>OZ025253.1:21489117-21666335 GCA_964019135.1 Arenicola marina
TTCGTTGACGAACAGACCGACAATACACAGTTCGGTGACACACAAACCGACAACACACAGCACGGTGACACACACACCGACAGCACACAGCTCGGTCACACAGACCGACAGCACACAGCTCTTTGACACACAGAACGACAGCACAAATGTCGTTGACGCACAAACCGACAGCATGCAGCTCGGGGGCCCACAGACCAACAGCAGACAGCTCAGTGACACTTAGACTGACTGCAAGTAGTTCCTTGCCGGGTAGACCGACAGCACATAGCTCGTTGACAAACATACCAACAGCACACATATCCGTAGCAGACAGATTAACAGCGCACAACTCGGTGAAACACAAGCCGACAACACACATCTTAATGCCACACAGACCGACCGCATACAGCTCTGTGACACACTGACTGACAGAACCATCTCAGTGACACAAAGACCAACAGCACACATCTCATTGACACACAGACCGACAGCACACATCTCATTGAAACAGAGCCCGATAGCACATAGCTTGGTGACACACAGACGGACAGCACACATCTCATTGACGCACAGACCCACAGCACACATCTCATTGACACAGAGCCCGACAGCACATAGCTTGGTGACACACAGACGGACAGCACACATCTCATTGACACACAGACCGACAGCACACATCTCATTGAAACAGAGCCCGATAGCACATAGCTTGGTGACACACAGACGGACAGCACACATCTCATTGACGCACAGACCCACAGCACACATCTCATTGACACAGAGCCCGACAGCACACAGCTCGGTGACACACAGATCGACCGCATACCGGTTGGTGAGACACGGACATACAGCCCATAGCTCGGTGATACACAGACCGACAGCACACACCACGGCGACACACATACCGACAGCACACAGCCCGTTCACACGCAGATCGACAGCACACAGCTCCGTGACACACAGGCCGACAGAACACAGCTCGTTAACGCTCAGACTGACAGCACACAACCCGTTCACACACAGATCGACGGCACACATCTCGGTGACACACAGACCGACAGAACACAGCTCGGTAACGCACAGACCAACAACTCACAGCTCCGTAACACAGGCAGCACACAGCTCAGACACAAAGACCGACAGCACACTGCTCGCTTACGCACAAACCAAAAGCACACAGCTCAGTGACAGGCAGACCCACAACACACCGGTCGATGAGACACAGGCAGACACAACACAGCTCGGTAACACACAGACCAACAGCACACAGCTCGGTGATACACAGACCGACAGCACACTGCTCGTTGACACGCAGGTCGACAGAACACAGCTCGGTGAAACACAGACCAAGACCGAGAGGAAACAGCTCTGTGCCTCAAAGGCCGACACCAAACAGCTCATTGACATAAAATCAACAGCACACAGTTCGTTGACACACACACCTACAGCACACAGCTCGATGGAAAACAGACCGACAGCAAACCGATCAGTGGCACATAAACCGACAGCACACAGCTTAGTGACACACAAACCAATAGCAACAGCTCAGTGAAAATCAGACCGACAACACACCGCTCGGTGACACACAAAACGATAACACGCAGCTCGTTGACACCCAGACCACACATGTCAGGGACAAACAGACCAGAATAACACTGCTCAGTGCCATACAGACTAACAGCCCACAACTTAGTGACGCACAGGCAGACATCACGCTGCTCCGTGACACACACACCAACATCACACAGCTCAATGCCACACAGACCGACCGTACACAGCTGGGTGAAACATAGACCGACAGCACGCAGTTCAGTGGCACACAGACTGACAGCACACAGATCACTGACACACAGATCGACAGCACACAGTTCAGTGCCACAAAGGCCAACACCAAACAGCTCATTGACATACAACTCAACAGAGCACAGAGCCACAGCACACAGCTCAGTGAAACACAAGCCAATAGCAACAACTCACTGAAACACAGACCGACCGTACACAGCTGGGTGACACACAGACCGACAACGCACAGCTCGGTGACACGTAGACTGACATCACACAGATTAGCGGCACATAGATTAGTGACGCACAGACCGACAACACACAACTTAACTGCGCACAGAGCGACAGCACACTGCTCAGTGACACACAAACCAACATCACACAGCTCATTGCCACACAGAGCGACCGCACACAGCTCGGTGAAACTCCGACCGACAGCTCGCAGTTCAATGACACACAGAAAGACAACACAAAGCTCGTTAGCACACAGGCCGACAGCACACATGTCAGACAGACTGACAGCGCACAGCTCGGTGAAACACAAGCCGACAACACACAGCTCGCTGACACAGAGACCGACAGCACACAGCTCGGTGACACGTAGACTGACAGCACGCAGATTAGTGACACACATATTAGTGACACACAGATTAGTGACACACAGATTAGCGACACACAGATTTGTGACACACAGACCGACAACCCACAGCTCGGAGACACACTGACCGACAGCAGACAGCTCCGTGACACGCAGACTGACAACACGCAGCTCAGTGATACACAGACCGAAAACACATAGCTCGGTGACACAGAGACCGACGGCACGCAGCTTAGTGACACACAGACCAACAGCACACAACTGAGTGCCACACAGACCAACATCACACAGCTCAGTGTCATAGAGGCCGACATCACAGAGCTCGGTGACACACATACCAACAGCACACAACTTAGTTACGCATAGGGCGACAGCACACTGCTCAGTGACACACAGAACGACAACACACAGCTCGGTGAAACACATACTGACAGGACGCAGATTAGTGACCCACAGACCAACATCACATAACTCGGGGATAAATAGACCGACAGGGCACAGCTCGGTGACACACAGACCAACAGAACACAGCTTATTGCCATACAAGCCGACATCACAGAGTTCGCTGACACACAGACCAACAGCACACAGCTCGATGGCACACAGACCGACAGCACACCGCTTAGTGACATATAAACCGACAGCACAGAGCTCGGTGATACACAGACCAACAGCACACATCCCGTTCACACACATACCCGCAGCACACAGCTCAGTGACATACAAACCAATATCGATAGCTCAGTGAAACACAAACCGACAACCGACCGCTAGGTGACACAAAGACCATTATCACACAGCTCACTGCCACACTGACCGACCGTGCACGGCTCGGTGACACACAGACCGACAGCCCCATCTCGGTGACACGTAGACTGACATCACATAGATTGGCGACACACAGGTTAGTGACACACAGATTAGCGACACACAGATTTGTGACACGCAGACCGACAACACACAGGTCGGTGACAAACAGACCAACAGCACACAGCTGTGTGCCACAAAGACCAACATCACACAGCGCAGTGTCATACAGGCCGACATTCCAGAGCTCGGTGACACACAGGCCACCAGCACCCAATTTAGTAACGCACAGGGCGACAGCACACTGCTCAGTGATACACAGAGCGACAACACACAGCTCGGTGACACACATACCAACAGCACACAGCTCAATGCCATCCAGGCCGACATCACAGAGTTTGCTGACACACAGACCCGACAGCACGCAGTTTAGTGACACATAGACTTACAGCACCCAGCTCAGTGACACACAGACCGATAGCACACATCTCAGTAACACACAGACGGACAACACACAGCTCAATGACACACAGATCGGCAGCACATAGTTCGCTGACACACAAACCGACAGCAGACAGCTCGGTGACACACAGTCCGACAGCACATAGCTCGGTGACACACAAGCCGACAGCACACAGCTCGGTGACACACAGTCAGACCGCACATAGCTCTGTGACACACACCCCGACAGCACACAGCTCGTTGACACACATATCGACAGTGCACAGCATGCTAACACACAGACCAACATCACACAGCTCGGTAACAAAGGCAGCACACAGCTCAGAGACACACAGGCCGACAGTACACTGCTCGGTTACACACAAACCGACAGCAAATGGTTCAGTGATACACACACCGACAGCACACAGCTGAGTGCCACACAGGCCAACATCACACAGCTCAGTGTCATACAGGCCGACATCACAGAGCTCGGAATGGAATGGAATGTTGGTGTTTTAGGCCACTTTTGTGCACATACAGGCTAAATTGGGCCAAGGAACCTCCCAAGACGATGAAGGATGAAGGAATGAAACATGCCCCAGATTAGGTGCCCGAGCCCGGATTCGAACCCAGGACCTATTGATCTGCGGTCTAGTGCGCTAACCACTACACCAGGGAGGCCCCCCCCCACAGAGCTCAGACAGCACACAGCTCAGTGACACATAGACCGACAGCACACAGCTCGCTGACAGACTGACGCACACAGTTTGGAGACACAAACCCCGACGGCGCCAAGCACGGAGACACGCAGACCGACATCACCGTATTAGTGACACACATACCGACTGCATACAGCGCAATGATACACATGCCAACAGCACACAGCTCGCTGAAACACAGATAGACGACACACAGCTCAGTGGGACCCAGACCGACCGCACACAGCTCAGTGACACACAGACCGACAGCTCACAGTTCGGAGACACACACCCCGACGGCGCCCAGCTCAGAGACACACACCCCGAAAGCACACAGCTCGGTGACACACCTACCTCAGCACACATCCCAGTGAGACAGAGACCTGCAGCGCACAGCTCGGAGACGCACAGGCAGACAGCACACACCTCAGTGAAACACGGACCGACAGCACATAACTCGGTGACACA
Organism: Arenicola marina; assembly: GCA_964019135.1. Classification (NCBI taxonomy): domain Eukaryota; kingdom Metazoa; phylum Annelida; class Polychaeta; family Arenicolidae; genus Arenicola; species Arenicola marina. The sequence goes on from OZ025253.1 coordinate 21,493,894, forward strand.
TATACCGACAACATCCAGCTAGGTGACACACTGACAGCACACAGCGCAGTGACACACAGACCGACAAAGCACTGCTCAGTGACACAGAGCCTGGCAGCACACAGCTCTGTGACACTTAGACCGACTGCACAAAGCTCGGTGACACACAGACTGACGCACACAGTTTGGAGACACACACCCCGACGGCGCCAAGCTCGGAGACACGGAGACAGACAGCACCGTATTAGTGACACACATACAGACTGCACACAGCGCAATGATGCACATACCAACAGCACACAGCTCGCTGAACACAGACAACAGACAGCTCAATGAGACCCAGACCGACATCACACAGCTAGGTGGGACACAGACCGACGGCACACAGCTAGGTGGGACACATATCGACGACACACATCTAGGTCTGACAAAAACCGACGGCACACAGCTAGGTGGGGCACATATCGACGACACACATCTAGGTCTGACAAAAACCGACGGCACACAGCTAGGTGGGACACATATCGACGACACACATCTAGGTCTGACAAACTCCGACGGCACACAGCTAGGTGGGACACAGACCGACGGCACACAGCTAGGTGGGACACATATCGACGACACACATATAGGTCTGACAAACTCCGACGGCACACAGCTAGGTGGGACACAGGCCGACGACACACAGCTCGGTGACACAGAGCGCGACAGCACACAGCTCGGTCCCTCACAGACCGACAGCACACAGCTCGGTCCCTCACAGACCGACAGCATACAGCTCCGTCACACACGCACCAACAGCACACAGCTCAGTGACACACAGACCAACAGCCCACAGCTCGGTCCCGCAGAGTCAGAGAGCTCACAGCTAATTAACGCACAGACCGACAGCTCACGTTCAGTAAGACACAGATCGATAGCTCACAGCTCGGTAAAACACAGACAGCACAGAGCTCGGTGACACACAAACCGTCAATACACAGCTCCGTGACACACATACCGACCACACACATCTCAGTAACACGCATACCGACAGCTCACAGCTCGGTGACTCACAGACAACACACAGCTCGGTGACACACCGACTTACAACACACATCTCAATAACACACATACCGGCAACACACAGCTCGCTGGTACACAGACAAAAAGCACACATCTCAGTGATACACGGACCGACAGCACACAGCTCAGTGACGCACAGACCAACAACACTCAGCTTTGTGAGGCATAAAACGACAGCACACTTCTCGGTGACACACAAACCCAGTGTACACAGCTCAGTGTCACATAAACCGACAGCACACAACTCAAAGATACATAGGCCTCCAGCACACAGCTCGGTGACACACATATTGATCGCACGCGGCTCGGTGATACACACATCGACAACACACAGAACAGCAACACACACATCCACAACACACAGCACAATAGCACACAAACCGATATCTCACAGCTCGGTGACACACAAGACTGACCGCACATAGCTAGGTGACACAGACTGAAGCACACATCTCGGTGACACACAAACCGACATCACACAGCACAGTGGCACACAGACCAACAGCACACAGCTTAGTGACACTCAGGCCGACATCACACAACTCAGTGACACACAGACCAACATCACACAGCTCAGTGAGACACAGACCAACATCACACAGCTCGGTGACACGCAGACCGACAACACACAGTTCAATGCCATATAGGCCGACATCACAGAGTTCAATAACACACAGATCGACACAATACAGCTCAGTGACGCACAGACCAACATCACGTAGTTTTTTAGTGACACATAGACTTACAGCACAGCTCAGTGACACACAGACCGATAGCGCACATCTCAGTGACTCACAGACCGACAACACACAGTTCAATGACACACAGACCCGACAGCACGCAGCTCAGTCGCAAAAGACCAACAACACGCAGTTCAGTGCCAAGCAGACCAACATCACACAGCTCAGTGCCATACATGCCGACATCACAGAGCCCGGCGAAACAAAGACCGACAGCAACACAGGTCGGGAACACAAAGAACGACAGCAACACAGGTCGGGAACACACAGACCGACAACACACAGCTCAATGCCATATAGGCCGACATCACAGAGTTCAATAACACACAGATCGACAGCACACAGCTCAGTGACGCACAGATCAACAGCACGTAGTTTAGTGACACATAGACTTACAGCAAACAGGTCAGTCACACACAGACCGACAACACACAGCAAAATGACACACATACCGACAGCACGCAGCTCGGAGACACATAGACCGACAGGATACAGGTCAGTGACACACCGACCGACAGCAACACAGGTCGGGAACACACAGACCGAGAGAACGCAGCTCAGACGCAAAAGACCAACAGCACGCAGTTCAGTAACACACATACTGACAGCACCAAGCCCGTTGATACACAGACCGACAGCACACATCTCCGAAGCAGACAGACCGACAGCGCACAGCTCGGTGACACACAGACGAACAGCACACAGCTCGGTGACACGTACACTGACTGCACACAGATTAATGATACACAGATTAGTGAAACACAGATTAGTGAAACACAGATTAGTGACACACAGATTAGTGACACACAGATTAGTGTCACTCAGATTAGTGACACACAGACCAACAACACACGGCTCGGTGACTCACAGACCGACAGCTCAAAGCTCGGTAACACACATACCAAGAGCACACAGCTTAATTACGCACAGACCGACAGCACACAGCACAGTGACACACAGACCTAGAGCACACAGCACAGTGACACACATACCGACAGAACACTGCTCGGTGACATGGACACCGACAGAACACAGCTCAGTGATGCACATACCGAGAGAAAAGAGATCAGCGACACACAGACCGACAACACGGAGCTCAATGATACACAGACTCCTAGCACACAGCTCGTTGAGACACAGACCGACAGCACACATCTCGGTGACACACAGACCGACAGCACCATCTCAGTGACACATGAGCCGACAGCAAACACCTCACTGACACACAGAACGACAGCACACAGCTCAGTGACACACCCCGGCGGCGCCCAGTTCGGAGACACCCACCCTGAAAGCACACAGCTCGGTGACACACTTACCACCAGCACACAGCTCGGTGACACACAGGCCGTCGGCACACAGTGCGGTGACACAGACCGACAGCACACATTTTAATGACACAAAAACCGACAGGACACAGGTTAGTTACGCACAGACCGACACCACACAGCGCGGTGAAACACAGAGCGACTCCATATAGCTCGATGACACGCATACGGAAAACACACAGCTCGGTGAAACACAGATAGACAAACATGCAGCTCAGTGAGACACAGAAAGACAGCGTGCTGCTCGGAGATACACAGGCGGAGAGCACACAGCTCAGTGAGACGCAGATCAACTGAACACATCTCAGTGACACCCGGACCGACAGCACATAGCTCGGTGGCACACTGACAGGACACAGTGCAGTGACACATAGACCGCCAGCTTACGGCTAGGCGACACACAAACCGAAAAAACACAGCTCGGTGACACAGAGCCCGACAAAGCACAGCTCGGTGGCACACTGACAGCACACAGCGCAGTGACACAGAGATCACCATCTCACAGTTAGGTGACACACAAACCGAAAAAGCACAGCTCGGTGACACAGAGCCCGACAGTACACAGCTCTCTGATACACAGACCGACAGCTCACAGTTCAAAGATACACAGACCAAAATGAAACAGCTTAATTACGCACAGACCGACAGAACACTGCTCAGTGACACGGAGACCGACAGAACACAGCTCAGTGACACACATACCAATATCTTCCAACTCAGTGACATACAGACTGACATCGCACACCTCGGTGAGACACAGAAAGACAGCTCACACCTCGGTGACACACAGACCAACAGCACACAGTTCTGTAACACACACCGAGAGCACGCAGCTCGGTGACACATAACCCGACTGCACACAGCTAAGTGAGACACAGACCGGCAGCATGTAGTTGGATGACAGACAGCACGCAGTTAAGTAACACACATACTGACGGCACAAAGCTCGGTGACACAAAGACCAACATCACACCGCTGGGTGACACGTAGACTGACTGCACACAGATTAGTGACACACTGATTAGTGAAACACATATTAGTGAAACACAGATTAGTGAAACACGGATTAGTGACACACAGATTAGTGACACACAGACCGACAACACACAACTTAACTGCGCACAGAGCGACAGCATACAGCTCAGTGACACACATTCCGACAGCACACCCCTCAGTGACACAGACCGACAGCAGGCAGATCGGTGAAACTCCGACCGACAGCACGCAGTTCAATCACACACAGAAAGATAACACAAAGCTCGTTAGCATACAGATCGACAGCACACATGTCAGACAGACTGACAGCGCACAGCTCGGTGAAACACAAGCCGACAGCACACAGCACGCTGACACAGAGACCGACAGCACACAGCTCGGTGACACGTAGACTGACAGCACACAGATTAGTGACACACAGATTAATAACACACGGATTAATGACACATAGATTAGTGACACACAAATTAGTGACCCACAGATTAGTGACCCACAGATTAGTGACACACAGTTTAATGACACACAGATTAGTGAAACACAGACCGACGACACACATTTCCGTGAGCACACAGCTCGGGGACACACTGACCGACAGCACATAGTTCGGTGACACATAGACTGACGCACACAGATTAGTGACACCCAGATTAGTGACACGCAGATTAGTGACACACAGATTAGTAACACACAGACTAGCGACACACATATTTGTGACACACATACCGACAACCCACAGCTCGGAGACACACTGACCGACAGAAGACAGCTCCGTGACACGGAGACGGACAATATGCAGCTCAGTGACACACAGACCGAAACCACATAGCTCGGTGACACAGAGACCGACGGCACACAGCTCAATGTCATTCAGGCAGACATCACTGAGCTCGGTGACACACAGACCAACAGCACAAAACTTAGTTGCGCACATGGCGACAGCACACTGCTCAGTGACACACAGAACGACAACACACAGCTCGGTGACACACAGACTGACAGGACGCAGATTAGTCACACACAGACCGACATCACATAACTCGGGGATAAATATACCGATAGGGCAGAGCTCGGTGACACACAGACCAACAGCACACAGCTTAGTGACACACAGACCAACAGCACACAGCTCAATGCCATACAGGCCGACATCACAGAGTTCGCCGACACACAGACCGACAGCACATATTTCGCTGACGCACAGACCAACAGCACACAGCTCGATGGCACACAGACCGACATCACACCGCTTAGTGACACACAAACCAACAGCACACATCCCGTTCACACACAGACCCACAGCACACAGTTCAGTGACACACAAACCAATAGCGATAGCTCAATGAAACACAGACCGACAACACACCGCTCGGTGACACACAGACCAACACCACACAGCTCAATGCAACACGGACCGACCGTGCACGGCTCGGTGACACACAGACCGACAGCACCATCTCGGTGACACGTAGACCGACATCACATAGATTAGCGACACACAGATTAGTGACACACAGACAAACAACACACAGCTCGGTGACACACAGGCGGACATCAGAGAACTCGGTGACACACAGACCAACGGCACACAACTTAGTAACGCACAGGACGACAGCACACTGCTCAATGACACACAGAACGACAACACACAGCTCGGTCACACGTAGACTGACAGCACACAGATTAGTGACACACAGATTAGTATCACACAGATTAGTGACACAAATATTAGTGATACACAGATTAGCGACACACAGATTAGTAACGCACACATTAGCGACACACACATTTGTGACACACAGAGCGACAACACACAGCTCGGTGACAAACAGACCAACAGCACACAGCTGACTGCTACAAAGACCAACATGAGACAGCTCAGTGTCATACAGGCCGACATTCCAGAGCTCGGTGACACACAGGCCATCAGCACACAACTTAGTAACGCACAGGGCGACAGCACTTATTTCGCTGACACACAGACCAACATCACGCAGATTAGCGACGCATAGACTTACAGCGCACAGCTCAATGCCATCCAGGCCGACATCACACATCTCAGTGACACACAGACGGACAACACACAGCTCAATGACACACAGATCGACAGCACATAGTTCGCTGACACATAAACCGACAACACACAGCTCGGTGACACAAAGACCGATAGCACACAACCTGGTGACACACACACTGACAGCACACAGCTCAGAGACACACAGTCCGACAGCACATATCTCGGTGACACACAAGCCGAAAACACACAGCTCGGTGACACACAGTCCGACAGCACATAGCTCGGTGACACACAAGCCGACAGCACACAGCTCGGTGACACACAGTCAGACAGCACATAGCTCGGTGACACACATACCGACAGTGCACAGCTTGCTAACACACAGACCAACAGCACACAGCTCGGTAACAAAGGCCGCACACAGCTCAGAGACACACAGGCCGACAGTACACTGCTACGTGACACACAAACCGACAGTAAATGACTCAGTGATACACAGACCGGCAGCATATAGCTCAGTGACGCATAGAACGACAGAACACAGCTCGATGAGATAAAGACGAACAGCACCTGGATCAATGACACACAGACCGACAGCACGCAGCTCAGTGACACTCAGACCGCCAGCATATAGCTCAGGGACACAAAGTCCGACAACACACAGCTGTGTGATACACTAACCGACAGCACGCAGTCCAGTGACACACAGACCAACAGCACACAGCTCGGTAACACACAGACTAACAGCACACAGCTCGGTAACACAGGCAGCAGACAGCTCAGAGACACACAGACCGACAGTATATAGTTCAGTGACACGAAGAACGACATTATACAGCTCGATGACACACAGACGGACAGCACCCGGATCAGTGATACACAGAACGACAGCATATAGCTCAGTGACACATAAACTGATAGCACACAGCTCGGTGACACACAGTCCGACAGCACACAGCTCGGTGATACACAGACCGACAGCACACAGCTCGGTAACAGAGACTAACAGCGCACTGCTCGGTCGGCACAGACCGCACACAGCTCAGAGACACACAGTCCGACAGCACACTGCTCAGAGACACACAGTCCGACAGCACACTGCTCGGTAACACACAGACCGACAGCACACAGCTCGGTGACACAGACCGACAGCACACAGCTTAGTGATACACAGACCGACAGCACACAGCTCAGTGACACAAAGTCTGGCAGTTCACAGCTCGGTAACGCACATACCAACATGACACAGCTCGGTGACTCACAGACCGACAGCACACAGCTCGGTGACACAGAGACCGACAGCACACATCTCGGTGACACGTAGACTGACAGCACACAGATTAGTGACACACAGATTAATGACACACGGATTAATGACACACGGATTAATGACACACAGATTAGTGACACATAAATTAGTGACCCACAGATTAGTAACCCACAGATTAGTGACACACAGTTTAATGACACATAGATTAGTGAAACACAGACCGACGCCACACATTTCCGTGAGCACACAGCTCGGGGACACACTGACCGACAGCACATAGTTCGGTGACACATACACTGACGCACACAGATTAGTGACACAAAGATTAGTGACACACAGATTAGTGACACACAGATTAGTGACACACAGATTAGTAACACACAGAATAGCGAAACACAGATTTGTGACACACAGACCGACAACACGCAGCTCGGTGACACACAGGCCGACATCAGAGAGCTCGGTGCCACACAGACCAACGGCACACAACTTAGTGACGCACAGAACGACAGCACACTGCTCAATGACACACAGAACGACAACACACAGCTCGGTCACACACAGACGGACAACACACAGCTCAATGACACACAGATCGACAGCACATAGTTCGCTGACACACAAGCCGACAACACACAGCTCGGTGACACAAATACCGATAGCACACAACCTGGTGACACACACACTGACAGCACACAGCTCAGAGACACACAGTCCGACAGCACATAGCTCGGTGACACACAAGCCGAGAACACACAGCTCGGTGACACACAGTCCGACAACACATAGCTCGGTGACACACAAGCCGACAGCACACAGCTCGGTGACACACAGTCAGACAGCACATAGCTCGGTGACACACCAGCCGACAGCACACATCTCGGTGACACACATACCGACAGTGCACAGCTTGCTAACACACCGACCAACAGCACACACGCATAGAACGACAGCACATAGCTCGATGACATAAAGACGAACAGCACCTGGATCAATGACACACAGACCGACAGCACGCAGCTCAGTGACACTCAGACCGCCAGCATATAGCTCAGGGACACAAAGTCCGACAACACACAGCTGTGTGATACACTAACCGACAGCACGCAGTTCAGTGACACACAGACCAACAGCACGCAGCTCGGTAACACACAGACTAACAGCACACAGATCGGTAACACAGGCAGCAGACAGCTCAGAGACACACAGACCGAAAGCATATAGTTCAGTGACACGAAGAACGACAGTATACAGCTCGATGACACACAGACGGACAGCACCCGGATCAGTGATACACAGAACGACAGCATATAGCTCAGTGACACATAAACTGATAGCACACAGCTCGGTGACACACAGTCCGACAGCACACATCTCGGTGACACGTAGACTGACAGCACACAGATTAGTGACACACAGATTAATGACACACGGATTAATGACACACGGATTAATGACACACAGATTAGTGACACATAAATTAGTGACCCACAGATTAGTAACCCACAGATTAGTGACACACAGTTTAATGACACATAGATTAGTGAAACACAGACCGACGCCACACATTTCCGTGAGCACACAGCTCGGGGACACACTGACCGACAGCACATAGTTCGGTGACACATACACTGACGCACACAGATTAGTGACACAAAAATTAGTGACACACAGATTAGTGACACACAGATTAGTGACACACAGATTAGTAACACACAGAATAGCGAAACACAGATTTGTGACACACAGACCGACAACACGCAGCTCGGTGACACACAGGCCGACATCAGAGAGCTCGGTGCCACACAGACCAACGGCACACAACTTAGTAACGCACAGAACGACAGCACACTGCTCAATGACACACAGAACGACAACACACAGCTCGGTCACACACAGACGGACAACACACAGCTCAATGACACACAGATCGACAGCACATAGTTCGCTGACACAAAAGCCGGCAACACACAACTCGGTGACACAAATACCGATAGCACACAACCTGGTGACACACACACTGACAGCACACAGCTCAGAGACACACAGTCCGACAGCACATAGCTCGGTGACACACAAGCCGAGAACACACAGCTCGGTGACACACAGTCCGACAACACATAGCTCGGTGACACACAAGCCGACAGCACACAGCTCGGTGACACACAGTCAGACAGCACATAGCTCGGTGACACACCAGCCGACAGCACACATCTCGGTGACACACATACCGACAGTGCACAGCTTGCTAACACACAGACCAACAGCACACACGCATAGAACGACAGCACATAGCTCGATGACATAAAGACGAACAGCACCTGGATCAATGACACACAGACCGACAGCACGCAGCTCAGTGACACTCAGACCGCCAGCATATGGCTCAGGGACACAAAGTCCGACAACACACAGCTGTGTGATACACTAACTGACAGTACGCAGTTCAGTGACACACAGACCAACAGCACGCAGCTCGGTAACACACAGACTAACAGCACACAGCTCGGTAACACAGACAACAGACAGCTCAGAGACACGCAGACCGAAAGCGTATAGTTCAGTGACACGAAGAACGACAGTATACAGCTCGATGACACACAGACGGACAGCACCCGGATCAGTGATACACAGAACGACAGCATATAGCTCAGTGACACATAAAATGATAGCACACAGCCCGGTGACACACAGTCCGACAGCACACAGCTCGGTGATACACAGACCGACAGCACACGGTACAGTGATACGCAGACCGACAGCACACAGCACGGTAACACAGAGACTAACAGCGCACAGCTCGGTCGGCACAGACCGCACACAGCTCAGAGACACACAGACCGACAGCACACTGCCCGGTGACACACAGTCCGACAGCACACAGCTCGGTGACACAGACCGACAGCACACAGCTCAGTGACATACAAACCGACAACACACATTTCGGTGAGACACAGACCGACAGCACACAGCTCGGTGACGCACAGACTGACATCACACAGCTCGGTGGCGCACAGACTGAGAGCACACAGCTCGTTCACACGCAGATCGACGGCACACAGCTCGGTGACACACAGTCCGAAAGCACACAGCTCGGCGACGCACAGACCGACAGCACACAGCTCAGTGACACACAGACCGACAGCACGCATCTGATGGACACACATCCCGACAGAACACAGTTCTGTAACATATATTGACAACACACATCTCCTTGACACACAAACCGACAGCACACATTTCGGTGACACACAGACCGACAGCACACATCTCGGTGACACACATACCGACAGTGCACAGCTTGCTAACACACAGACCAACAGCACACACGCATAGAACGACAGCACATAGCTCGATGACATAAAGACGAACAGCACCTGGATCAATGACACACAGACCGACAGCACGCAGCTCAGTGACACTCAGACCGCCAGCATATAGCTCAGGGACACAAAGTCCGACAACACACAGCTGTGTGATACACTAACCGACAGCACGCAGTTCAGTGACACACAGACCAACAGCACGCAGCTCGGTAACACACAGACTAACAGCACACAGATCGGTAACACAGGCAGCAGACAGCTCAGAGACACACAGACCGAAAGCATATAGTTCAGTGACACGAAGAACGACAGTATACAGCTCGATGACACACAGACGGACAGCACCCGGATCAGTGATACACAGAACGACAGCATATAGCTCAGTGACACATAAACTGATAGCACACAGCTCGGTGACACACAGTCCGACAGCACACATCTCGGTGACACGTAGACTGACAGCACACAGATTAGTGACACACAGATTAATGACACACGGATTAATGACACACGGATTAATGACACACAGATTAGTGACACATAAATTAGTGACCCACAGATTAGTAACCCACAGATTAGTGACACACAGTTTAATGACACATAGATTAGTGAAACACAGACCGACGCCACACATTTCCGTGAGCACACAGCTCGGGGACACACTGACCGACAGCACATAGTTCGGTGACACATACACTGACGCACACAGATTAGTGACACAAAGATTAGTGACACACAGATTAGTGACACACAGATTAGTGACACACAGATTAGTAACACACAGAATAGCGAAACACAGATTTGTGACACACAGACCGACAACACGCAGCTCGGTGACACACAGGCCGACATCAGAGAGCTCGGTGCCACACAGACCAACGGCACACAACTTAGTAACGCACAGAACGACAGCACACTGCTCAATGACACACAGAACGACAACACACAGCTCGGTCACACACAGACGGACAACACACAGCTCAATGACACACAGATCGACAGCACATAGTTCGCTGACACACAAGCCGGCAACACACAACTCGGTGACACAAATACCGATAGCACACAACCTGGTGACACACACACTGACAGCACACAGCTCAGAGACACACAGTCCGACAGCACATAGCTCGGTGACACACAAGCCGAGAACACACAGCTCGGTGACACACAGTCCGACAACACATAGCTCGGTGACACACAAGCCGACAGCACACAGCTCGGTGACACACAGTCAGACAGCACATAGCTCGGTGACACACCAACCGACAGCACACATCTCGGTGACACACATACCGACAGTGCACAGCTTGCTAACACACAGACCAACAGCACACACGCATAGAACGACAGCACATAGCTCGATGACATAAAGACGAACAGCACCTGGATCAATGACACACAGACCGACAGCACGCAGCTCAGTGACACTCAGACCGCCAGCATATGGCTCAGGGACACAAAGTCCGACAACACACAGCTGTGTGATACACTAACTGACAGTACGCAGTTCAGTGACACACAGACCAACAGCACGCAGCTCGGTAACACACAGACTAACAGCACACAGCTCGGTAACACAGACAACAGACAGCTCAGAGACACACAGACCGAAAGCGTATAGTTCAGTGACACGAAGAACGGCAGTATACAGCTCGATGACACACAGACGGACAGCACCCGGATCAGTGATACACAGAACGACAGCATATAGCTCAGTGACACATAAAATGATAGCACACAGCCCGGTGACACACAGTCCGACAGCACACAGCTCGGTGATACACAGACCGACAGCACACGGTACAGTGATACGCAGACCGACAGCACACAGCACGGTAACACAGAGACTAACAGCGCACAACTCGGTCGGCACAGACCGCACACAGCTCAGAGACACACAGACCGACAGCACACTGCCCGGTGACACACAGTCCGACAGCACACAGCTCGGTGACACAGACCGACAGCACACAGCTTAGTGATACACAGACCGACAGCACACAGCTCAGTGACACAAAGTCTGACAGTTCACAGCTCGGTAACGCACATACCAACATGACACAGCTCGGTGACTCACAGACCGACAGCACACAGCTCGGTGACACAGAGACCGACAGCACACATCTCGGTGACACGTAGACTGACAGCACACAGATTAGTGACACACAGATTAATGACACACAGATTAATGACACACAGATTAGTGACACATAAATTAGTGACCCACAGATTAGTAACCCACAGATTAGTGACACACAGTTTAATGACACATAGATTAGTGAAACACAGACCGACGCCACACATTTCCGTGAGCACACAGCTCGGGGACACACTGACCGACAGCACATAGTTCGGTGACACATACACTGACGCACACAGATTAGTGACACAAAGATTAGTGACACACAGATTAGTGACACACAGATTAGTGACACACAGATTAGTAACACACAGACTAGCGAAACACAGATTTGTGACACACAGACCGACAACACGCAGCTCGGTGACACACAGGCCGACATCAGAGAGCTCGGTGCCACACAGACCAACAGCACACAACTTAGTAACGCACAGAACGACAGCACACTGCTCAATGACACACAGAACGACAACACACAGCTCGGTCACACACAGACGGACAACACACAGCTCAATGACACACAGATCGACAGCACATAGTTCGCTGACACACAAGCCGACAACACACAACTCGGTGACACAAATACCGATAGCACACAACCTGGTGACATACACACTGACAGCACACAGCTCAGAGACACACAGTCCGACAGCACATAGCTCGGTGACACACAAGCCGAGAACACACAGCTCGGTGACACACAGTCCGACAACACATAGCTCGGTGACACACAAGCCGACAGCACACAGCTCGGTGACACATAGACCGACAGCACACAGCTCAGTGACATACAAACCGACAACACACATTTCGGTGAGACACAGACCGACAGCACACAGCTCGGTGACGCACAGACTGACAGCACACAGCTCGGTGGCGCACAGACTGAGAGCACACAGCTCGTTCACACGCAGATCGACGGCACACAGCTCGGTGACACACAGTCCGAAAGCACACAGCTCGGCGACGCACAGACCGACAGCACACAGCTCAGTGACACACAGACCGACAGCACGCATCTGATGGACACACATCCCGACAGAACACAGTTCTGTAACATATATTGACAACACACATCTCCTTGACACACAAACCGACAGCACACATTTCGGTGACACACAGACCGACAGCACATAGCTCGGTGACGCACAGACTGACAGTACACAGCTCGTTCACACGCAGATCGTCGGCACACAGCTCAGTGACACACAGACCGACAGCACACAGCTCGGTGACGCACAGACCGACAGCACACAGCTCAGTGACACACAGACCGACAACACGCATCTCATTGACACACAACCCGATAGAACACAGTTCTGTAACATATATTGACAACACACATCTCCTTGACACACAAACCGACAGCGCACATTTCGGTGAGAACCCAACCGATAGCACACAGCCTGGTGATGCACAGTCCGACAGCACACAGATCATTGTCACGCAGACCGACAGCATACTGTTCAGTGACACACAGACCGACAGCATAAATGTCAGTGCCACAAACCGACACAGACAGCTCGGTGACACGCAGTTTCAGAGCACACAGCTCAGTGATACACAAACCGACAGCACCCAGCTCGGTGACCCACAGACAGACAACGCGCAGGTCGGTAACAAAAAGACTAAGAGCACACATTATCAGCGACAGAAAGACTGACAGCACACAGCTCAGTAACACACAGATTAAGAGCACACAACTCGGTAACACACAGACCAACAACACGCAGCTCGGTAACACAGGCAGTACACAGTTCAGCGACACACAGACCGACAGCACACAGCTCGATGGCACATAGACAAACACCATGCAGCTCGGCAACACACAGCCCAATAGCATACAGCTCGGTAACAGAGACAGCATACAGCGCAGAGACACACAGACCGACAGCAAGCAGCTCGGTGACTCGCAAACCAACAGCACACAGCTCAATGACACACAGACCGCCAGCACTAATCTCGGTGAAACACATACCGACAGCACACAGCTCGAAGAAACACAGGCCGGCAGCATACAGTACAGTGATACGCAGTCCGACAGCACACAGCTCGATGACACACAGACCGACGACAGCTCGGTGACACGCAGACCGACAGCACACAGTTCACGGACACACACACCGACAGCACACATCTCATTGACACACAGACCCACAGCACACCGATCGGTGAGACACAGGCAGACACAACACAGCTCGGTAACACACAGACCGACAGCACACTGCTCGGTGACACGCAAACCGACAGCAAACGGCTCAGTGATACACAGACCGGCAACAAACAGCTGTGATACACAGAATGACAGCACACAGCTCGTTCACACGCAGATCGACAGCACACAGCTCGGTGACACACAGACCGAGAGCTCACAGCTTAATGACACACAGACCGACCGCATACCGGTTGGTTGGACACAGACCGACAGCACACACCACGGTGACACACAGACCGACAGCACACAGCTCGTTCCCACGCAGATCGACAGCACACAGCTCGGTGACACACAGACCGACAGCATAGAGCTCGGTCACACACGCACCAACATCACACAGCTCAGTGACACACAGACCGACAGCACACAGCTCAGTCCCGCAGAGTCAGAGAGATCACAGCTAATTAACGCACAGACCGACAGCTCACCTTCAGTAAGACACAGACCGATAGCTCACAGCTCGGTAAAATACAGACAGCACAGAGCTCGGTGACACACAAACCGACAATACACAGCTCGGTGACACACATACCGACAACACACATCTCAATAACACGCATACCGACAGCTCACAGCTCGCTGGTACACAGACAGACAACACACAGCTCACTGATACACGGACCGACAGCACACAACTCAGTGACGCACAGACAAACATCACTCAGCTTTGTGAGGCACAAAACGACAGCACACTTCTCGGTGACACACAAACCCAGTGCACACAGCTCAGTGTCACATAGACCGACAGCACACAACTCAAAGACACACAGGCCTTCAGCACACAGCTCGGTGACACACATATTGATCGCACACAGCTCGGTGATACACACATCGACAACACACAGAACAGTAACACACACATCCACAACACACGGCACAGTAGCACACAAACCGATATCTCACAGCTCGGTGACACATAAGACTGACCGCACATAGCTAGGTGACACACAGACTGAAGCACACAGCTCGGTGACACACAAACCGACACCACACAGCGCAGTGGCACACAAACCAACAGAACACAGCCCGGTGACACACATACCGACAGCAGACAAATCATTGACACCCAGACCGAGAGCACACAGCTCGGTGACACAAAGACTGACAGCACACAGCTCGGTGACACAGAGACCGACAGCACACAGCTCTGTGATACACCAACAGCACGCAGCTCAGTGGCACATATACCTACTTCACACAGCTCGGTGACACGCAGACCGCACACTGCTCGCTTACGCACAAACCCAAAGCACACAGCTCAGTGACAGGCAGACCCACAGCAGACAGCTGGGTGACACACAGCTGGGTGACACACAGACCCACAACATACCGGTCGGTGAGACACAGGCAGACACAACACAGCTCGGTAACACACAGACCAACAGCAGACAGCTCGGTGATACACAGACCGACAGCACACAGCTCGGTGACACACAGACCGAGAGCGCACAACTTAGTGACCTACAGACCGACCAAACTCTGGTCGGCAACACACAGACCGACAGCACACAGCTCAATGACACACATACCGACAACACAAAGCTCGGACCGGCACATACCGACAGCACACAGCTCGGTCCCTCACAGACCGACAGCACACAGCTCGGTCACACACGCACCAACAGCACACAGCTCAGTGACACACAGACCGACAGCACACAGCTCGGTCCCGCAGTGTCAGAGAGCTCACAGCTAATTAACGCACAGACCGACAGCTCACGTTCAGTAAGACACAGACCGATAGCTCACAGCTCGGTAAAACACAGACAGCACAGAGCTCGTTGACACACAAACCGACAATACAAAGCTCGGTGACACACATACCGACAACAAACATCTCAGTAACACGCATACCGACAGCTCACAGCTCGGTGACACACAGACAACACACATCTCGGTGACACACCGATACACGGTGTCACATAGAACGACAGCACACAACTCAAAGACACACATGCCCCCAGCACGCAGCTCGGTGACACACATATTGACCGCACGCAGCTCGGTGATACAAACATCGACAACACACAGAACAGTAACACACACATCTACAACACACGGCACAGTAGCACATAAACCGATATCTCACAGCTCGATGACACAAAAGACTGACCGCACATAGCTAGGTGACACACAGACTGAAGCGCACAGCTCGGTGACACACAAACCGACATCACACAGCGCAGTGGCACATATACCGATAGAACACAGCCCGGTGACACACAGACCGACAGCAGACAGATCATTGACACCCAGACCGAGAGCACACAGCTCGGTGACACAAAGACTGACAGCTCACAGCTTGGTGACACAGAGGCCGACAGCACACAGCTCTGTGATACACAGACCAACAGGACGCAGTTCAGTGGCACATATACCGACTTCACACAGCTCGGTGACACGCAGACCGCACACTGCTCGCTTACGCACAAACCAAAAGCACACAGCTCAGTGACAGGCAGACCCACAGCAGACAGCTGGGTGACACACAGACCCACAACACACCGGTCGGTGAGACACAGGCAGACACAACACAGCGCGGTAGCACACATACCAACAGCAGACAGCTCGGTGATACACAGACCGATATCTCACTGCTCGTTGACACGCAGATCGACAGCACACAGCTCAGTGAAATACAGACCGACAGCACACAGCTCGGTGACACACAGACCGAGAGCGCACAACTTAGTGACTTACACACCGACCGCACTCTGGTCGGCAACACACAGACCGACAGCACACAGCTCAATGGCACACATAGCGACAGCGCACATCTCGGACCGGCACATACCGACAGCACACAGCTCGGTCCCTCACAGACCGACAGCATACAGCTCGGTCACACACGCACCAACAGCACACAGCTCAGTAACACACAGACCGACAGCCCACAGCTCAATGACACACATACCGACAGCACACAGCTCGGACCGGCACAGACCGACAGCACACAGCTCGGTGACACAGAGCGCGACAGCACACAGCTCGGTGACACAGAGCGCGACTGCAAACAGCTCGGCGACACAGAGCGCGACAGCACACAGCTCGGTGACACAGAGCGCGACAGCACACAGCTCGGTCCCTCACAGACCGACAGCACACAGCTCGGTCCCTCACAGACCGACAGCATACAGCTCGGTCACACACGCACCAACAGCAGAAAGCTCAGTGACACACAGATTGACAGCACACAGCTCGGTCCCGCAGAGTCAGAGAGCTCACAGCTAATTAACGCACAGACCGACAGCTCACGTTCAGTAAGACACAGACCGATAGCTCACAGCTCGATAAACAGACAGCACAGAGCTCGGTGACACAAAAACCGACAATACACAGCTCGGTGACACGCATACCGACAACACATATCTCAGTAACACCCTTACCGACAGCTCACAGCTCGGTGACTCACAAACAACACCCAGCTCGGTGACACACCAGCTCGGTGACTTACAACACACATCTCAATAACACACATGCCGGCAACACACAGCTCGCTGGTACACAGACAGACAGCACACAGCTCGGTCACACACGCACCAACAGAGGAAAGCTCAGTGACACACAGATTGACAGCTCACTGCTCGGTGACACACAAACAGACAGCACCCAGCTCTTTAACACAGAACGACAGCACACAGGTCGTTGACGCACAAACCGACAGCACGCAGCTCGGGGGCACACAGACCGACAGCACACAGCTCTTTGACACACAGAACGACAGCACACAGGTCGTTGACGCACAAACCGACAGCACGCAGCACGGGGGCACACAGACCGACGGCACTTATCTCGGGGGCCCACAGACCAACAGCAGACAGCTCAGTGACACATAGAATGACAGCAAGTAGTTCCTTGCCAGGTAGACCGACAGCACATAGCTCGTTGACAAACAGACCAACAGCACACATCTCCGTAGCAGACAGATTAACAGCGCACAACTCTGTGAAACACAGGCCGACAACACACATCTTAATGCCACACAGACCGACCGCAAACAGCTCTGTGACACACTGACCGACAGAACCATCTCAATGACACATGGACCAACAGCACACATCTCATTGACACACAGACCGACAGCACACATCTCATTGACAAAGAGCCCGATAGCACATAGCTTAGCGACACACAGTCCGACAGCACACATCTCATTGACACAGAGCCCGACAGCACATAGCTTGGTGACACAAAGTCCGACAGCACAAAACTCGGTGAAACACATACCGACAGCCCACAGCTCGGTGACACACAGACCGACAACACACAGCGGTGATACACAGACTGACAGCACACAGCTCGTTCACACGCAGATCGACAGCACACAGCTTGGTGACACACAGACCTTGAGCTCACAGCTTAGTGACACACAGACCGACTGCATACCGGTTGGTGAGACACGGACAGACAGCACACAGCTCAGGGATACACAGACCGACAGCACACACCACGGTGACACACAGACCGACAGCACAAAGTTCGTTCACACGCAGATCGACAGCACACATATCCGTGACACACAGGCCGACAGAACACAGCTCGTTAACGCACAGAGCGACGGCACACGGCTCGGTGACACACAGACCGACAGAACACAGCTCGGTAACGCACAGACCAACAACACACAGCTCCATAACACAGGCAGCACACAGCGTAGACACACATACCGACAGCACACTGCTCGCTTGCGCACAAACCAAAAGCACACAGCTCAGTGATAGGCAGACCCACAACACACAGCTGGGTGACACACAGACCCACAACACACCGGTCGGTGAGACACAGGCAGACACAACACAGCTCGGTAACACACAGACCAACAGCACACAGCTCGGTGATACACAGACCGACAGCACACTGCTCGTTGACACGCAGGTCGACAGCAGACAGCTCAGTGAAACACAGACCGACAGCACACAGTTCGGTGACACACAGACCGAGAGCGCACAACTTAGTGACCTACAGACCGACCGCACTCTGGTCGACAACACACAGACCGACAGCACACAGCTCAATGACACACATACCGACATCACACATCTCGGACCGGCACAGACCGACAGCATACAGCTCGGTCACACATGCACCAACAGCACACAGCTCAGTGACACACAGACCGACAGCACACAGCTCGTCCCGCAGAGTCAGAGAGCTCACAGCTAATTAACGCACAGACCGACAGCTCACGTTCAGTAAGACACAGACCGATAGCTCACAGCTCGGTAAAACACAGACAACACACAGTTCGGTGACACACCGACTTACAACACACATCTCAATAACACACATACCTGCAACACACAGCTCGCTGGTACACAGACAGACAGCACACAGCTCAATGGTACACGGACCGACAGCACACAGTTCAGTGACGCACAGACCAACAACACTCAGCTTTGTGAGGCACAAAACGACAGCACAATTCTCGGTGACACACAAACCCAGTGCACACTGTGCTCGGTGAAACACAGGCCGACAAAACACAGCACGGTGACAAACAGACTGACAGCTCACTGCTCGGTGACACACAAACAGACAGCACGCAGTTCGTTGACGAACAGACCGACAATACACAGTTCGGTGACACACAAACCGACAACACACAGCACGGTGACACACACACCGACAGCACACAGCTCGGTCACACAGACCGACAGCACACAGCTCTTTGACACACAGAACGACAGCACAAATGTCGTTGACGCACAAACCGACAGCATGCAGCTCGGGGGCCCACAGACCAACAGCAGACAGCTCAGTGACACTTAGACTGACTGCAAGTAGTTCCTTGCCGGGTAGACCGACAGCACATAGCTCGTTGACAAACATACCAACAGCACACATATCCGTAGCAGACAGATTAACAGCGCACAACTTGGTGAAACACAAGCCGACAACACACATCTTAATGCCACACAGACCGACCGCATACAGCTCTGTGACACACTGACTGACAGAACCATCTCAGTGACACAAAGACCAACAGCACACATCTCATTGACACACAGACCGACAGCACACATCTCATTGAAACAGAGCCCGATAGCACATAGCTTGGTGACACACAGACGGACAGCACACATCTCATTGACGCACAGACCCACAGCACACATCTCATTGACACAGAGCCCGACAGCACATAGCTTGGTGACACACAGACGGACAGCACACATCTCATTGACACACAGACCGACAGCACACATCTCATTGAAACAGAGCCCGATAGCACATAGCTTGGTGACACACAGACGGACAGCACACATCTCATTGACGCACAGACCCACAGCACACATCTCATTGACACGGAGCCCGACAGCACACAGCTCGGTGACACACAGATCGACCGCATACCGGTTGGTGAGACACGGACATACAGCCCATAGCTCGGTGATACACAGACCGACAGCACACACCACGGCGACACACATACCGACAGCACACAGCTCGTTCACACGCAGATCGACAGCACACAGCTCCGTGACACACAGGCCGACAGAACACAGCTCGTTAACGCTCAGACTGACAGCACACAACCCGTTCACACACAGATCGACGGCACACATCTCGGTGACACACAGACCGACAGAACACAGCTCGGTAACGCACAGACCAACAACTCACAGCTCCGTAACACAGGCAGCACACAGCTCAGACACAAAGACCGACAGCTTACTGCTCGCTTACGCACAAACCAAAAGCACACAGCTCAGTGACAGGCAGACCCACAACACACCGGTCGATGAGACACAGGCAGACACAACACAGCTCGGTAACACACAGACCAACAGCACACAGCTCGGTGATACACAGACCGACAGCACACTGCTCGTTGACACGCAGGTCGACAGAACACAGCTCGGTGAAACACAGACCAAGACCGAGAGGAAACAGCTCTGTGCCTCAAAGGCCGACACCAAACAGCTCATTGACATAAAATCAACAGCACACAGTTCGTTGACACACACACCTACAGCACACAGCTCGATGGAAAACAGACCGACAGCAAACCGATCAGTGGCACATAAACCGACAGCACACAGCTTAGTGACACACAAACCAATAGCAACAGCTCAGTGAAAATCAGACCGACAATACACCGCTCGGTGACACACAAAACGATAACACGCAGCTCGTTGACACCCAGACCACACATGTCAGGGACAAACAGACCAGAATAACACTGCTCAGTGCCATACAGACTAACAGCCCACAACTTAGTGACGCACAGGCAGACATCACTCTGCTCCGTGACACACACACCAACATCACACAGCTCAATGCCACACAGACCGACCGTACACAGCTGGGTGAAACATAGACCGACAGCACGCAGTTCAGTGACACACAGACTGACAGCACACAGATCACTGACACACAGATCGACAGCACACAGTTCAGTGCCACAAAGGCCAACACCAAACAGCTCATTGACATACAACTCAACAGAGCACAGAGCCACAGCACACAGCTCAGTGACACACAAGCCAATAGCAACAACTCAGTGAAACACAGACCGACCGTACACAGCTGGGTGACACACAGACCGACAACGCACAGCTCGGTGACACGTAGACTGACATCACACAGATTAGCGGCACATAGATTAGTGACGCACAGACCGACAACACACAACTTAACTGCGCACAGAGCGACAGCACACTGCTCAGTGACACACAAACCAACATCACACAGCTCATTGCCACACAGAGCGACCGCACACAGCTCGGTGAAACTCCGACCGACAGCTCGCAGTTCAATGACACACAGAAAGACAACACAAAGCTCGTTAGCACACAGGCCGACAGCACACATGTCAGACAGACTGACAGCGCACAGCTCGGTGAAACACAAGCCGACAACACACAGCTCGCTGACACAGAGACCGACAGCACACAGCTCGGTGACACGTAGACTGACAGCACGCAGATTAGTGACACACAGATTCGTGACACACATATTAGTGACACACAGATTAGTGACACACAGATTAGCGACACACAGATTTGTGACACACAGACCGACAACCCACAGCTCGGAGACACACTGACCGACAGCAGACAGCTCCGTGACACGCAGACTGACAACACGCAGCTCAGTGATACACAGACCGAAAACACATAGCTCGGTGACACAGAGACCGACGGCACGCAGCTTAGTGACACACAGACCAACAGCACACAACTGAGTGCCACACAGACCAACATCACACAGCTCAGTGTCATAGAGGCCGACATCACAGAGCTCGGTGACACACAGACCAACAGCACACAACTTAGTTGCGCATAGGGCGACAGCACACTGCTCAGTGACACACAGAACGACAACACACAGCTCGGTGAAACACATACTGACAGGACGCAGATTAGTGACCCACAGACCAACATCACATAACTCGGGGATAAATAGACCGACAGGGCACAGCTCGGTGACACACAGACCAACAGAACACAGCTTATTGCCATACAAGCCGACATCACAGAGTTCGCTGACACACAGACCAACAGCACACAGCTCGATGGCACACAGACCGACAGCACACCGCTTAGTGACATATAAACCGACAGCACAGAGCTCGGTGATACACAGACCAACAGCACACATCCCGTTCACACACATACCCGCAGCACACAGCTCAGTGACATACAAACCAATATCGATAGCTCAGTGAAACACAAACCGACAACCGACCGCTAGGTGACACAAAGACCATTATCACACAGCTCACTGCCACACTGACCGACCGTGCACGGCTCGGTGACACACAGACCGACAGCCCCATCTCGGTGACACGTAGACTGACATCACATAGATTGGCGACACACAGGTTAGTGACACACAGATTAGCGACACACAGATTTGTGACACGCAGACCGACAACACACAGGTCGGTGACAAACAGACCAACAGCACACAGCTGTGTGCCACAAAGACCAACATCACACAGCGCAGTGTCATACAGGCCGACATTCCAGAGCTCGATGACACACAGGCCACCAGCACCCAATTTAGTAACGCACAGGGCGACAGCACACTGCTCAGTGATACACAGAGCGACAACACACAGCTCGGTGACACACATACCAACAGCACACAGCTCAATGCCATCCAGGCCGACATCACAGAGTTTGCTGACACACAGACCCGACAGCACGCAGTTTAGTGACACATAGACTTACAGCACCCAGCTCAGTGACACACAGACCGATAGCACACATCTCAGTGACACACAGACGGACAACACACAGCTCAATGACACACAGATCGGCAGCACATAGTTCGCTGACACACAAACCGACAGCAGACAGCTCGGTGACACACAGTCCGACAGCACATAGCTCGGTGACACACAAGCCGACAGCATACAGCTCGGTGACACACAGTCAGACCGCACATAGCTCTGTGACACACACCCCGACAGCACACAGCTCGTTGACACACATATCGACAGTGCACAGCATGCTAACACACAGACCAACATCACACAGCTCGGTAACAAAGGCAGCACACAGCTCAGAGACACACAGGCCGACAGTACACTGCTCGGTTACACACAAACCGACAGCAAATGGTTCAGTGATACACACACCGACAGCACACAGCTGAGTGCCACACAGGCCAACATCACACAGCTCAGTGTCATACAGGCCGACATCACAGAGCTCGGAATGGAATGGAATGTTGGTGTTTTAGGCCACTTTTGTGCACATACAGGCTAAATTGGGCCAAGGAACCTCCCGAGACGATGAAGGATGAAGGAATGAAACATGCCCCAGATTAGGTGCCCGAGCCCGGATTCGAACCCAGGACCTATTGATCTGCGGTCTAGTGCGCTAACCACTACACCAGGGAGGCCCCCCCCCCCACAGAGCTCGGTGACACACAGACAGACAGCACACAGCTCAGTGACACATAGACCGACAGCACACAGCTCGGTGACAGACTGACGCACACAGTTTGGAGACACAAACCCCGACGGCGCCAAGCACGGAGACACGCAGACCGACATCACCGTATTAGTGACACACATACCGACTGCATACAGCGCAATGATACACATGCCAACAGCACACAGCTCGCTGAAACACAGATAGACGACACACAGCTCAGTGGGACCCAGACCGACCGCACACAGCTCAGTGACACACAGACCGACAGCTCACAGTTCGGAGACACACACCCCGACGGCGCCCAGCTCAGAGACACACACCCCGAAAGCACACAGCTCGGTGACACACCTACCTCAGCACACATCCCAGTGAGACAGAGACCTGCAGCGCACAGCTCGGAGACGCACAGGCAGACAGCACACACCTCAGTGAAACACGGACCGACAGCACATAACTCGGTGACACATATACCGACAACATCCAGCTAGGTGACACACTGACAGCACACAGCGCAGTGACACACAGACCGACAAAGCACTGCTCAGTGACACAGAGCCTGGCAGCACACAGCTCTGTGACACTTAGACCGACTGCACAAAGCTCGGTGACACACAGACTGACGCACACAGTTTGGAGACACACACCCCGACGGCGCCAAGCTCGGAGACACGGAGACAGACAGCACCGTATTAGTGACACACATACAGACTGCACACAACGCAATGATGCACATACCAACAGCACACAGCTCGCTGAACACAGACAACAGACAGCTCAATGAGACCCAGACCGACATCACACAGCTAGGTGGGACACAGGCCGACGGCACACAGCTAGGTGGGACACATATCGACGACACACATCTAGGTCTGACAAAAACCGACGGCACACAGCTAGGTGGGGCACATATCGACGACACACATCTAGGTCTGACAAAAACCGACGGCACACAGCTAGGTGGGACACATATCGACGACACACATCTAGGTCTGACAAACTCCGACGGCACACAGCTAGGTGGGACACAGACCGACGGCACACAGCTAGGTGGGACACATATCGACGACACACATATAGGTCTGACAAACTCCGACGGCACACAGCTAGGTGGGACACAGGCCGACGACACACAGCTCGGTGACACAGAGCGCGACAGCACACAGCTCGGTCCCTCACAGACCGACAGCACACAGCTCGGTCCCTCACAGACCGACAGCATACAGCTCCGTCACACACGCACCAACAGCACACAGCTCAGTGACACACAGACCAACAGCCCACAGCTCGGTCCCGCAGAGTCAGAGAGCTCACAGCTAATTAACGCACAGACCGACAGCTCACGTTCAGTAAGACACAGATCGATAGCTCACAGCTCGGTAAAACACAGACAGCACAGAGCTCGGTGACACACAAACCGTCAATACACAGCTCCGTGACACACATACCGACCACACACATCTCAGTAACACGCATACCGACAGCTCACAGCTCGGTGACTCACAGACAACACACAGCTCGGTGACACACCGACTTACAACACACATCTCAATAACACACATACCGGCAACACACAGCTCGCTGGTACACAGACAGAAAGCACACATCTCAGTGATACACGGACCGACAGCACACAGCTCAGTGACGCACAGACCAACAACACTCAGCTTTGTGAGGCATAAAACGACAGCACACTTCTCGGTGACACACAAACCCAGTGTACACAGCTCAGTGTCACATAAACCGACAGCACACAACTCAAAGATACATAGGCCTCCAGCACACAGCTCGGTGACACACATATTGATCGCACGCGGCTCGGTGATACACACATCGACAACACACAGAACAGCAACACACACATCCACAACACACAGCACAATAGCACACAAACCGATATCTCACAGCTCGGTGACACACAAGACTGACCGCACATAGCTAGGTGACACAGACTGAAGCACACATCTCGGTGACACACAAACCGACATCACACAGCACAGTGGCACACAGACCAACAGCACACAGCTTAGTGACACTCAGGCCGACATCACACAACTCAGTGACACACAGACCAACATCACACAGCTCAGTGAGACACAGACCAACATCACACAGCTCGGTGACACGCAGACCGACAACACACAGTTCAATGCCATATAGGCCGACATCACAGAGTTCAATAACACACAGATCGACACAATACAGCTCAGTGACGCACAGACCAACATCACGTAGTTTTTTAGTGACACATAGACTTACAGCACAGCTCAGTGACACACAGACCGATAGCGCACATCTCAGTTACTCACAGACCGACAACACACAGTTCAATGACACACAGACTCGACAGCACGCAGCTCAGTCGCAAAAGACCAACAACACGCAGTTCAGTGCCAAGCAGACCAACATCACACAGCTCAGTGCCATACATGCCGACATCACAGAGCCCGGCGAAACAAAGACCGACAGCAACACAGGTCGGGAACACACAGACCGACAACACACAGCTCAATGCCATATAGGCCGACATCACAGAGTTCAATAACACACAGATCGACAGCACACAGCTCAGTGACGCACAGATCAACAGCACGTAGTTTAGTGACACATAGACTTACAGCAAACAGGTCAGTCACACACAGACCGACAACACACAGCTAAATGACACACATACCGACAGCACGCAGCTCGGAGACACATAGACCGACAGGATACAGGTCAGTGACATACCGACCGACAGCAACACAGGTCGGGAACACACAGACCGAGAGAACGCAGCTCAGACGCAAAAGACCAACAGCACGCAGTTCAGTAACACACATACTGACAGCACCAAGCCCGTTGATACACAGACCGACAGCACACATCTCCGAAGCAGACAGACCGACAGCGCACAGCTCGGTGATACACAGAATGACAGCACACTGCTCGGTGACACACAAACCGACAGCACACAGGTCGGTGACACACAGACGAACAGCACACAGCTCGGTGACACGTACACTGACTGCACACAGATTAATGATACACAGATTAGTGAAACACAGATTAGTGAAACACAGATTAGTGACACACAGATTAGTGACACACAGATTAGTGTCACTCAGATTAGTGACACACAGACCAACAACACACGGCTCGGTGACTCACAGACCGACAGCTCAAAGCTCGGTAACACACATACCAAGAGCACACAGCTTAATTACGCACAGACCGACAGCACACAGCACAGTGACACACAGACCTAGAGCACACAGCACAGTGACACACATACCGACAGAACACTGCTCGATGACATGGACACCGACAGAACACAGCTCAGTGATGCACATACCGAGAGAAAAGAGATCAGCGACACACAGACCGACAACACGGAGCTCAATGATACACAGACTCCTAGCACACAGCTCGTTGAGACACAGACCGACAGCACACATCTCGGTGACACGCAGACCGACAGCACCATCTCAGTGACACATGAGCCGACAGCAAACACCTCACTGACACACAGAACGACAGCACACAGCTCAGTGACACACCCCGGCGGCGCCCAGTTCGGAGACACCCACCCTGAAAGCACACAGCTCGGTGACACACTTACCACCAGCACACAGCTCGGTGACACACAGGCCGTCGGCACACAGTGCGGTGACACAGACCGACAGCACACATTTTAATGACACAAAAACCGACAGGACACAGGTTAGTTACGCACAGACCGACACCACACAGCGCGGTGAAACACAGAGCGACTCCATATAGCTCGATGATACGCATACGGAAAACACACAGCTCGGTGAAACACAGATAGACAAACATGCAGCTCAGTGAGACACAGAAAGACAGCGTGCTGCTCGGAGATACACAGGCGGAGAGCACACAGCTCAGTGAGACGCAGATCAACTGAACACATCTCAGTGACACCCGGACCGACAGCACATAGCTCGGTGGCACACTGACAGGACACAGTGCAGTGACACATAGACCGCCAGCTTACGGCTAGGCGACACACAAACCGAAAAAACACAGCTCGGTGACACAGAGCCCGACAAAGCACAGCTCGGTGGCACACTGACAGCACACAGCGCAGTGACACAGAGATCACCATCTCACAGTTAGGCGACACACAAACCGAAAAAGCACAGCTCGGTGACACAGAGCCCGACAGTACACAGCTCTCTGATACACAGACCGACAGCTCACAGTTCAAAGATACACAGACCAAAATGAAACAGCTTAATTACGCACAGACCGACAGAACACTGCTCAGTGACACGGAGACCGACAGAACACAGCTCAGTGACACACATACCAATATCTTCCAACTCAGTGACATACAGACTGACATCGCACACCTCGGTGAGACACAGAAAGACAGCTCACACCTCGGTGACACACAGACCAACAGCACACAGTTCTGTAACACACACCGAGAGCACGCAGCTCGGTGACACATAACCCGACTGCACACAGCTAAGTGAGACACAGACCGGCAGCATGTAGTTGGATGACCGACAGCACGCAGTTAAGTAACACACATACTGACGGCACAAAGCTCGGTGACACAAAGACCAACATCACACCGCTGGGTGACACGTAGACTGACTGCACACAGATTAGTGACACACTGATTAGTGAAACACATATTAGTGAAACACAGATTAGTGAAACACGGATTAGTGACACACAGATTAGTGACACACAGACCGACAACACACAACTTAACTGCGCACAGAGCGACAGCATACAGCTCAGTGACACACATTCCGACAGCACACCCCTCAGTGACACAGACCGACAGCAGGCAGATCGGTGAAACTCCGACCGACAGCACGCAGTTCAATCACACACAGAAAGATAACACAAATCTCGTTAGCATACAGATCGACAGCACACATGTCAGACAGACTGACAGCGCACAGCTCGGTGAAACACAAGCCGACAGCACACAGCACGCTGACACAGAGACCGACAGCACACAGCTCGGTGACACGTAGACTGACAGCACACAGATTAGTGACACACAGATTAATAACACACGGATTAATGACACATAGATTAGTGACACACAAATTAGTGACCCACAGATTAGTGACCCACAGATTAGTGACACACAGTTTAATGACACACAGATTAGTGAAACACAGACCGACGACACACATTTCCGTGAGCACACAGCTCGGGGACACACTGACCGACAGCACATAGTTCGGTGACACATAGACTGACGCACACAGATTAGTGACACCCAGATTAGTGACACGCAGATTAGTGACACACAGATTAGTAACACACAGACTAGCGACACACATATTTGTGACACACAGACCGACAACCCACAGCTCGGAGACACACTGACCGACAGAAGACAGCTCCGTGACACGGAGACGGACAATATGCAGCTCAGTGAAACACAGACCGAAACCACATAGCTCGGTGACACAGAGACCGACGGCACACAGCTCAATGTCATTCAGGCAGACATCACTGAGCTCGGTGACACACAGACCAACAGCACACAACTTAGTTGCGCACATGGCGACATCACACTGCTCAGTGACACACAGAACGACAACACACAGCTCGGTGACACACAGACTGACAGGACGCAGATTAGTCACACACAGACCGACATCACATAACTCGGGGATAAATATACCGATAGGGCAGAGCTCGGTGACACACAGACCAACAGCACACAGCTTAGTGACACACAGACCAACAGCACACAGCTCAATGCCATACAGGCCGACATCACAGAGTTCGCCGACACACAGACCGACAGCACATATTTCGCTGACGCACAGACCAACAGCACACAGCTCGATGGCACACAGACCGACATCAAACCGCTTAGTGACACACAAACCAACAGCACACATCCCGTTCACACACAGACCCACAGCACACAGTTCAGTGACACACAAACCAATAGCGATAGCTCAATGAAACACAGACCGACAACACACCGCTCGGTGACACACAGACCAACACCACACAGCTCAATGCAACACGGACCGACCGTGCACGGCTCGGTGACACACAGACCGACAGCACCATCTCGGTGACACGTAGACCGACATCACATAGATTAGCGACACACAGATTAGTGACACACAGACAAACAACACACAGCTCGGTGACACACAGGCGGACATCAGAGAACTCGGTGACACACAGACCAACGGCACACAACTTAGTAACGCACAGGACGACAGCACACTGCTCAATGACACACAGAACGACAACACACAGCTCTGTCACACGTAGACTGACAGCACACAGATTACTGACACACAGATTAGTATCACACAGATTAGTGACACAAATATTAGTGGTACACAGATTAGCGACACACAGATTAGTAACGCACACATTAGCGACACACACATTTGTGACACACAGAGCGACAACACACAGCTCGGTGACAAACAGACCAACAGCACACAGCTGACTGCTACAAAGACCAACATGAGACAGCTCAGTGTCATACAGGCCGACATTCCAGAGCTCGGTGACACACAGGCCATCAGCACACAACTTAGTAACGCACAGGGCGACAGCACTTATTTCGCTGACACACAGACCAACATCACGCAGATTAGCGACGCATAGACTTACATCACACAGCTCAATGCCATCCAGGCCGACATCACGCATCTCAGTGACACACAGCCGGACAACACACAGCTCAATGACACACAGATCGACAGCACATAGTTCGCTGACACATAAACCGACAACACACAGCTCGGTGACACAAAGACCGATAGCACACAACCTGGTGACACACACACTGACAGCACACAGCTCAGAGACACACAGTCCGACAGCACATATCTCGGTGACACACAAGCCGAAAACACACAGCTCGGTGACACACAGTCCGACAGCACATAGCTCGGTGACACACAAGCCGACAGCACACAGCTCGGTGACACACAGTCAGACAGCACATAGCTCGGTGACACACATACCGACAGTGCACAGCTTGCTAACACACAGACCAACAGCACACAGCTCGGTAACAAAGGCCGCACACAGCTCAGAGACACACAGGCCGACAGTACACTGCTACGTGACACACAAACCGACAGTAAATGACTCAGTGATACACAGACCGGCAGCATATAGCTCAGTGACGCATAGAACGACAGAACACAGCTCGATGAGATAAAGACGAACAGCACCTGGATCAATGACACACAGACCGACAGCACGCAGCTCAGTGACACTCAGACCGCCAGCATATAGCTCAGGGACACAAAGTCCGACAACACACAGCTGCGTGATACACTAACCGACAGCACGCAGTCCAGTGACACACAGACCAACAGCACACAGCTCGGTAACACACAGACTAACAGCACACAGCTCGGTAACACAGGCAGCAGACAGTTCAGAGACACACAGACCGACAGTATATAGTTCAGTGACACGAAGAACGACATTATACAGCTCGATGACACACAGACGGACAGCACCCGGATCAGTGATACACAGAACGACAGCATATAGCTCAGTGACACATAAACTGATAGCACACAGCTCGGTGACACACAGTCCGACAGCACACAGCTCGGTGATACACAGACCGACAGCACACAGCTCGGTAACAGAGACTAACAGCGCACTGCTCGGTCGGCACAGACCGCACACAGCTCAGAGACACACAGTCCGACAGCACACTGCTCAGAGACACACAGTCCGACAGCACACTGCTCGGTAACACACAGACCGACAGCACACAGCTCGGTGACACAGACCGACAGCACACAGCTTAGTGATACACAGACCGACAGCACACAGCTCAGTGACACAAAGTCTGGCAGTTCACAGCTCGGTAACGCACATACCAACATGACACAGCTCGGTGACTCACAGACCGACAGCGCACAGCTCGGTGACACAGAGACCGACAGCACACATCTCGGTGACACGTAGACTGACAGCACACAGATTAGTGACACACAGATTAATGACACACGGATTAATGACACACGGATTAATGACACACAGATTAGTGACACATAAATTAGTGACCCACAGATTAGTAACCCACAGATTAGTGACACACAGTTTAATGACACATAGATTAGTGAAACACAGACCGACACCACACATTTCCGTGAGCACACAGCTCGGGGACACACTGACCGACAGCACATAGTTCAGTGACACATACACTGACGCACACAGATTAGTGACACAAAGATTAGTGACACACAGATTAGTGACACACAGATTAGTGACACACAGATTAGTAACACACAGAATAGCGAAACACAGATTTGTTAAAACACAGACCGACAACACGCAGCTCGGTGACACACAGGCCGACATCAGAGAGCTCGGTGCCACACAGACCAACGGCACACAACTTAGTAACGCACAGAACGACAGCACACTGCTCAATGACACACAGAACGACAACACACAGCTCGGTCACACACAGACGGACAACACACAGCTCAATGACACACAGATCAACAGCACATAGTTCGCTGACACACAAGCCGACAACACACAGCTCGGTGACACAAATACCGATATCACACAACCTGGTGACACACACACTGACAGCACACAGCTCAGAGACACACAGTCCGACAGCACATAGCTCGGTGACACACAAGCCGAGAACACACAGCTCGGTGACACACAGTCCGACAACACATAGCTCGGTGACACACAAGCCGACAGCACACAGCTCGGTGACACACAGTCAGACAGCACATAGCTCGGTGACACACCAGCCGACAGCACACATCTCGGTGACACACATACCGACAGTGCACAGCTTGCTAACACACCGACCAACAGCACACACGCATAGAACGACAGCACATAGCTCGATGACATAAAGACGAACAGCACCTGGATCAATGACACACAGACCGACAGCACGCAGCTCAGTGACACTCAGACCGCCAGCATATAGCTCAGGGACACAAAGTCCGACAACACACAGCTGTGTGATACACTAACCGACAGCACGCAGTTCAGTGACACACAGACCAACAGCACGCAGCTCGGTAACACACAGACTAACAGCACACAGATCGGTAACACAGGCAGCAGACAGCTCAGAGACACACAGACCGAAAGCATATAGTTCAGTGACACGAAGAACGACAGTATACAGCTCGATGACACACAGACGGACAGCACCCGGATCAGTGATACACAGAACGACAGCATATAGCTCAGTGACACATAAACTGATAGCACACAGCTCGGTGACACACAGTCCGACAGCACACATCTCGGTGACACGTAGACTGACAGCACACAGATTAGTGACACACAGATTAATGACACACGGATTAATGACACACGGATTAATGACACACAGATTAGTGACACATAAATTAGTGACCCACAGATTAGTAACCCACAGATTAGTGACACACAGTTTAATGACACATAGATTAGTGAAACACAGACCGACGCCACACATTTCCGTGAGCACACAGCTCGGGGACACACTGACCGACAGCACATAGTTCGGTGACACATACACTGACACACAAAGATTAGTGACACACAGATTAGTGACACACAGATTAGTGACACACAGATTAGTAACACACAGAATAGCGAAACACAGATTTGTGACACACAGACCGACAACACGCAGCTCGGTGACACACAGGCCGACATCAGAGAGCTCGGTGCCACACAGACCAACGGCACACAACTTAGTAACGCACAGAACGACAGCACACTGCTCAATGACACACAGAACGACAACACACAGCTCGGTCACACACAGACGGACAACACACAGCTCAATGACACACAGATCGACAGCACATAGTTCGCTGACACACAAGCCGGCAACACACAACTCGGTGACACAAATACCGATAGCACACAACCTGGTGACACACACACTGACAGCACACAGCTCAGAGACACACAGTCCGACAGCACATAGCTCGGTGACACACAAGCCGAGAACACACAGCTCGGTGACACACAGTCCGACAACACATAGCTCGGTGACACACAAGCCGACAGCACACAGCTCGGTGACACACAGTCAGACAGCACATAGCTCGGTGACACACCAGCCGACAGCACACAGCTCGGTGACACACATACCGACAGTGCACAGCTTGCTAACACACAGACAAACAGCACACACGCATAGAACGACAGCACATAACTCGATGACATAAAGACGAACAGCACCTGGATCAATGACACACAGACCGACAGCACGCAGCTCAGTGACACTCAGACCGCCAGCATATGGCTCAGGGACACAAAGTCCGACAACACACAGCTGTGTGATACACTAACCGACAGCACGCAGTTCAGTGACACACAGACCAACAGCACGCAGCTCGGTAACACACAGACTAACAGCACACAGCTCGGTAACACAGACAACAGACAGCTCAGAGACACACAGACCGAAAGCGTATAGTTCAGTGACACGAAGAACGACAGTATACAGCTCGATGACACACAGACGGACAGCACCCGGATCAGTGATACACAGAACGACAGCATATAGCTCAGTGACACATAAAATGATAGCACACAGCTCGGTGACACACAGTCCGACAGCACACAGCTCGGTGATACACAGACCGACAGCACACGGTACAGTGATACGCAGACCGACAGCACACAGCACGGTAACACAGAGACTAACAGCGCACAGCTCGGTCGGCACAGACCGCACATAGCTCAGAGACACACAGACCGACAGCACACTGCCCGGTGACACACAGTCCGACAGCACACAGCTCGGTGACACAGACCGACAGCACACAGCTTAGTGATACACAGACCGACAGCACACAGCTCAGTGACACAAAGTCTGACAGTTCACAGCTCGGTAACGCACATACCAACATGACACAGCTCGGTGACTCACAGACCGACAGCACACAGCTCGGTGACACAGAGACCGACAGCACACATCTCGGTGACACGTAGACTGACAGCACACAGATTAGTGACACACAGATTAATGACACACAGATTAATGACACACAGATTAGTGACACATAAATTAGTGACCCACAGATTAGTAACCCACAGATTAGTGACACACAGTTTAATGACACATAGATTAGTGAAACACAGACCGACGCCACACATTTCCGTGAGCACACAGCTCGGGGACACACTGACCGACAGCACATAGTTCGGTGACACATACACTGACGCACACAGATTAGTGACACAAAGATTAGTGACACACAGATTAGTGACACACAGATTAGTGACACACAGATTAGTAACACACAGACTAGCGAAACACAGATTTGTGACACACAGACCGACAACACGCAGCTCGGTGACACACAGGCCGACATCAGAGAGCTCGGTGCCACACAGACCAACAGCACACAACTTAGTAACGCACAGAACGACAGCACACTGCTCAATGACACACAGAACGACAACACACAGCTCGGTCACACACAGACGGACAACACACAGCTCAATGACACACAGATCGACAGCACATAGTTCGCTGACACACAAGCCGACAACACACAACTCGGTGACACAAATACCGATAGCACACAACCTGGTGACATACACACTGACAGCACACAGCTCAGAGACACACAGTCCGACAGCACATAGCTCGGTGACACACAAGCCGAGAACACACAGCTCGGTGACACACAGTCCGACAACACATAGCTCGGTGACACACAAGCCGACAGCACACAGCTCGGTGACACATAGACCGACAGCACACAGCTCAGTGACATACAAACCGACAACACACATTTCGGTGAGACACAGACCGACAGCACACAGCTCGGTGACGCACAGACTGACAGCACACAGCTCGGTGGCGCACAGACTGAGAGCACACAGCTCGTTCACACGCAGATCGACGGCACACAGCTCGGTGACACACAGTCCGAAAGCACACAGCTCGGCGACGCACAGACCGACAGCACACAGCTCAGTGACACACAGACCGACAGCACGCATCTGATGGACACACATCCCGACAGAACACAGTTCTGTAACATATATTGACAACACACATCTCCTTGACACACAAACCGACAGCACACATTTCGGTGACACACAGACCGACAGCACATAGCTCGGTGACGCACAGACTGACAGTACACAGCTCGTTCACACGCAGATCGTCGGCACACAGCTCAGTGACACACAGACCGACAACACGCATCTCATTGACACACAACCCGATAGAACACAGTTCTGTAACATATATTGACAACACACATCTCCTTGACACACAAACCGACAGCGCACATTTCGGTGAGAACCCAACCGATAGCACACAGCCTGGTGATGCACAGTCCGACAGCACACAGATCATTGTCACGCAGACCGACAGCATACTGTTCAGTGACACACAGACCGACAGCATAAAAGTCAGTGTCACAAACCGACACAGACAGCTCGGTGACACGCAGTTTCAGAGCACACAGCTCAGTGATACACAAACCGACAGCACCCGGCTCGGTGACCCACAGACAGACAACGCGCAGGTCGGTAACAAAAAGACTAAGAGCACACATTATCAGCGACAGAAAGACTGACAGCACACAGCTCAGTAACACACAGATTAAGAGCACACAACTCGGTAACACACAGACCAACAACACGCAGCTCGGTAACACAGGCAGTACACAGTTCAGCGACACACAGACCGACAGCACACAGCTCGATGGCACATAGACAAACACCATGCAGCTCGGCAACACACAGCCCAATAGCATACAGCTCGGTAACACAGACAGCATACAGCGCAGAGACACACAGACCGACAGCAAGCAGCTCGGTGACTCGCAAACCAACAGCACACAGCTCAATGACACACAGACCGCCAGCACAAATCTCGGTGAAACACATACCGACAGCACCCAGCTCGAAGAAACACAGAGCGACGACAGCTCGGTGACACGCAGGCCGACAGCACACAGTTCAAGGACACACACACCGACAGCACACATCTCATCGACACACAGACCCACAGCACACCGCTCGGTGAGACACAGGCAGACACAACACAGCTCGGTAACACACAGACCGACAGCACACTGCTCGGTGACACGCAAACCGACAGCACACAGCTCAGTGACACTTAGACCGACTGCACAAAGCTCGGTGACAGACTGACGCACACAGTTTGGAGACACAAACCCCGACGGCGCCAAGCACGGAGACACGCAGACCGACAGCGCCGTATTAGTGACACACATACCGACTGCACACAGCGCAATGATACACATGCCAACAGCACACAGCTCGCTGAAACACAGATAGACGACACACAGCTCAGTGAGACCCAGACCGACCGCACACAGCTTAGTGACACACAGACCGACAGCTCACAGTTCGGAGACACACACCCCGACGGCGCCCAGCTCAGGGACACACACCCCGAAAGCACACAGCTCGGTGACACACCTACCTCAGCACACATCCTAGTGAGACAGAGACCTGCAGCGCACAGCTCGGAGACGCACAGGCAGACAGCACACACCTTAGTGACACACGGACCGACAGCACATAACTCGGTGACACATATACCCACAACATCCAGCTAGGTGACACACTGACAGCACACAGCGCAGTGACACACAGACCGACAAAGCACTGCTCAGTGACACAGAGCCTGGCAGCACACAGCTCTGTGACACTTAGACCGACTGCACAAAGCTCGGTGACACACAGACTGACGCACACAGTTTGGAGACACACACCCCGACGGCGCCAAGCTCGGAGACACGGAGACCGACAGCACCGTATTAGTGACACACATACAGACTGCACACAGCGCAATGATGCACATACCAACAGCACACAGCTCGCTGAACACAGACAACAGACAGCTCAATGAGACCCAGACCGACATCACACAGCTAGGTGGGACACAGACCGACGGCACACAGCTAGGTGGGACACATATCGACGACACACATCTAGGTCTGACAAAAACCGACGGCACACAGCTAGGTGGGACACATATCGACGACACACATCTAGGTCTGACAAAAACCGACGGCACACAGCTAGGTGGGACACATATCGACGACACACATCTAGGTCTGACAAACTCCGACGGCACACAGCTAGGTGGGACACAGACCGACGGCACACAGCTAGGTGGGACACATATCGACGACACAAATATAGGTCTGACAAACTCCGACGGCACACAGCTAGGTTCGACACAGGCCGACGACACACAGCTCGGTGACACAGAGCGCGACAGCACACAGCTCGGTCCCTCACAGACCGACAGCACACAGCTCGGTCCCTCACAGACCGACAGCATACAGCTCCGTCACACACGCACCAACAGCACACAGCTCAGTGACACACAGACCGACAGCCCAAAGCTCGGTCCCGCAGAGTCAGAGAGCTCACAGCTAATTAACGCACAGACCGACAGCTCACGTTCAGTAAGACACAGATCGATAGCTCACAGCTCGGTAAAACACAGACAGCACAGAGCTTGGTGACACACAAACCGTCAATACACAGCTCCGTGAAACACATACCGACAACACACATCTCAGTAACACGCATACCGACAGCTCACAGCTCGGTGACTCACAGACAACACACAGCTCGGTGACACACCGACTTACAACACACATCTCAATAACACACATACCGGCAACACACAGCTCGCTGGTACACAGACAGACAGCACACATCTCAGTGATACACGGACCGACAGCACACAGCTCAGTGACGCACAGACCAACAACACTCAGCTTTGTGAGGCACAAAACGACAGCACACTTCTCGGTGACACACAAACCCAGTTTACACAGCTCAGTGTCACATAAACCGACAGCACACAACTCAAAGATACATAGGCCTCCAGCACACAGCTCGGTGACACACATATTGATCGCACGCGGCTCGGTGATACACACATCGACAACACACAGAACAGCAACACACACATCCACAACACACAGCACAATAGCACACAAACCGATATCTCACAGCTCGGTGACACACAAGACTGACCGCACATAGCTAGGTGACACAGACTGAAGCACACATCTCGGTGACACACAAACCGACATCACACAGCACAGTGGCACACATACCAACAGCACACAGCTTAGTGACACTCAGGCCGACATCACACAACTCAGTGACACACAGACCAACATCACACAGCTCAGTGGGACACAGACCAACATCACACAGCTCGGTGACACGCAGACCGACAACACACAGTTCAATGCCATATAGGCCGACATCACAGAGTTCAATAACACACAGATCGACACAATACAGCTCAGTGACGCACAGACCAACATCACGTAGTTTTTTAGTGACACATAGACTTACAGCACAGGTCAGTGACACACAGACCGATAGCGCACATCTCAGTGACTTACAGACCGACAACACACAGTTGAATGACACACAGACCCGACAGCACGCAGCTCAGTCGCAAAAGACCAACAACACGCAGTTCAGTGCCAAGCAGACCAACATCACACAGCTCAGTGCCATACATGCCGACATCACAGAGCCCGGCGAAACAAAGACCGACAGCAACACAGGTCGGGAACACACAGAACGACAGCAACACAGGTCGGGAACACACAGACCGACAACACACAGCTCAATGCCATATAGGCCGACATCACAGAGTTCAATAACACACAGATCGACAGCACACAGCTCAGTGACGCACAGATCAACAGCACGTAGTTTAGTGACACATAGACTTACAGCAAACAGGTCAGTCACACACAGACCGACAACACACAGCTAAATGACACACATACCGACAGCAGGCAGCTCGGAGACACATAGACCGACAGGATACAGGTCAGTGACACACCGACCGACAGCAACACAGGTCGGGAACACACAGACCGAGAGAACGCAGCTCAGTCGCAAAAGACCAACAGCACGCAGTTCAGTAACACACATACTGACAGCACCAAGCCCGTTGATACACAGACCGACAGCACACATCTCCGAAGCAGACAGACCGACAGCGCACAGCTCGGTGACACACAGAATGACAGCACACTGCTCGGTGACACACAAACCGACAGCACACAGCTCGGTGACACACAGACGAACAGCACACAGCTCGGTGACACGTACACTGACTGCACACAGATTAATGATACACAGATTAGTGAAACACAGATTAGTGAAACACAGATTAGTGACACACAGATTAGTGACACACAGATTAGTGTCACTCAGATTAGTGACACACAGACCAACAACACACAGCTCGGTGACTCACAGACCGACAGCTCAAAGCTCGGTAACACACATACCAAGAGCTTACAGCTTAATTACGCATAGACCGACAGCACACAGCACAGTAACACACAGACCTAAAGCACACAGCACAGTGACACACATACCGACAGAGCACTGCTCCTTGACATGGACACCGACAGAACACAGCTCAGTGATGCACATACCGAGAGAAAAGAGATCAGCGACACACAGACCGACAACACGGAGCTCAATGATACACAGACTCCTAGCACACAGCTCGTTGAGACACAGACCGACAGCACACATCTCGGTGACACGCAGACCGACAGCACCATCTCAGTGACACATGAGCCGACAGCAAACACCTCACTGACACACAGAACGACAGCACACAGCTCAGTGACACACGCCGGCGGCGCCCAGTTCGGAGACACCCACCCTGAAAGCACACAGCTCGGTGACACACTTACCACCAGCACACAGCTCGGTGACACACAGGCCGTCGGCACACAGTGTGGTGACACAGACCGACAGCACACATTTTAATGACACAAAAACCGACAGGACACAGGTTAGTTACGCACAGACCGACACCACACAGCGCGGTGATACACAGAGCGACTCCATATAGCTCGATGACACGCATACGGAAAACACACAGCTCGGTGAAACACAGATAGACAAACATGCAGCTCAGTGAGACACAGAAAGACAGCGTGCTGCTCGGAGATACACAGGCGGAGAGCACACAGCTCAGTGAGACGCAGACCAACTGAACACATCTCAGTGACACCCGGACCGACAGCACATAGCTCGGTGGCACACTGACAGGACACAGCGCAGTGACACATAGACCGCCAGCTTACGGCTAGGCGACACACAAACCGAAAAAACACAGCTCGGTGACACAGAGCCCGACAAAGCACAGCTCGGTGGCACACTGACAGCACACAGCGCAGTGACACAGATATCACCATCGCACAGTTAGGCGACACTCAAACCGAAAAAGCACAGCTCGGTGACACAGAGCCCGACAGTACACAGCTCTCTGATACACAGACCGACAGCTCACAGTTCAAAGATACACAGACCAAAAGCAAACAGCTTAATTACGCACAGACCGACAGAACACTGCTCAGTGACACGGAGACCGACAGAACACAGCTCAGTGACACACATACCAATATCTTCCAACTCAGTGACATACAGACTGACATCGCACACCTCGGTGAGACACAGAAAGACAGCTCACACCTCGGTGACACACAGACCAACAGCACACAGTTTTGTAACACACACCGAGAGCACGCAGCTCGGTGACACATAACCCGACTGCACACAGCTAATTGAGACACAGACCGGCAGCATGTAGTTGGATAACCGACAGCACGCAGTTAAGTAACACACATACTGACGGCACAAAGCTCGGTGACACAAAGACCAACATCACACCGCTGGGTGACACGTAGACTGACTGCACACAGATTAGTGACACACTGATTAGTGAAACACATATTAGTGAAACTCAAATTAGTGAAACACGGATTAGTGACACACAGATTAGTGACACACAGACCGACAACACACAACTTAACTGCGCACAGAGCGACAGCATACAGCTCAGTGACACACATTCCGACAGCACACCCCTCAGTGACACAGACCGACAGCAGGCAGATCGGTGAAACTCCGACCGACAGCACGCAGTTCAATCACACACAGAAAGATAACACAAAGCTCGTTAGCATACAGATCGACAGCACACATGTCAGACAGACTGACAGCGCACAGCTCGGTGAAACACAAGCCGACAGCACACAACTCTCTGACACAAAGACCGACAGCACACAGCTCGGTGACACGTAGACTGACAGCACACATATTATTGACACACAGATAAATGACACACGGATTAATGACACACAGATTAGTGACACATAAATTAGTGACCCACAGATTAGTGACCCACAGATTAGTGACACACAGTTTAATGACACACAGATTAGTGAAACACAGACCGACGACACACATTTCCGCGAGCACACAGCTCGGGGACACACTGACCGACAGCGCATAGTTCGGTGACACATAGACTGACGCAGACCAACTGAACACATCTCAGTGACACCCGGACCGACAGCACATAGCTCGGTGGCACACTGCCAGCACACAGCGCAGTGACACAGAGATCACCAGCTCACAGCTAGGCGACACACAAACCGAAAAAGCACAGCTCGGTGACACAGAGCCCGACAGTACACAGCTCTCTGATACACAGACCGACAGCTCACTGTTCAAAGATACACATACCAAAAGCAAACAGCTTAATTACGCACAGACCGACAGAACACTGCTCAGTGACACGGATACCGACAGAACATAGCTCAGTGACACACAGACCAATATCTTCCAACTCAGTGACATACAGACTGACATCGCACACCTCGGTGAGACACAGAAAGACAGCTCACACCTCGGTGACACACGGACCAACAGCACACCGTTTTGTAACCCACACCGAGAGCAGGCAGCTTGGTGACACATAACCCGACTGCAGACAGCTCAGTGAGACACAGACCGGCAGCATGTAGTTGGATGACCGACGGCAGGCAGTCAAGTAACACACATACTGACGGCACGAAGCTCGGTGACACAAAGACCAACAGCACACCGCTGAGTGACACGTAGACTGACTGCACACAGATTAGTGACACACAGATTAGTGAAACACAGATTAATGAAACACAGATTAGTGACACACATATTACTGACACACAGACCGACAACACACAACTTAACTGCGCACAGAGCGACAGCATACAGCTCAGTGACACACATTCCGACTACACACCCCTCAGTGACACAGACCGACAGCAGGCAGATCGGTGAAACTCCGACCGACAGCACGCAGTTCAATGACACACAGAAAGACAACACAAAGCTCGTTAGCACACAGACCGACAGCACACATGTCAGACAGACTGACAGCGCACAGCTCGGTGAAACACAAGCCGACAGCACACAGCTCGCTGACACAGAGACCGACAGCACACAGCTCGGTGACACGTAGACTGACAGCACGCAGATTAGTGACACACAGCTTAATGACACACGGATTAATGACCCACAGATAAGTGACACATAAATTAGTGACCCACATATTAGTGACACACAGATTAGTGACACACAGTTTATTGACACCTAGATT
Source organism: Arenicola marina (assembly GCA_964019135.1). Classification (NCBI taxonomy): domain Eukaryota; kingdom Metazoa; phylum Annelida; class Polychaeta; family Arenicolidae; genus Arenicola; species Arenicola marina. The sequence goes on from OZ025253.1 coordinate 21,538,301, forward strand.
AATGAAACACAGACCGACGACACACAGTTCCGTGAGCACACAGCTTGGGGACACACTGACCGACAGCACATAGTTCGGTCACACATAGACTGACGCACACAGATTAGTGACACACAGATTAGTGACACACAGATTAATAACACACAGACTAGCGACACACAGATTTGCGACACACAGACCGACAACCCACAGCTCACAGACACTCTGACCGAAAGAAGACAGCTCAGTAAAACACAGACCTAAACCATATAGCTCGGTGACACAGAGACCGACGGCACGCAGTCCAGTGACAAACAGACCAACAGCACACAGCTGAGTGCCACACAGACCAACATCACACAGCTCAGTGTCATACAGGCAGACATCACAGAGCTCGGTGACACACAGACCAACAGCACGCAACTTAGTTGCGCCCAGGGCGACAGTACACTGCTCAGTGACACACAGAACGACAACACACAGCTCGGTGACACACATACTGACAGAACGCAGATTAGTCACACACAGACCGACATCACATAACTCGGGGATAAATAGACCGGTAGGGCAGAGCTCGGTGACACACAGACCAACAGAACACAGCTTAGTGACACACAAACCGACAGCACACAGCTCGGTGATACACAGACCCACAGCACACAGTTCACTGACACACAAACCAATAGCGATAGCTCAGTGAAACACAGACCGACAACACACCGCTCGGTGACACACATACCAACACCACACAGCTCAATGCAACACGGACCGACCGTGCACGGCTCGGTGACACACAGACCGACAGCACCATCTCGGTGACACGTAGACTGACATCACATAGATTAGCGACACACAGATTAGTGACACACAGACAGACAACACACAGCTCGGTGACACACAGGCCAACGGCACACAACTTAGTAACGCACAGGACGACAGCACACTGCTCAATGACACACAGATCGACAACACATAGTTTGCTGACACACAAACCGACAACACACAGCTCGTTGACACAAAGACCGATAGCACACAACCTGGTGACACACACACTGACAGCATACGGCTCAGAGACACACAGTCCGACAGCACATAGTTCGTTGACACACAAGCCGATAACACACAGCTCGGTGACACACAGTCCGACAGCACATAGCTCGGTGACACACAAGCCGACAGCACACAGCTCGGTGACACACAATCAGACAGCACATAGCTCGGTGACACACCAGCCGACAGCACACAGCTCGGTGACACACATACCGACAGTGCACAGCTTGCTAACACACAGACCAACAGCACACAGCTCGGTAACAAAGGCCGCACACAGCTCAGACACACAGGCCCACAGTACACTGCTACGTGATACACAGACCGACAGCATATAGCTCAGTGACGCATAGAACGACAGCACACAGCTCGATGACACAAAGACGAACAGCACCTGGGTCAATGACACACTGACCGACAGTACGCAGCTCAGCGACACTCAGACCGCCAGTGTCTGACAGTGTCTGACAGTTCACAGCTCGGTGACACACAGTTCACCGCATACAGCTCGGTGACTAACAGCCCAACAACACCCAGCCCGGTGAAACACAGTCCGACAGCACACAGCTTGGTGACACACAGTCCGACGGCACACAGCCCGATGACACACCGCCCCACTGCACACTACTCGGTGAAACACGGACCGACAGCACACAACTCGGTGACACGCAGACCGACAGCACACTGCTCGGTGACACGCAAACCGACAGCACACAGCTCCGTGACACGCAGGCCGACAGCACACAGTTCAAGGACACACACACCGACAGCACACATCTCATCGAAGCACTGACCCACAGCACACCGGTCGGTGAAACACAGGCAGACACAACACAGCTCGGTAATACACAGACCGACAGCATACTGCTCGGTCACACGCAAAACGACAGCACACAGCTCAGTGATACACAGTCCGACAACACACAGCTGTGATACACAGACTGACAGCACACAGATCGGTGGCGTACAGACTGACAGTACACAGCTCGGTGACGCACAGTCTGACAGCACACAGATCGTTCACACGCAGAACGACAGCACACAGCTCGGTGCCACACATACCGAGAGCGCACAGCTTATTGACACATAGACCGACCGCATACCCGTTGGTGAGACACGGACAGACATCACACAGCTCGGTGACACATATACCATCAGAACGCAGCTCGGTAACGCACAGACCGACAGCACACAGCTCGGTGACTCACAGACCGACAGCACACAGCTCGGTGACTCACAGACCGACAGCGCACAGCTCTGTGACACACAAATCGACAGCACACATTACGGTGACACACAGACCGACAGCACACAGGTCTGTGACGCACAGACCGACAGCACACAGCTCGTTCACCCGCAGATCGACGGCACACAGCTCGGTGACATACAAACCGACAGCACACATTTCGATGAGACACAGACCGACAGCACACAGCTCGGTGACGCACAGACTGACAGCACACAGCTCGGTGGCGCACAGACTGAGAGCACACAGCCCGCTCAAACGCAGATCGACGGCACACAGCTCGGTGACACACAGACCGACAGCGCACAGCTCGGTGACGCACAGACTGACAGCACACAGCTCAGTGACACACAGACCGACAGCACGCATCTGATTGACACACAGCCCGACAGAACACAGTTATGTAACATATATTGACAACACCCATCTCCTTGACACACAAACCGACAGCACACATTTCGGTGACGCACAGACTTACAGCACACAGCTCGTTCACACGCAGATCGTCGGCACACAGCTCAGTGACAAACAGACCGACAGCACATAGCTCGGTGACGCACAGACCGACAGCACACAGCTCAGTGACACACAGACCGACAACACGCATCTCATTGACACAGAGCCCGACAGAACACAGTTCTGTAACATATATTGACAACACACATCTCCTTGACACACAAACCGACAGCGCACATTTCGGTGAGAACCCAACCGATAGCACACAGCTTGGTGATGCACAGTCCGACAGCACACAGATCAGTGTCACACAGACCGACAGCATACTGTTCAGTGTCACACAGACCGACAGCATAACAGTCAGTGTCACATAAACCGACATCACAAAGCTCAGTGACTCACTGACTGACAGCACGCAGCTCGGTGAAACACAAACCAACACAGACAGCTCGGTGACACACAGTTTGTGAGCACACAGCTCAGTGATACACAAACCGACAGCACACAGCTCGGTGACCCACAGACAGACAACGCGCAGGTCGGTAACACAAAGACTAAGAGCACACATTATCAGCAACAGAGAGACCGACAACACACAGCTCAGTAACACACAGACTAAGAGCACACAACTCGGGAACACACAGACCCACAACACGCAGCTCGGTAACACAGGCAGTAAACGGCTCAGCGACACACAGACCGACAGCACACAGCTCGATAGGCACATAGACAAACACCATGCAGCTCGGTAACACACAGCCCAATAGCATACAGCTCGGTAACACAGACAGCATACAGCGCAGAAACACACAGACCGACAGCAGGCAGCTCGGTGACTCGCAAACCAACAGCACACAGCTCAATGACACACAGACCGCCAGCACAAATCTCGGTGAAACACATACCGACAGCACACAGCTCGAAGAAACACTGGCAGGCAGTACACAGTACAGTGATACGCAGTCCGACAGCACACAGATCGATGACACACAGACCGACGGCACACAGCTCGGTGACACGCAGGCCAACAGCACACAGTTCAAGGGCACACACACCGACAGCACACATCTCATCGACACACAGACCCACAGCACACCGACCGGTGAGATAGAGGCAGTCACCACACAGCTCGGTAACACACAGACCAACAACACACAGCTCGGTAATACACAGACCGACAGCATACTGCTCGGTGACACGCAAACCGACAGCAAACGGCTCAGTGATACACAGACCGGCAACAAGCAGCTGTGATACACAGCATGACAGCACACAGCTCGTTCACACGCAGATCGACAGCACACAGCTCAGTGACTCACAGAGCAACAGCACGTAGTTTAGTGACACATAGAATTACAGCAAACAGGTCAGTCACACACCGACCGACAACACACAGCTAAATGACACACATACCGACAGCACGCAGCTCGGTGACACAGACCGACAGCACACAGTTTAATGACACAAAGACCGACAGGACACAGGTTAGTGACGCACAGACCGACATTACACAGCTCGGTGACACACAGATCCACAGATCACAGTTCTGTGACACACACCGACATCACACAGCGCGGTGAAACACAGACCGACTGCATAAAGCTCGATGACACGCATCCGGAAAACACACAGCTCGGTGAAAGACAGATAGACAACACACAGCTCAGTGAGACACAGAAAGACAGCGCGCAGCTCGGAGACACACAGGCGGAGAGCACACAGCTCAGTGAGACGCAGACCAACTGAACACATCTCAGTGACACCCGGACCGACAGCACACAGCTCGGTGGCACACTGACAGCACACAACGCAGTGACATAGAGACCGCCAGGTTACAGCTAGACGACACACAAACCGACAAAGCACAGCTCGGTGACACAGCGTCCGACAAAGCACAGCTCGGTGACACAGAGCCCGACAGTAAACAGCTCTCTGATACACAGACCGACACCACACAACTCAATGACACACAGTCCGACAGCACACAACTCAGTGACACATAGACCGACAGCACACAGCTCAGTGACACACACACCGACAGCTCACAGTTCAAAGACACAGACCAAAAGCAAACAGCTTAATTACGCACAGACCGACAGAACACACTGCTCAGTGACACGGAGACCGACAGAACACAGCTCAGTGACACACAGACCGGCAGCATGTACTTGGACGACCGACAGCAGGCAGTTAAGTGACACACATACTGACGTCACAAAGCTCGGTGACACACAGACCGACAGCACACCGCTGGGTGACACGTAGACTGTGTGAAACACAGATTAGTGAAACACAGATTAGTGAAACACAGATTAGTGACACACAGATTAGTGACACACAGACCAACAACACACAACTTAACTGCGCACAGAGCGACAGCACACTACTCAGCGACACACAAACCAACATCACACAGCTCATTGCCACACAGAGCGACCGCACACAGCTCGGTGAAACTCCAACCGACAGCACGCAGTTCAATGACACACAGAAAGACAACACAAAGCTCGTTAGCACACAGACCGACAGCACACATTTCCGTAGCAGACAGACTGACAGCGCACAGCTCGGTGAAACGCAAGCCGACAGCACACAGCTCGCTGATACAGAGACCGACAGCAGACAGCTCGGTGACACGTAGACTGACACCACGCAGCCCACTGACACACATACCGAAAACACATAGCTCGGTGACACAGAGACCGACGGCACGCAGCTTAGTGACACACAGACCAACAGCACACAGCTGAGTGCCACACAGACCAACATCACACAACTCATTGTCATACAGGCCGACATCACAGAGCTCGGTGACGCACAGACCAACGGCACACAACTTAGTTGCGCACAGGGCGTCAGCACACTGCTAAGTGACACATAGAACGACAACACACAGCTCGGTGACAAACAGACTGACAGGACGCAGATTAGTCACACACAGACCGACATCACATAACTCGGGGATAAATAGACCGACAGGGCACAGCTCGGTGACACACAGACCAACAGAACACAGCTTAGTGACACACATACCAACATCACACAGCTCAATGCCATACAAGCCGACATCACTGAGGTCGCTGACACACAGACCGACAGCACATATTTCGCTGAAACACAAATTGACATAACATAGCTCAGTGACACACATACCGACAGCACCCACTAGGTGACACACTGACAGAACACAGATCAGTGACACACCGACCTACAGCACACAGCTCGGTGACACACAGACCGACAGCACCCAGCTATGTGACACACTGACAGAACACAGATCAGTGACACACCGACCTACAGCACACAGCTCGGTGACACACAGACCGAGAGCACATAGCTCGTTGACACACAGACCGATATCACACAGCTCGGTGACACACATACCAACGGCACACATCTCCGTAGCAGACACACCGACAGCACACAGCTCCGTGAGACACATACCGATAGCACAGAGCTCAGTGACAAAGACACCGACGGCACTCAGTTCGGAGACACACACTCCGACGGCGCCCAGCTCGGAGACACACAGACCAGCATCACACAGATCAGTGACACAGAGACCGACGGCACACAGTTCAGTGGCACACAAACCGACTGGACACCGCTCAATGACATTCAGACCCACAGCACACAACTCTGACTCAGACCGAGTGCACACAGCTCAATGACATAGATACCGACTGCACACAGCTCAATGACATGCAGACCCACATCACAAATCTGACACAGACTGACAGCACGCACCTCGGTGGCACACACCTCGACAACACATAGCTCGGTGACACACAGACCGACACCACACAGCTCAGGAACACACACATCGACGAAACACAGCTCAGTGACACACAGACCGGCAGCACAGATTCCGGTAACGCACATACCAACAGCACACGGCTCTCTCACACAGACCGACGGCACGCATCTCGGTGACACATAGAAGGACAGAACACAGCTCGGTGACACGTAGACTGACAGCACGAAGATTAGTGACACAAAGATTACTGACAAACAGATTGGTGATACACAGACTAGTGACACTCAGATAAGGGACACATAGATTAGTGACACACAGATTAGTGACACACATATTGGTGAGACACAGATTAATGACACACAGACCGACAACACACAGCTCAGTGACACGCAGACTGACAGGACACAGGTCAGTGACACACAGACTGAAGTCACACAGCTCGGTGACACACAGACCAACAGCACACAACTCACAGACCGACGGCACACAGTTTGGCGACACACACCCCGACGGCACGCAGCTCGGTGACCCATATACCGTCGGCACACAGATAATTGACACACAGACCGACAGCACACAGCTCGGTGACACACAGACCTACAGCTCACAGATTAGTTATGCACGGACCGACAACACATAACTCGGTGACACACAGACCGAGAGGCCTACAGCTCAGTGACACACAGGCCGAAAGCACGCTGCTCAGTGGCACACAGACCGATAGCACACAGATCAGTGACACTCAGACTGATAGCACACAGCTCGGTGACACACAGATGAAGAGCACACAGCTCGGTGACACATAGACAAACAACACACAGATCAGTGATACACAGACTGATAGCACACAGCTCGGTGACACACATACCGACAGACCACAGTTCAGTGACACAGACACCGACAGAACAACGTTAGTAGGCACACAGACTGACAGCCCACAGCTCAGTCACACAGACACAGACAGCACCGGGCTAGGAGGCACACAGTGACAGCACACAGCTCAGTAACACACCCAAACGACAGCACATATCTCGGAGTCACACGGCGACGGCACATTGCGCAGTGACACACGGACCAACAGCTCACAGCTCAGTGACTCACAAACCGACAGAACAGAGCTCAGTGACTCACCGACCGACAGCACAGAGCTCAGTGACTCACCGACCGACAGCACACAGCTCAGTGACACACAGGGCAACAGCACACAGCTTGGAGATTCGCAGACCGACAGCACACAGCTCGGAGATGCGCAGACCGACAGCACACAGCTCAGCGACATATAGACCGGCAGCACACAGCTCAGAGACACACAGACCGACAGCAAACAGGTCAAAGACAAACATACCGACAGCACACAGCTCAGTGACACACAGACCGACAGCAAACAGGTCAAAGACAAAGAGACCGACAGCACACAGCTCAGCGAAATACAGACCAACAGCTCATAGCTCGGTGATACACAGACAGCACAGAGCTTGGGGACACACAGACTGACAACACACATCTCAGTAACAAACATACCGCCAACACACAGCTCGGTGGCACATAGACCGACTGCACACGGCTCAGTGACACACAGACCGACAGCACTCATCTTTGTGATTCACAGACGGACAGCGCGCAGCCAAGTGACACACAACCCGACAGCATACTGCTCAGTGATACACATACCGACAGCATACTACTCAGTGACATACAGACCAACAACACTCAGCTCAGTGCCACACAGACCGATAGTACCCAGCTAGGTGACACACTGACAGCACACAGCGCAGTGACGCACAGACCGACGGCACACAGTTTGGCGACACACACCCCGACAGCACGCAGCTCGGTGACACATAGACCGTCGACACACAGATAATTGACACACAGACCGACAGCACACAGCTCGGTGACACACATACCTACAGCTTACAGATTAGTTATGCACGGACCGACAACACATAACTCGGTGACACACAGACCCAGAGGCCTACAGCTCAGTGACACACAGGCCGAAAGCACGCTGCTCAGTGGCACACAGACCGATAGCACACAACTCTGCGACACAGACCGACAGCACACATATCAGTGACATACAGACTGACAGCACATAACACGAAGTCACACAGACCGACGGCCCACAGCTCGGTGACACTCAGACTGACAACACACAGCTTGATGACACACAGATGAAGAGCACACGGCTCGGTGACACATAGACAAACAACACACAGATCAGTGATACACAGAATGATAGCACACAGCTCGGTGACACACAGACCGACAGACCACAGTTCAGTGACACAGACACCGACAAAACAGCGTTAGTAGGCCCACAGACTGACAACCCACAGCTCAGTCACACAGACAGCACCGAGCTAGGAGGCACACAGTGACAGCACACAGCTCAGTAACACACCCAAACGACAGCACATATCGCGGAGACACACATCGACAGCACATTGCGCAGTAACACACGGACCAAAAGCACACAGTTCAGTGACTCACAAACCGACAGCACACAGCTAAGTGACACACAGACCGACAGCAGGCAGCTCGGTGACACATAGTTTCAGAGCACACAGCTCAGTGATACACAAACCCACAGCACACACCTCGGTGACCCACAGACGGACAACGCGCACGTCAGTAACACAAAGACTAAGAGCACACATTATCAGCGACAGAGAGACTGACTGCACACAGCTCAGTAACACACAGACTAAGAGCACACAACTCGGTAACACACGGACCAACAACACGCAGCTCGGTAACACAGGCAGTACACAGTTCAGCGACACACAGACCGACAGCACACAGCTCGATGGCACATAGACAAACACCAACGCAGCTCGGAGACACACAGGCCGACAGAACACAGATCAGTGACACACCGACCGACAGCAACACAGGTCGGGAACACACAGACCGCAAGAACGCAGCTCAGTCGCAAAAGACCAACAGCGAACAGTTCAGTGAAAAGCAGACCAACATCACACAGCTCAGTGCCATACATGCCGACATCACAGAGCCCGACGACACAAAGGCCGACAGCACGCAGTTCAGTGACACACATACTGACAGCACAAAGCCCGTTGACACACAGACCGAGAGCGCACATCTCCGTAGCAGACAGACCGACAGCGCACAGCCCGGTGACGCACAGAATGACAGCACACTGTTCGGTGACACACAAACCGACAGCACGCAGCTCGGTGACACACAAACCGACAGCACACAGCTCGGTGACACGTAAACTGACTGCAGACAGATTAGTGACACACAGATTAGTGACACACAGATTAGTGACACACAGATTAGTGTCACTCAGATTAGTGACACACAGACCAACAACACCCAGCTCGGTGAAACACAGACCGACTCCATAAAGCTCGATGACACCCATACGGAAAACACACAGCTCGGTGAAACACAGATAGACAACACACAGCTCAGTGAGACACAGAAAAACAGCGTGCAGCTCGGAGACACACAGGCGGAGAGCACACAGCTCAGTGAGACGCAGACCAACTGAACACATTTCAGTGACACCCGGACCGACGGCACACAGCTCAGTGACACACATACCGACAGCTCACAGTTCAAAGACACACAGACCAAAAGCAAACAGCTTAACACAGACCAATATCTTCCAACTCAGTGACATACAGACTGACATCGCACACCTCGGTGAGACACAGAAAGACAGCTCACACCTCGGTGACACACAGACCAACAGCACACAGTTTGGTGACACATAGACCGAAAACACACAGCTCGGTGACACACAGACCGACAGACCACAGTTCAGTGACACAGACACCGACAAAACAGCGTTAGTAGGCCCACATACTGACAGCACAAAGCTCGGTGACACACACCGACAGCACACAGCTCGGCGACACGTACACTGACTGCACGCAGATTAGTGGCGCACAGATTAGTGAAACACAGATTAGTGAAACACAGATTAGTGACACACAGATTAGTGACACGCAGATTAGTGTCACTAAGATCACTGACACACATACCGACAGCACACAGTTCAGTGCCACAAAGGCAGACACCAAACAGCTCATTGACATACAAATAAACAGCACACAACTCGGTGACACACAGACGGACAGCACACAGCTCGCTGGCACACAAACCGACGGCCCACCGCTCAGTGACACGTAGACTGACTGCGCACAGATTAGTGACACACAGGTTAAGGAAACACAGATTAGCAACACGCAGTCCGACAGCACGCAATTCAGTGACACACAGACTGACAGCATACAGCTCACTGACACACAGACTGACATCACACAGCTCGGTGACACGTACACTGACTGCACGCAGATTAGCGACACACAGATTAGTGACACACAGATTAGCGTCACTCAGCTTAGTGACACACAGACCGACATCACACAGTTCGGTGACGGGTAGACTGACTGCACACAGATTAGTGACACACAGATTAGTGAAACACAGATTAGTGAAACACAGATTACTGACACACATATTAGTGACACACAGATTAGTGTCACTCAGATTAGTGACACACAGACCGACCTCACACAGCTCCGTGACATGCAGACCGACAGCACCCAGCTCAGTGACCGACAGCACACAGGTCGTTGACACAAAAACCGACAGCACGCAGATCACGAAGCTTGGTGACACACCGACCAACATCGCACAGCTCAGTGCCCCACAGACCGACCGCACACAGCTCGGTGACACACAGACCAACAGCACCACCTCAGTGACACATAGATCGACAGCACGCAGTTCAGTGACACACAGACCGACAGGAAACAGCTCTGTGTCTCAAAGGCCGACACCAAACAGCACATTGCCATACAAGTTAACAACACACAAACCGACATCACACAGCTCAATGCCATACAGGCCGACATCACATAGTTCAATAACACATATATCGACACAAGACAACTCAGTGACGCACATACCAACAACGTAGTTTAGTGACACATAGATTTACAAACACACAGCTCAGTGACATACGGATCGATAGCACACATCTCAGTGGCACACAGACCGACAACACGCAGATCAGTGACACACCGACCGACAACACACAGATCAGTGACACACCGACCGACAGCAACACAGGTCGGGAACACACAGACTGACAGCACGCAGCTCAGACGCAAAAGACCAATAGCGAACAGTTCAGTGCCAAGCAGACCAACATCACACAGCTCAGTGCCATACAGGCCGACATCACAGAGCTCGTCGACAAACAGACCGACAGCACGCAGTTCAGTGACTCACAGACCAACAGTATACAGCTCAATGACGCACATTCCGACAGTACGCAGCTCGGTAACACACATTCCGACAGCACACACCTCAGTGACACAGACCGACAGCAGGCAGCTCTGTGACACACAGACTGACAGCACACACCTCGGTGACTCACATTCCGACAGCTCACACCTCAGTGACACACATACAGACAGCACACAGCTCGGTAACACACAGACTGGCGGCACATAGCTCAGGGACACACAGACCAACAGCATACCGCTCAGTGACACACAGACCAACATCACAGAGCTCTATGGCACACAGACCCACAGCACATAGCTTAGTGACGTACATGCCGACAGCACACTGCCCAGTGACACGCAAACCAACATCACAGAGCTCAATTCCACACAGACCGACCGCAAACTGCTCGGTGACACACAGATCGACAGCACCATCTCAGTGACACATAGACCGAGAGCACCCAGCTCGGTAACACACAGTCCGACAGTACACACCTCAGTGACAAACGGACCGACGGCACGCAGCTCGGTGACACACAGACAAACAACACACAGCTCAGTAACACAGGGACCGACAGCACACATCTAGGGGACACAAAAACCGACACCACACAGCTCAATGACACACAGACCGATAGCACACAGATCAGTGAAACACAGACCGACAACACGCAGATCAGTGACACACCGACCGACAACACACAGATCAGTGACACACCGACCGACAGCAACACAGGTCGGAAACACACAGACTGACAGCACGCAGCTCAGACGCAAAAGACCAATAGCGAACAGTTCAGTGCCAAGCAGACCAACATCACACAGCTCAGTGCCATACAGGCCGACATCACAGAGCTCGTCGACAAACAGACCGACAGCACGCAGTTCAGTGACTCACAGACCAACAGTATACAGCTCAGTGACGCACATTCCGACAGTTCGCAGCTCGGTAACACACATTCCGACAGCACACACCTCAGTGACACAGACCGACAGCAGGCAGCTCTGTGACACACAGACTGACAGCACACACCTCGGTGACTCACATTCCGACAGCTCACACCTCAGTGACACACATACAGACAGCACACAGCTCGGTAACACACAGACTGGCGGCACATAGCTCAGGGACACACAGACCAACAGCATACCGCTCAGTGACACACAGACCAACATCACAGAGCTCTATGGCACACAGACCCACAGCACATAGCTTAGTGACGTACATGCCGACAGCACACTGCCCAGTGACACGCAAACCAACATCACAGAGCTCAATTCCACACAGACCGACCGGAAACTGCTCGGTGACACACAGATCGACAGCACCATCTCAGTGACACATAGACCGAGAGCACCCAGCTCGGTAACACACAGTCCGACAGTACACACCTCAGTGACAAACGGACCGACGGCACGCAGCTCGGTGACACACAGACAAACAACACACAGCTCAGTAACACAGGGACCGACAGCACACATCTAGGGGACACAAAAACCGACACCACACAGCTCAATGACACACAGACCGATAGCACACAGATCAGTGAAACACAGACCGATAGCACACAGCTCAGTGACACACAAACCGTCAGCACACAGCTCAGTGACACACAGACCGACATCACGCAGATCGGTGATACACAGACCGAGATCCCACATCTCACTGACACACAGGCTGACAGCAAACTGCTCCGTGACATGCAGACCGACAGCACACAGCTCAGGGACACACAGTCCAACAGCACCTAGCTCGGTAACACACAGACCGACAGCGCACAGCTAAGTGACACACAGACCAACAGCACACAGCCAAGTGACACACAGACCGACAGCACACAGCTCGGTGACTCACAGACCGACAGCACACAGCTCGGTGAAACACAGCCCGACAGCTCACAGCTCCTTTACACACAGACCCACAGGACACAGTTTAGCTACGCACAGACCAACAGCACGCAGCTCGGTGAAACACAGACCGACGGCCCACAGCTCGGTGACACTCAGACTGACAGCACACAGCTTGATGCCACACAGATGAAGAGCACACAGCTCGGTGACACATAGACCAAAAACGCACAGATCAGTGACACACAGACTGATAGCACACAGCTCGGTGACACACAGACCGACAGACCACAGCTCAGTGACACAGACACCGACAGCACAGCGTCAGTAGGCACACAGACTGGCAGCCCACAGCTCAGTCACACAGACAGCACAGAGCCAGGAAGCACACAGTGACAGCACACAGCTCTGTAACACACCAAACGACAGCACATATCTCGGAGACACACAGTAACAGCACATTGCGCAGTGACACACAGACCTACAGCACACAGTTCAGTGACTCACAGACCAACAGCACACAGCTCGGAGACACACAGACCGACAGCACACAGTTAAGTAACTCACAGACCGACAGCACAGAGCTCAGTGACTCACAGGCCAACAGCACACAGCTTGGAGATTCGCAGACCGACAGCACACAGCTCGGAGATGCGCAGACCGACAGCACACAGCTCAGCGACATATAGACCAACAGCACACAGCTCAGTGACACACAAACCGACAGCAAACAGGTCAAAGACAAACAGACCGACAGCACACAGCTCAGCAACATGCAGACCGACAGCTCATAGCTCGGTGATACACAGACAGCACAGAGCTTGGGGACACACAGACTGACAACACATATCTCAGTAACAAACATACCGGCAACACACAGCTCGTTGGCACATAGACCGATAGCACACGGCTCAGTGACACACAGACCGACAGCACTCATCTTTGTGATGCACAGACGGACAGCGCACAGCCAAGTGACACACAACCCGACAGCACACAGCTCAGTGACACAGAGACCGACATCACACAGTTCAAAGACACACACACTGACAGCACACGTTTCAGTGACACACAGACCGAAAGCACAAAGCTCAGTGATGCACAAACCGACAGCACACTGCTCAGTGATACACATACCGACAGCATACCACTCAGTGACATACAGACCAACAACACTCAGCTCAGTGCCACACAGACCGATAGTACCCAGCTAGGTGACACACTGACAGCACACAGCCCAGTGACGCACAGACCGACGGCACACAGTTTGGCGAGACACGCTCCGACAGCACAAAGCTCGGTGACACATAGAGCGTCGGCACACAAGTAATTGACACTCAGACCGACAGCACACAACTCGGTGACACACAGACCTACAGCTCACAGATTAGTTATGCACTGACCGACAGCACATAACTCAGTGATACACAGACCGACAGCCTACAGCTCAGTGACACACAGGCCGAAAGCACGCTGCTCAGTGACACACAGACCGACAGAACACAACTCTGCGACACAGACCGACAGCACACAGCTTATACACAGACCGACAGCACACAGATCAGTGACAGACAGACTGACAGCACATAACACGAAGTCACACAGACCGACGGCCCACAGCTCGGTGACACTTAGACTGACAGCACACAGCTTGATGACACACAGATGAAGAGCACACAACTCGGTGACACATAGACCAACAACACACAGATCAGTGACACACAGACTGATAGCACACAGCTCGGTGACACACAGACCGACAGACCACAGCTCAGTGACACAGACACAGACAGCACCGAGCTAGGAGGCACACACTGACAGCACGCAGCTCGGTGAAAGACAAACCGACAAAGACAGCTCGGTGACACACAGTTTCTGAGCACACAGCTCAGTGATACACAAACCGACAGCACACAGCTCGGTGACCCACAGACAGACAACGCGCAGGTCGGTAACACAAAGACTAAGAGCACACATTATCAGCGACAGAGAGACCGACAGCACACAGCTCAGTAACACACAGACTAAGAGCACACAACTCGGTAACACACAGATCAACAACACACAGCTCGGTAACACAGGCAGTACACAGTTCAGCGACACACAGACCGACAGCACACAGCTCGGTGACACACAGACCGATAGCACACAGCTCGATGGCACATTCACGAACACCATACAGCTCGGCAACACACAGCCCAATAGCATACAGCTCGGTAACACAGACAGTATACAGCGCAGAGACACACAGACCGACAGCAGGCAGCTCGGTGACTCGCAAACCCACAGCTCACACCTCGGTGACACACAGACCAACAGCACACAGTTCGGCGACACATAGACCGAAAACACACAGCTCGGTGAGACGCACTTTATCGACAGTCCACAGTTTTGTAACACACACCGAGAGCAGGCAGCTCGGTGACACATAACCCGACTTCACACAGCTCGGTGACACACATACCGACAGCACAAAGCTCGGTGAAACACAGATCGACAACGCGCAGCTCAGTGAGACACAGACCGGCAGCATGTAGTTGGATGACCGACAGCACACAGTTAAGTAACACACATACTGACGGCTCAAAGCTGGGTGACACACAGACCGACAGCACACCGCTGGGTGACACGTAGACTGACTGCACACAGATTAGTGACACACAGATTAGTGAAACACAGATTAGTGAAACACAGATTAGTGAAACACAGATTAGTGACACACAGACCAACAGCATACAGCGCGGTAACACACATTCCGACAGCACACACATCAGTGACACAGACCGACAGCAGGCAGCTCTGTGACACACAGCCCGACAGCACACACCTTGGTGACTCACATTCCGACAGCTCACACCTGCGTGACACACATACCGACAACACACAGATCGGTGATACACAGACCGACAGCACACAGCCCAGGGACACAGAGTCCGACAGCACCCAGCTCGATGACACACAGACCGACAGCACACAGCTAAATGACACGCAGACCAACAACACACAGCCAAGTGACACACAGACCGACAGCACACAGCTCGATGACTCACTGACCGACAGCACACAGCTCGGTGAAACACAGACCGACAGCTCACAGCTCCTTGACACACAGACCCACAGCACACAGTTTAGCTACGCACAGACCAACAGCACGCAGCTCGATGACACAGAGACCGCCGGCACACAGTTCGGTGACACAGTCCGACAGCAGACAAGTTAGTGACACAAAGACCCATAGAATATAGCTCTGTGACAGGCAGACCGACTGATCAAAGTTCAGTGACACAAAGACCGACAGCACACGGCTCGTTGGCACACAGACCGACAGCACACAGCTCAGCGACACAGAGACCGACAGCATACAGCTCGTTGACACACGGACCAACAGCACACAGTTTAGCTACGCACATACCAACAGCACGCAGCTCGATGACACAGAGACCGCCGGCACACAGCTCGGTGACAAATACCGACAGCAGACAAGTTAGTGACACAAAGACCCATAGAATAGAGCTATGTGACAGGCAGACCGACTGATCACAGTTCAGTGACACAAAGACCGACAGCACACGGCTCGTTGGCACACAGACCGACAGCACACAGCTCAGCGACACAGAGACCGGCAGCATACTGCTCGTTGACACACAGACCAACAGCACACAGTTTAGCTACGCACAGACCAACAGCACGAAGCTCGATGACACAGAGACAGCCGGCACACAGCTCGGTGACACAGACCGAGAGCACACGGCTCGTTTGCACTCCCGCCTACAGTACACACCTCGGTGACAAGCAGACCGACAGCATCATATCAGTGACACACATACCGAACGCACACTGCTCAGTGACACACAGTCCAACATCTCACAGCTCGGTGACGCACAGACCGACAGCACACATCTCCGCAGCAGACAGACTGACAGCACACAGTTCAGTGATACACAGTCCCCAGCATACATCTCATTGACACACAGTCCGACAACACACAGCTCATTGACACGCAGACCGACAGCACACAGCTCGGTGACACACAGACCGAGAGCGGACAGCTTAGTGACACACAGACCGACAGCACATCGGTCTGTGAGATATAGCCCGACAGCACACAGCTCAGAGATACGGACCGAAAGCACACAGCTCAGTGATACATAGACCGACAGCACACACCGCGATGACACCCAGACCGACATCACGCAGCTGTGTAACACAAAGACCGACAACACACAGCTGTGTAACACAAAGACCGACAGCACACAGCTCGGTGACAAAGAAACAGAGAGCATACAGATCGTTGGCACATAGACCGACAGCACACAGCTCGGCAACGCACAGACCAACAGCACACAGCTCTGTAAGACAGACAGCAGGCAGTTCAGTGACACACAGACCGATAGCACACAGCTCGGTGACACACAGACCGACAGACCACAGCTCAGTGACACAGACACAGACAGCACCGAGCTAGGAGGCACACACTGACAGCACGCAGCTCGGTGAAAGACAAACCGACAAAGACAGCTCGGTGACACACAGTTTCTGAGCACACAGCTCAGTGATACACAAACCGACAGCACACAGCTCGGTGACCCACAGACAGACAACGCGCAGGTCGGTAACACAAAGACTAAGAGCACACATTATCAGCGACAGAGAGACCGACAGCACACAGCTCAGTAACACACAGACTAAGAGCACACAACTCGGTAACACACAGATCAACAACACACAGCTCGGTAACACAGGCAGTACACAGTTCAGCGACACACAGACCGACAGCACACAGCTCGGTGGCACACAGACCGATAGCACACAGCTCGATGGCACATTGACGAACACCATACAGCTCGGCAACACACAGCCCAATAGCATACAGCTCGGTAACACAGACAGTATACAGCGCAGAGACACACAGACCGACAGCAGGCAGCTCGGTGACTCGCAAACCCACAGCTCACACCTCGGTGACACACAGACCAACAGCACACAGTTCGGCGACACATAGACCGAAAACACACAGCTCGGTGAGACGCACTTTATCGACAGTCCACAGTTTTGTAACACACACCGAGAGCAGGCAGCTCGGTGACACATAACCCGACTTCACACAGCTCGGTGACACACATACCGACAGCACAAAGCTCGGTGAAACACAGATCGACAACGCGCAGCTCAGTGAGACACAGACCGGCAGCATGTAGTTGGATGACCGACAGCACACAGTTAAGTAACACACATACTGACGGCTCAAAGCTGGGTGACACACAGACCGACAGCACACCGCTGGGTGACACGTAGACTGACTGCACACAGATTAGTGACACACAGATTAGTGAAACACAGATTAGTGAAACACAGATTAGTGAAACACAGATTAGTGACACACAGACCAACAGCATACAGCTCGGTAACACACATTCCGACAGCACACACATCAGTGACACAGACCGACAGCAGGCAGCTCTGTGACACACAGCCCGACAGCACACACCTTGGTGACTCACATTCCGACAGCTCACACCTGCGTGACACACATACCGACAACACACAGATCGGTGATACACAGACCGACAGCACACAGCCCAGGGACACAGAGTCCGACAGCACCCAGCTCGATGACACACAGACCGACAGCACACAGCTAAATGACACGCAGACCAACAACACACAGCCAAGTGACACACAGACCGACAGCACACAGCTCGATGACTCACTGACCGACAGCACACAGCTCGGTGAAACACAGACCGACAGCTCACAGCTCCTTGACACACAGACCCACAGCACACAGTTTAGCTACGCACAGACCAACAGCACGCAGCTCGATGACACAGAGACCGCCGGCACACAGTTCGGTGACACAGTCCGACAGCAGACAAGTTAGTGACACAAAGACCCATAGAATATAGCTCTGTGACAGGCAGACCGACTGATCAAAGTTCAGTGACACAAAGACCGACAGCACACGGCTCGTTGGCACACAGACCGACAGCACACAGCTCAGCGACACAGAGACCGACAGCATACAGCTCGTTGACACACGGACCAACAGCACACAGTTTAGCTACGCACATACCAACAGCACGCAGCTCGATGACACAGAGACCGCCGGCACACAGCTCGGTGACACATACCGACAGCAGACAAGTTAGTGACACAAAGACCCATAGAATAGAGCTATGTGACAGGCAGACCGACTGATCACAGTTCAGTGACACAAAGACCGACAGCACACGGCTCGTTGGCACACAGACCGACAGCACACAGCTCAGCGACACAGAGACCGGCAGCATACTGCTCGTTGACACACAGACCAACAGCACACAGTTTAGCTACGCACAGACCAACAGCACGAAGCTTGATGACACAGAGACAGCCGGCACACAGCTCGGTGACACAGACCGAGAGCACACGGCTCGTTTGCACTCCCGCCTACAGTACACACCTCGGTGACAAGCAGACCGACAGCATCATATCAGTGACACACATACCGAACGCACACTGCTCAGTGACACACAGTCCAACATCTCACAGCTCGGTGACGCACAGACCGACAGCACACATCTCCGCAGCAGACAGACTGACAGCACACAGTTCAGTGATACACAGTCCCCAGCATACATCTCATTGACACACAGTCCGACAACACACAGCTCATTGACACGCAGACCGACAGCACACAGCTCGGTGACACACAGACCGAGAGCGGACAGCTTAGTGACACACAGACCGACAGCACATCGGTCTGTGAGATATAGCCCGACAGCACACAGCTCAGAGATACGGACCGAAAGCACACAGCTCAGTGATACATAGACCGACAGCACACACCGCGATGACACCCAGACCGACAGCGCGCAGCTGTGTAACACAAAGACCGACAACACACAGCTGTGTAACACAAAGACCGACAGCACACAGCTCGGTGACAAAGAAACAGAGAGCATACAGATCGTTGGCACATAGACCGACAGCACACAGCTCGGCAACGCACAGACCAACAGCACACAGCTCTGTAAGACAGACAGCAGGCAGTTCAGTGACACACAGACCGATAGCACGCAGCTCAGAGATACAGACCGACAGCACACAGCTCAGTCAAACACAGACCGATAGCACGTATTTCGTTGACAGACAGACATCACACAGCGCGTTGACACACAGGCTGACAACACACACTGCTCGGTGACACAAAAACCGACAGCACACAGCTCGATGGCACATAGACAAACAACACACAGCTCGGTAACACACATACCAACAGCAGACAGCTTAATTATGCACAGACCGAGAGCACATGGCTCGGTGACACGCATACCGACATAACACCGCTCAGTGACACACACACTGACATCACTCAGCGCGTTGAGACAGACCGGCAGCACACACCTCGGTGCCAAACACACCAACAGTGCACACCTCGATGGTACGCAGACTGACAGCACAATCTCAGTGACACATAAGCTGACAACAGCCAGCTAAGTGACACAAAACCGACGGCACACATCTCGGTAACTCACAGACCAACGGCACGTAGCTCCGTGACACAAAGACTGACAGCCCACAGTTCGGAGACACACATTCCGAAAGCACACTGCGCGGTGACACACGCACCGGCAGCACACAGCTCGGTGACACATAAACTGACAGCATGCAGCTCCGTGACACACAGATCGTCAGAACACAGCTTAGGGACACAGACCGACAGCACACAGCTTAGTGACAGAAAAACAGGTTAGTTACGCACAG
Organism: Arenicola marina; assembly: GCA_964019135.1. Classification (NCBI taxonomy): domain Eukaryota; kingdom Metazoa; phylum Annelida; class Polychaeta; family Arenicolidae; genus Arenicola; species Arenicola marina. The sequence goes on from OZ025253.1 coordinate 21,559,653, forward strand.
AGCCCACAGCTCGGTGACACACAGACCGACAGCACACAACTCTGTGACACAGACCGACTGCACACAGTTTGATGACACACCTACCGACAGCACACAGCTCGGTGAGACACAGATAGACAACACACAGGTCAGTGAGACACAGACCGGCAGCGCACAGCTCGGAGACACACAGGCAGACACCACACTGCTCAGTGAAATACAGGCTAACAGCACACAGCTCGGTGACACGCGGACCGACAGCACATAGCTTGGTGACACACAGACAGACCGCACACAGCTCAGAGACACACAGACCGACAGCACATAGCTCAGAGACACACAGACCGACAGCACGCAGCCCTTTGACACACAGACCCACAGCACACAGCTCAGTGACACACATACCGACAGCGCACAGCCAATGTGTCACACAGACCGACAGCACACAGCTCGGTGACACACTGACTGACAATCCCCAGGTTGGAGTCTGCTGCGTCAGTAATGTGGAGGCCTCTTTAGATTCTCTTACTTGAGCGGTTGCTTTGCGATATGCTTTTGATAAGCGTTTAGCTGACTGCAGAACTATTATGTCATATGCTATTATTATATCAAATTATAGTATAAAGCTGTGATCTTCTTCATATACAAAATAGAGATAACCACGCGGAATATTAATTGGGGTGAACCCGTAACTTTAACCCTGCATTATGGAGCGGATTAAAACTTTAGTAAACTAATCGTCTGAGTTTAATTCAGAGCAAGTCAGACTTTATCAGCAGCAGCTTAAGGGAATACAGGCGTGATACATAATCTTGAGGCAATGGGCGAACGACGCAAGGCGCATTTCTTTGGTAACCCGGGTGTATCCCACGGTCGACCGAATACGCACATTAATTACGCATCGGTTTACCGCCCACACTTATTTCACCCAGAAAATAGAGAACCAGAACCCGTAACTTTAAACGAGCATTGCGGAGCGGATTGTTACATTACTAAACCAACCGAGTGACTTTCTTTTCAGGTATCTTGAACCGTAAGTTATGCTTGATCGACGGGATGCTGACCGCCAGACCACAACTTGGTGATACACAGGCCGACAACACACATCTCAGTGACACACAGACCGACAGCACATTGCTCGGTGACACAGCCACAGAGCACAATGCTCCGTGGCACACAGACAAACAGCTCTCAGCTCAATGACACACAGACCGACAGCTTACGGTTCAGTGACACACAGACAACACAAAGATCGGTGACACACTAACCGACAGCACACAGCTCAGTGATAGACAGACCGACAGCACACAGCTTATACACAGACCGACAGCACGCAGGTCAGTGACAGACAGACTGACAGCACATAACTTGGAGTCACACAGACCGACGGCCCACAGCTCGGTGACACTCAGACTGACAGCACACAGCTTGATGACACACATATGAAGAGCACACAGCTCGGTGACACATAGACCAAAAACACACAGATCAGTGACACACAGACTGATAGCACACAGCTCGGTGACACACAGACCGACAGACCACAGCTCAGTGACACAGACACCGACAGCACAGCGTCAGTAGGCACACAGACTGGCAGCCCACAGCTCAGTCACACAGACAGCACAGCGCCAGGAGGCACACAGTGACAGCACACAGCTCAGTAACACACCAAACGACAGCACATATCTCGGAGACACACAGTAACAGCACATTGCGCAGTGACACACAGACCTACAGCACACAATTCAGTGACTCACAGACCAACAGCACACAGCTCGGAGACACACAGACCGACAGCACACAGTTAAGTAACTCACAGACCGACAGCACAGAGCTCAGTGACTCACAGGCCAACAGCACACAGCTTGGAGATTCGCAGACCGACAGCACACAGCTCGGAGATGCGCAGACCGACAGCACACAGCTCAGCGACATATAGACCAACAGCACACAGCTCAGTGACACACAAACCGACAGCAAACAGGTCAAAGACAAACAGACCGACAGCACACAGCTCAGCAACATACAGACCGACAACTCATAGCTCGGTGATACACAGACAGCACAGAGCTTGGGGACACACAGACTGACAACACATATCTCAGTAACAAACATACCGGCAACACACAGCTCGTTGGCACATAGACCGATAGCACACGGCTCAGTGACACACAGACCGACAGCACGCATCTTTGTGATGCACAGACGGACAGCGCACAGCCAAGTGACACACAACCCGACAGCACACAGCTCAGTGACACAGAGACCGACATCACACAGTTCAGTGACACACACACTGACAGCACACGTTTCAGTGACACACAGACCGAAAGCACAAAGCTCAGTGATGCACAAACCGACAGCACACTGCTCAGTGATACACATACCGACAGCATACCACTCAGTGACATACAGACCAACAACACTCAGGTCCGTGCCACACAGACCGATAGTACCCAGCTAGGGGACACACTGACAGCACACATCGCAGTGACGCACAGACCGACGGCACACAGTTTGGCGACACACGCCCCGACAGCACAAAGCTCGGTGACACATAGACCGGCGGCACACAGATAATTGACACTCAGACCGACAGCACACAGCTCGGTGACACACAGACCTACAGCTCACAGATTAGTTATGCACAGACCGACAGCACATAACTCAGTGACACACAGACCGACAGCCTACAGCTCAGTGACACACAGGCTGAAAGCACGCTGCTCAGTGACACACAGACCGACAGCACACAACTCTGCGACACAGACCGACAGCACACAGCTTATACACATACCGACAGCACACAGATCAGTGACAGACAGACTGACAGCACATAACACGAAGTCACACAGACCGACGGCCCACAGCTCGGTGACACTTAGACTGACAGCACACAGCTTGATGACACACAGATGAAGAGCACACAACTCGGTGACACATAGACCAACAACACACAGATCAGTGACACACAGACTGATAGCACACAGCTCGGTGACACACAGACCGACAGACCACAGCTCAGTGACACAGATACCGACAGAACAGCGTTAGTAGGCACACAGACTGACAGCCCACAGCTCAGTCACACAGGCACAGACAGCACCGAGCTAGGAGGCACACACTGACCGCACGCAGCTCGGTGAAAGACAAACCGACAAAGACAGCTCGGTGACACACAGTTTCAGAGCACACAGCTCAGTGATACACAAACCGACAGCACACAGCTCGGTGACCCACAGACAGACAACGCGCAGGTCGGTAACACAAAGACTAAGAGCACACATTATCAGCGACAGAGAGACCGACAGCACACAGCTCAGTAACACACAGACTAAGAGCACACAACTCGGTAACACACAGATCAACAACACACAGCTCGGTAACACAGGCAGTACACAGTTCAGCGAGACACAGACCGACAGCACACAGCTCAGTAACACACAGATCAACAACACACAGCTCGGTAACACAGGCAGTACACAGTTCAGCGACACACAGACCGACAGCACACAGCTCGGTGACACACAGACCGATAGCACACAGCTCGATGGCACATTGACGAACACCACACAGCTCGGCAACACACAGCCCAATAGCATACAGCTCGGTAACGCAGACAGTATACAGCGCAGAGACACACAGACCGACAGCAGGCAGCTCGGTGACTCGCAAACCAACAGCTCACACCTCGGTGACACACAGACCAACAGCACACAGTTCGGTGACACATAGACCGAAAACACACAGCTCAGTGAGACGCACTTTATCGACAGTCCACAGTTTTGTAACACACACCAAGAGCACGCAGCTCGGTGACACATAACCCGACTGCACACAGCTCGGTGACACACATACCGACAGCACAAAGCTCGGTGAAACACAGATCGACAACACACAGCTCAGTGAGACACAGACCGGCAGCATGTAGTTGGATGACCGACAGCACACAGTTAAGTAACACACATACTGACGGCTCAAAGCTGGGTGACACACAGACCGACAGCACACCGCTGGGTGACACGTAGACTGACTGCACACAGATTAGTGACACACAGATTAGTGAAACACAGATTAGTGAAACACAGATTAGTGAAACACAGATTAGTAACACACAGACCAACAGCATACAGCTCGGTAACACACATTCCGACAGCACACACATCAGTGACACAGACCGACAGCACACAGATCGGTGATACACAGACCGAGAGCCCACAGCTCACGGGCACACAGACTGACAGCACACTGCTCGGTGACACGCAGACCGACAGCACACAGCCCAGGGACACAGAGTCCGACAGCACCCAGCTCGATGACACACAGACCGACAGCACACAGCTAAATGACACGCAGACCAACAACACACAGCCAAGTGACACACAGACCGACCACACAAGCTACGTGAAACACACACCGACACGAAACAGCTCAGTGAAACATAGACCGACAACACACTGCTCGGTGATACACAGACCGAAAATCCGCAAGGTTCACTTAGTTGACCGGTTGCTTTGTGATATCAAGGATATTTGTACGCCATGATAGGTCCTAAGACGATTTCCTTGGATTGGTTCTCTGGTGGCGCCGCCTAGGGGTGACTCCGACGGCACACAGCTAGGTGGGACACAGGCCGACTGCACACAGCTAGGTGGGACACATATCGACGACACACATCTAGGTCTGACAAACTCCGACGGCACACAGCTAGGTGGGACACAGGCCGACGACACACAGTTCGGTAACACACTGATAGCACGCAGCGCAGTTACACACAAACCAACAGCTCACAGCTCGGTAACACACAGACCAACAGCACGCAGCTTAATTACGCACAGATCGACAGCACACAGCTCAAGAACACACAGACGGAGAGCACACAGCTCAGTGACACACATACCGACAGAACACTGCTCAGTGACACGGACACCGACATAACACCGCTCAGTGACACACATACCAACAGAAAAGGGCTCAGTGACACACAGACTGACAGCATACAGCTAAGGGACACACAGACCGACAGCATACAGCTAAGGGACACCCAGACCGATTCATAGCACACACCTCGGTGACACGCAAACCGACAACACCATGTCAGTGACACATAAGCCGACAGCACACAGCTCAGTGACACAAAACCGACGGCACACAGTTCATTGACACAAAACCGACGGCACAAAGCTCAGTGACACACAGACCGACTGCACACAGCCAAGTGACACACAGACCTACCGCACACAGCTCCGTGATACACAGACCGACCGCACACAGCTCCGTGACACACAGGCGGACACCACACAGCTCAGTGAAACATAGACCGACAACACACTGCTCGGTGATACACAGGCCGAGACCACACAGCCAAGTGACACACAGACCTACCGCACACAGCTCCGTGACACACAGGCCGACACCACACAGCTCAGTGACGCACAGACCAACCGACCAACAGAGCGAAAATCCGCAAGGTACTCTTGGTTGACCGGTTGCTTGGTGATATCAAGGATATTTGTGCACCATGCGAGGTCCTAAGACGATTTCCTTGGATTGGTTCTCCGGTGGCGCCGCCTAGGGGTGATCGCGTAAAGTTGTACAGTTGCGCTGTCAACACGCAGCTCAGTGACACACATAACGACATCACACAGCTCGATGACACACAGATCCACAGATCACAGTTCAGTGACACACACCGACATCACACAGCGCGGTGAAACACAGACCGACTGCATAAAGCTCGATGACACGCATACGGAAAACACACAGCTCGGTGAAACATAGATAGACAACACACAGCTCAGTGAGACACAGAAAGACAGCGCGCAGCTCGGAGACACACAGGCGGAGAGCACACAGCTCAGTGAGACGCAGACCAACTGAACACATCTCAGTGACACCCGGACCGACAGCACATAGCTCGGTGGCACACTGACAGCACACAGCGCAGTGACACAGAGACCGCCAGCTTACAGCTAGGCGACACACAAACCGACAAAGCACAGCTCGGTGACACAGAGCGCGACAAAGCACAGCTCGGTGACACAGAGCCCGACACTAAACAGCTCTCTGATACACAGACCGACACCACACAACTCAATGACATACAGTCCGACAGCACACATCTCAGTGACACATATACCGACAGCACACAGCTCAGTGACACACACACCGACAGCTCACAGTTCAAAGACACACAGACCAAAAGCAAACAGCTTAATTACGCACCGACCGACAGAACACTGCTCAGTGACACGGAGACCGACAAAACACAGCTCAGTGACACACAGACCAATATCTTCCCACTCAGTGACATACAGACTGACATCGCACACCTCGGTGAGACACAGAAAGACAGCTCACACCTCGGTGACACACAGACCAACAGCACACAGTTCGGTGACACACAGACCGAAAAAACACAGCTCGGTGACACGCACTTATCGACAGTCCACAGTTTTGTAACACACACCGAGAGCACGCAGCTTGGAGACACATAACCCGACTGCACACAGCTCGGTGACACACAAACCGACAGCACAAAGCTCGGTAAAATACAGATCGACAACACGCAGCTCAGTGAGACACAGACCGGCAGCATGTCGTTGGATGACCGACAGCACGCAGTTAAGTAACACACATACTGACGTCACAAAGCTCGGTGACACACAGACCGACATAACACCGCTGGGTGACACGTAGACTGACTGCACACAGATAAGTGACACACATATTAGTGAAACACAGATTAGTGAAACACAGATTAATGAAACACAGATTAGTGACACACAGAACGACAGCACACCACTGGGTGACACGTAGACTGTGTCAAACACAGATTAGTGAAACACAGATTAGTGAAACACAGGTTAGTGACACACAGATTAGTGACACACAGACCGACAACACACAACTTAACTGCGCACAGAGCGACAGCACACTACTCAGTGACACACAAACCAACATCACACAGCTCATTGCCACACAGAGCGACCGCACACAGCTCGGTGAAACTCCGACCGACAGCACGCAGTTCAATGACACACAGAAAGACAACACAAAGCTCGTTAGCACACAGACCGACGGCACACATCTCCGTAGCAGACAGACTGACAGCGCACAGCTCGGTGAAACACAAGCCGACAGAGCACAGCTCGCTGACACAGAGACCGACAGCACACACCTCGGTGACACTTAGACTGACAGCAAACAGACTAGTGACACACCGATTAATGACACATGGATTAATGACACACATATTAGTGACATAAATCAGTGAACCACAGATTAGTGACACACAGTTTAATGACACAAAGATTAGTGAAACACAGACCGACGACACACATTTCCGTGACTCACAGACCGACAGCACACAGCTCGGGGACACACTGACCGACAGCACATAGTTCGGTGACACGTAGACTGACGCACACATACAAGTGACACACAGATTGGTGACACACAGATACGTGACTCGCAGATTAGTGACACATAGATTAGCGACACACAGATTTGTGACACACAGACCGACAACCCACAGCTCGTAGACACACTGACCGACAGCAGACAGCTCCGTGACACGCAGACCGACAACACGCAGCTCAGTGACACACAAACCGAAAACACATAGCTCGGTGACACAGAGACCGACGACACGCAGCTCAGTGAGACACAGACCGGCAGCATGTAGTTGGATGACAGACAGCACGCAGTTAAGTGACACACATACTGACGTCACAAAGCTCGGTGACACACAGACCGACAGCACACCGCTGGGTGACACGTAGACTGACTGCACACAGATAAGTGACACACAGATTAGTGAAACACAGATTAGTGACACACATATTAGCGACACACAGATTAGTGACACACAGATTAGCGACACACATATTTGTGACACGTAGACCGACAACACACAGCTCGGTGACAAACAGACCAACAGCACACCGCTGGGTGACACGTAGACTGACTGCACACAGATAAGTGACACCCAGATTAGTGAAACACAGATTAGTGAAACACAGATTAGTGAAACACAGATTAGTGACACACAGACCGACAACACACAACTTAGCTGCGCACAGAGCGACAGCACACTACTCAGTGACACACAAACCAACATCACACAGCTCATTGCCACACAAAGCGACCGCACAAAGCTCGGTGAAACTCCGACCGACAACACGCAGTTCAATGACACACAGAAAGACAACACAAAGCTCGTTAGCACACAGACCGACAGCACACATATCCGTAGCAGACAGACTGACAGCGCACAGCTCGGTGAAACACAAGCCGACAGCACACAGCTCGCTGACACAGAGACCGACAGCACACAGCTCGGTGACACGTAGAATGACAGCACACAGACTAGTGACACACAGATTAATGACACACGGATTAATGACACACAGATTAATGACATAAATTAGTGACCCACAGATTAGTGACACACAGTTTAATGACACAAAGATTAGTGAAACACAGACCGACGACACACATTTCCGTGACTCACAGACCGACAACACACAGCTCGGGGACACACTGACCGACAGCAAATAGTTCGCTGACACGGAGACTGACGCACACAGATTAGTGACACACAGATTGGTGACACACAGATAAGTGACCCGCAGATTAGTGACACACAGATTAGCGACACACAGATTTGTGACACACAGACCGACAACCCACAGCTCTTAAACACACTGACCGACAGCAGACAGCTCCGTGACACGCAGACCGACAACACGCAGCTCAGTGACACACAGACCAACAGCACACAGCTGAGTGCCACACAGACCAACATCACACCGCTCAGTGTCATACAGGCCGACATCACAAAGCTCGGTGACACACAGACCAACGGCACACAATTTAGTTGCGCACAGGGCGTCAGCACACTGCTCAGTGACACACAGAACGACAACACACAGCTCGGTGAAACACAGACTGACAGGACGCAGATTAGTGACACACAGACCGACATCACATAACTCGGCGATAAATAGACCGACAGAGCACAGCTCGGTGACACACAGACCAACAGAACACAGCTTAGTGACACACAGACCAACAGCACACAGCTCAATGCCATACAAGCCGACATCACAGAGTTCGCTGAGACACAGACCGAAAGCACATATTTCGCTGACACACAGACCAACAGCACACAGCTCGATGGCACAAAGACCGACAGCACACCGCTTAGTGACACACAAATCAATAGCGATAGCTCAGCGAAACACAGACCGACAACACACCGCTCGGTGACACACATACCAACATCACACAGCTCAATGCCACACTGACCGACCGTGCACGGCTCGGTGACACACAGACCGACAGCACCATCTCGGTGACACGTAGACTGACATCACATAGATTAGCGACACACAGATTAGTGACACACAGACCGACAACACACAGCTCGGTGAAACACAGGCCGACATCAAAGAGCTCGGTGACACACAGACCAACCGCACACAACTTAGTAACGCACAGGACGACAGTACACTGCTCAATGACACACAGAACGACAACACACAGCTCGGTCACACGTAGACTGACAGCACACAGATTAGTGACACAAAGATTAGCGACACACAGATTAGCGACACGCAGGCCGACAACACACAGCTCGGTGACAAACAGACCAACAGCACACAGCTGAGTGCCACAAAGACCAACATCACACAGCTCAGTGTCATACAGGCCGACATTCCAGATCTCGGTGACACACAGGCCACCAGCACACAACTTAGTAACGTACATGGCGACAGCACACTGCTCAATGACACACAGAGCGACAGCACACAACTCGGTGACACACAGACAGACAGCACACAGCTCAGTGACACATAGACCGACAGCAAACAGCTCGGTGACAGACTGACGCACACAGTTTGGAGACACACACCCCGACGGTGCCAAGCACGGAGACACGCAGACCGACAGCGCCGTATTAGTGACACACATACCGACTGCACACAGCGCAATGTACACATGCCAACATCACACAGCTCGCTGAAACACAGATAGACGACACACAGCTCAGTGAGACACAAACCGACCGCACACAGGTCAGTGACACGCAGACCGACAGCTCACTGTTCGGAGACACACACCCCGACGGCGCCCAGCTCAGAGACACACACCCCGAAAGCACACAGCTCGGTGACACACCTACCTCAGCACACAGCCCAGTGAGACAGAGACCTGCAGCGCACGGCTCGGAGACGCACAGGCAGACAGCACACACCTCAGTGACACACGGACCGACAGCACATAACTCGGTGACACATATACCGACAACATCCAGCTAGGTGACACACTGACAGCACACAGCGCAGTGACACACAAACCGACAGCTTACGGCTAGGCGACCCACAAACCGACAGCTCAAAGCTAGGCGACACACAAACCGACAAAGCAATGCTGAGTGACACAGAACCTGGCAGCACACAGCTCTGTGACACTTAGACCGACATCACACAGCTCGGTGACACACAGACTGACGCACACAGTTTGGAGACACACACCCCGACGGCGCCAAGCACGGAGACACGCAGACCGACAGCGCCGTATTAGTGACACACATACCGACAGCACACAGCGCAATGATACACATACCAACAGCACACAGCTCGCTGAACACAGACAACACGCAGCTCAATGAGACCCAGACCGACATCACACAGCTAGGTGGGACACAGACCGACGGCACACAGCTAGGTGGGACACATATCGACGACACACATCTAGGTCTGACAAACTCCGACGGCACACAGCTAGGTGGGACACATATCGACGACACACATCTAGATCTGACAAACTCCGACGGCACACAACTAGGTGGGACACAGGCCGACGACACACAGTTCGGTGACACACTGATAGCACGCAGCGCAGTTACACACAGACCAACAGCACACAGCTAGGCGACATACAAACTGACGGCTCACAGCTCGGTAACACACAGACCAACAGCACGCAGCTTAAATACGCACAGGCCGACAGCACACCGCTCAAGAACACACAGACAGAGAGCACACAGCTCAGTGACACACATGCCGACAGAACACCGCTCAGTGACACGGACACCGACAGAACACCGCTCAGTGACACACATACCAACAGAAAAGGGCTCAGTGACACACAGACTGACAGCATACAGCTAAGGGACACCCAGACCGACTCATAGCACACACCTCGGTGACACGCAAACCGACAGCATCATGTCAGTGACACATAAGCCGACAGCACACAAATCAGTGACACAAAACCGACGGCACACAGCTCATTGACACAAAACCGACGGCACAAAGCTCAGTGATACACAGACCGACTGCACACAGCCAAGTGACACACAGACCTACCGCACACAGCTCCGTGACACACAGGCCGACACCACACAGCTCAGTGACGCACAGACCAACCGCACACTGCTCGGTGATACACAGACCGAAAATCCGCAAGGTTCTCTTGGTTGACCGGTTGCTTGGTGATATCACGGATATTTGTGCACCATGATAGGTCCTAAGACGATTTGCTTGGATTGGTTCTCCGGTGGCGCCGCCTAGGAGTGATCGCGTAAAGTTGTACAGTTGCGCCGTCAACAGGCATCAATTTTAAAGTTTTTTCTGCCATAAATTGCACGAATTCGCGAAAGAAAGGTCCAGGAACCTTCTTCAGATTCCCCAAGAAAAAAGAAAGATAAATCCTGCTTCTGACATAAACTTTGTCAGTCATGGATATCATGCATCTATTATCACCTCCACGATTGCTTACAATTGGTTATTATCGCCCACGACGAAAGCCGGCGAATGATGCGAGTAAAGACTGTCAAACTTCTGTCAGGCAAATCAGGTAAATCAGAGGAGAAGGGGGGGGGGGGGGTGGTAGGGGTCCCCCACAGCTTATTCAAAACACATTGGGATCGTTGCGAAGCATTTCTCAACAATTACCGACATTGCTCAGTGACACACAGACCGACAATCTGCAGAATTCTCTTGTTTGACCGGCTGCTTTGTGATATCAAGGATACTAGTAAACCAACTAGGATACGTCATACGGCGATTATCTTGTAATCGTTTTCCGGCTAACTCAGGCTCGGGGACTCAGGCCACATAATATGATTACAGATCTCTAAACTTTGGGCTTTCTGTTCTTTGTAATATATACAGTTACAGACTTGGGAGTCTGTTTTCCGTGGCATTGAACGATAGACGAATCTATTGTGTGACAGAATGTGCCAATAAGGCGAAGACAGCATAGGGACCGCCTAGGGGCGCTTCCCGTATTAAATAAAGATATGACGGGGCCCGCTGGACTCTTGCGACCTGGTGCGGTGCGGGTGGGGGGGTGGGTGGCTGAAAAAAACTTTGATCCGGGTCCGCCAGATTGACGAAGGAACTTTGCATTGAAAACATGGCATTCATCCTCTAAAGGGGTGTTGGAGGTCTGTTGGTTCCCCTGCCACGTATGCTGAATAATTATGAAGTTGTGGTCTTATTATAATCCCTAACAAGGCAATGGTACATCTTGTGGTTTCAAGCAGCAAACTTAACAGCAGGTTAGGCAAACCAAAAAGCTGGCTGCCAGTGAATGACGTTCTCGGAATATATAACGCCTTGGTGGCACTAACAGCTAGGCCTAATCATTGCGGCATCAACACTATTGCATGTATTTAATGTAAAATATACCTGAAAGCATGAAAGGACACAACTCGATTCATGGCGATATGTCCTATTTGTAGTTCACATGGCGCCGCTGATCACACAGACTGCGTTATCGTCAGCGCAGTGGCAGACCAATGTTACTCGCCGCATTACACATTTTACAATGGGCGTGCACCGTATGACCTATCATGGTGTACTATATATTTGGTGATATGCATTTGATCAACGTTTAGCTGACTGGGACACTTATGGTATGCTATTATTATATCTAGTGATAGGATGAAGCCGAGATCTTTTTTTATATACAACATAGAGATACCGTAGTTTCTCGAATAAGCGCAAGACCGGTTATTTATTTCGAGTAAAGAATAGCCCGGACGCTTATCCATAAGGGCGGTTATTCGAAAAAGGGCGCTTAATAATTGTTTTCTTCAGACTTTTGTACACACGCTTTCCTTTGAAGACGATAAGGGGAGGGGGGAGTTTAGTTCCACTGGCATTCGCAGCCAACGCCACCGTCTTTGGTGGCACTTTAATTGGGGTCAACCAGTAATTTTAAAGGAGTATTGCGGAGCGGATGGCTACTTTAGAAACTAACCATGTCATTTTTGTTTCAGGCCCAGGAGGTAAGTCAGACTTGCTCGATGGGATGCGGACCGCCAGCCCACAGCTCGGTGACACACATTCCGACAGCTCACACCTCAGTGACACACATACAGACAGCACACAGCTCGGTAACACACAGACTGGCGGCACATAGCTCAGGGACACACAGACCAACAGCATACCGCTCAGTGACACACAGACCAACATCACAGAGCTCTGTGGCACACAGACCCACAGCACATAGCTTAGTGACGTACATGCCGACAGCACACTGCCCAGTGACACGCAAACCAACATCACAGAGCTCAATTCCACACAGACCGACCGCAAACTGCTAGGTGACACACCGATCGACAGCACCATCTCAGTGACACATAGACCGAGAGCACCCAGCTCGGTAACACACAGTCCGACAGTACACACCTCAGTGACAAACGGACCGACGGCACGCAGCTCGGTGACACACAGACAAACAACACACAGCTCAGTAACACAGGGACCGACAGCACACATCTAGGGGCCACAAAAACCGACACCACACAGCTCAATGACACACTCACCGATAGCACACAGATCAGTGAAACACAGACCGATAGCACACAGCTCAGTGACACACAAACCGTCAGCACACAGCTCAGTGACACACAGACCGACATCACGCAGATCGGTGATACACAGACCGAGATCCCACATCTCACTGACACACAGGCTGACAGCAAACTGCTCCGTGACACGCAGACCGACAGCACACAGCTCAGGGACACACAGTCCAACAGCACCTAGCTCGGTAACACACAGACCGACAGCGCACAGCTAAGTGACACACAGACCAACAGCACACAGCCAAGTGACACACAGACCGACAGCACACAGCTCGGTGACTCACCGACCGACAGCACACAGCTCGGTGAAACACAGACCGACAGCTCACAGCTCCTTGACACACAGACCCACAGCACACAGTTTAGCTACGCACAGACCAACAGCACGCAGCTCGGTGAAACACAGACCGACGGCCCACAGCTCGGTGACACTCAGACTGACAGCACACAGCTTGATGCCACACAGATGAAGAGCACACAGCTCGGTGACACATAGACCAAAAACGCACAGATCAGTGACACACAGACTGATAGCACACAGCTCGGTGACACACAGACCGACAGACCACAGCTCAGTGACACAGACACCGACAGCACAGCGTCAGTAGGCACACAGACTGGCAGCCCACAGCTCAGTCACACAGACAGCACAGAGCCAGGAAGCACACAGTGACAGCACACAGCTCTGTAACACACCAAACGACAGCACATATCTCGGAGACACACAGTAACAGCACATTGCGCAGTGACACACAGACCTACAGCACACAGTTCAGTGACTCACAGACCAACAGCACACAGCTCGGAGACACACAGACCGACAGCACACAGTTAAGTAACTCACAGACCGACAGCACAGAGCTCAGTGACTCACAGGCCAACAGCACACAGCTTGGAGATTCGCAGACCGATCGCACACAGCTCGGAGATGCGCAGACCGACAGCACACAGCTCAGCGACATATAGACCAACAGCACACAGCTCAGTGACACACAAACCGACAGCAAACAGGTCAAAGACAAACAGACCGACAGCACACAGCTCAGCAACATACAGACCGACAGCTCATAGCTCGGTGATACACAGACAGCACAGAGCTTGGGGACACACAGACTGACAACACATATCTCAGTAACAAACATACCGGCAACACACAGCTCGTTGGCACATAGACCGATATCACACGGCTCAGTGACACACAGACCGACAGCACTCATCTTTGTGATGCACAGACGGACAGCGCACAGCCAAGTGACACACAACCCGACAGCACACAGCTCAGTGACACAGAGACCGACATCACACAGTTCAAAGACACACACACTGACAGCACACGTTTCAGTGACACACAGACCGAAAGCACAAAGCTCAGTGATGCACAAACCGACAGCACACTGCTCAGTGATACACATACCGACAGCATACCACTCAGTGACATACAGACCAACAACACTCAGCTCAGTGCCACACAGACCGATAGTACCCAGCCAGGTGACACACTGACAGCACACAGCGCAGTGACGCACAGACCGACGGCACACAGTTTGGCGAGACACGCTCCGACAGCACAAAGCTCGGTGACACATAGAGCGTCGGCACACAGGTAATTGACACTCAGACCGACAGCACACAACTCGGTGACACACAGACCTACAGCTCACAGATTAGTTATGCACAGACCGACAGCACATAACTCAGTGATACACAGACCGACAGCCTACAGCTCAGTGACACACAGGCCGAAAGCACGCTGCTCAGTGACACACAGACCGACAGCACACAACTCTGCGACACAGACCGACAGCACACAGCTTATACACAGACCGACAGCACACAGATCAGTGACAGACAGACTGACAGCACATAACACGAAGTCACACAGACCGACGGCCCACAGCTCGGTGACACTTAGACTGACAGCACACAGCTTGATGACACACAGATGAAGAGCACACAACTCGGTGACACATAGACCAACAACACATAGATCAGTGACACACAGATTGATAGCACACAGCTCGGTGACACACAGACCGACAGACCACAGCTCAGTGACACAGACACAGACAGCACCGAGCTAGGAGGCACACACTGACAGCACGCAGCTCGGTGAAAGACAAACCGACAAAGACAGCTCGGTGACACACAGTTTCTGAGCACACAGCTCAGTGATACACAAACCGACAGCACACAGCTCGGTGACCCACAGACAGACAACGCGCAGGTCGGTAACACAAAGACTAAGAGCACACATTATCAGCGACAGAGAGACCGACAGCACACAGCTCAGTAACACACAGACTAAGAGCACACAACTCGGTAACACACAGATCAACAACACACAGCTCTTTAACACAGGCAGTACACAGTTCAGCGAGACACAGACCGACAGCACACAGCTCAGTAACACACAGATCAACAACACACAGCTCGGTAACACAGGCAGTACACAGTTCAGCGACACACAGACCGACAGCACACAGCTCGGTGACACACAGACCGATAGCACACAGCTCGATGGCACATTGACGAACACCATACAGCTCGGCAACACACAGCCCAATAGCATACAGCTCGGTAACCCAGACAGTATACAGCGCAGAGACACACAGACCGACAGCAGGCAGCTCGGTGACTCGCAAACCCACAGCTCACACCTCGGTGACACACAGACCAACAGCACACAGTTCGGCGACACATAGACCGAAAACACACAGCTCGGTGAGACGCACTTTATCGACAGTCCACAGTTTTGTAACACACACCGAGAGCGCGCAGCTCGGTGACACATAACCCGACTGCACACAGATCGGTGACACACATACCGACAGCACAAAGCTCGGTGAAACACAGATCGACAACACGCAGCTCAGTGAGACACAGACCGGCAGCATGTAGTTGGATGACCGACAGCACACAGTTAAGTAACACACATACTGACGGCTCAAAGCTGGGTGACACACAGACCGACAGCACACCGCTGGGTGACACGTAGACTGACTGCACACAGATTAGTGAAACACAGATTAGTGAAACACAGATTAGTGAAACACAGATTAGTGAAACACAGATTAGTGACACACAGACCAACAGCATACAGCGCGGTAACACACATTCCGACAGCACACACATCAGTAACACAGACCGACAGCAGGCAGCTCTGTGACACACAGCCCGACAGCACACACCTTGGTGACTCACATTCCGACAGCTCACACCTCCGTGACACACATACCGACATTACACAGATCGGTGATACACAGACCGAGAGCCCACAGCTCACGGGCACACAGACTGACAGCACACTGCTCGGTGACACGCAGACCGACAGCACACAGCCCAGGGACACAGAGTCCGACAGCACCCAGCTCGATGACACACAGACCGACAGCACACAGCTAAATGACACGCAAACCAACAACACACAGCCAAGTGACACACAGACCGACCACACAAGCTACGTGAAACACACACCGACACGACACAGCTCAGTGAAACATGGACCGACAACACACTGCTCGGTGATACACAGACCGAAAATCCGCAAGGTTCACTTAGTTGACCGGTTGCTTTGTGATATCAAGGATATTTGTACGCCATGATAGGACCTAAGACGATTTCTTTAGATTAGTTCTCCGGTGGCACCGCCTAGGGGTGATCGCATAAAGTTGTACAGTTGCGCCGTCAACAGGCATCAATTTTTAAGTTTGTTCTGCCATAAATTGCGCGCATTCGTGAAAGAAAGGTCCAGGAACCTTCTTCAGATTCCCCAAGGAAAAAGAAAGATAAATGCTGCGTCTTACATAAACTTTGTCAGTCATGGATATCATGCATCTATTATCACCTCCACGATTGCTGACAATTAGTTATTATCGCCCACGATGAAGCCGGCGAGTGATGCGAGTAAAGACAGTCAAAAATCTGTCAGGCAAATCAGGTAAATCAGAGGAGGGGGTGGGGATGGTAGGGGTCCCCCACAGCGTATTCAAAACACATTGGGATCGTTGCGAAGCATTTCTCAACAATTACCGACATTGCTCGGTGACACACAGACCGACAATCTGCAGGATTCTCTTGCTTGACCGGCTGCTTTGTGATATCAAGGATCCCAGCTAGGATACGTCATACGACGATTTTCTTGTAATTGTTCTCCGGCTAACTCAGGCTCGGGGACTCAGGCCACATAATATGATTACAGATCTCTAAACTTTGGGCTTTCTGTTGCTCGTTATATATACACTTACAGACATGGGAGTCTGTTTTCCGTGGCATTGGACGATAGACGAATATATTGTGTGACAGAATGTGCCAATAAGCAACGACAGCATAGGGACCGCCCAGGGGCGCTTCCCGTATTAAATAAAGATATGACGGGGCCCGCTGGACTCTTTCGACCTAGTGCGGGGTGGGAGGGGTGTGGCGGGAGGGGGGGGGTGTCTGAAAAAACTTTGATCCGGGTCCGCCAGATTGACGAAGGAACTTTTGCATTGAAAACATGGCATTCATCCTCAAAAGGGGTGTGGGAGGTCTGCTGGTTTCCCTGCCACGTATGCTGAATAATTATGAAGTTGTAGTCTTATTATAGTCCCTAACAAGGCAATGGTACATCTTGTGGTTTCAAGCAGCAAACTTAACAGCAGGTTTGGCAAACCAAACGGCTGACTGCCAGTGAATAACGTTCTCGGAATATATAACGCCTTGGTGGCACTAACAGCTAGGCCTAATCATTTGCTGCATAAACACTACCAAATTGCATGTATTTAATGTAAAATATACCTGAAAGCATGAAAGGACACAACTCGATTCATGGCGATATGTCCTATGTGTAGTTCACAGGGCGCCGCTGATCACGCAGACTGCGTTATCGTCAGCGCAGTGGCAGACCAATGTTACTCGCCGCATTACACATTTTACAATGAGCGTGCACCGTATGACCTATCATGGTGTACTATATATTTGGTGATATGCGTTTGATCTACGTTTAGCTGACTGGGAAACTTATGGTATGCTATTATTATATCTAGTGATAGGATGAAGCCGAGATCTTCTTTATATACAACATAGAGATACCGTAGTTTCTCGAATAAGCGCAAGGCCGGTTATTTATTTCGAGTAAAGAATAGCCCGGGCGCTTATCCATAAGGGCGCTTATTCGAACAAGGGCGCTAAATAATTGTTTTCTTCAGACTTTTGTACACACGCTTTCCTTTGAAGACGATAAGGGGGAGAAGTTTGGTTCCACTGGCCTTTGCAGCCAACGCCAGCGTCTTTGGTGGCACTTTAATTGGGGTCAACCAGTAATTTTAAAGGAGCAGACCGACAGCACATTGCTCGGTGACACACAAACCTAGAGCACATAGCTCGGTGACACACACACCTACAGCACACAGCTCAATGCCATATAGGCCGACATCACAGAGTTCAATAACACACAGATCGACACAATACATCTCAGTGACGCACAGACCAACAGCACGTAGTTTAGTGAGACACAGACCAACATCACACAGCTCGGTGACACGCAGACCGACAACACACAGCTCAATGCCATATAGCCCGACATCACAGAGTTCAATAACACACAGCTCAATGCCATATAGGCCGACATCACAGAGTTCAATAACACACAGATCGACACAATACAGCTCAGTTACGCACAGACCAACAGCACGTAGTTTAGTGACACATAGACTTACAGCACAGCTCAGTGACACACAGACCGATAGCGCACATCTCAGTGACTCACAGACCGACAACACACAGTTCAATGACACACAGACCCGACAGCACGCAGCTCAGTCGCAAAAGACCAACAACACGCAGTTCAGTGCCAAGCAGACCAACATCACACAGCTCAGTGCCATACATGCCGACATCACAGAGCCCGGCGAAACAAAGACCGACAGCAACACAGCTCGGTGACACACAGACCAAGAACACACATCTTAATTAGGCACAGACCGACAACACACAGCACAGTGACACACATATTTAGAGCACACAGCACAGTGACTCACAGACCGACAGCTCAAAGCTCGGTAACACACAGACCAAGAGCACACATCTTAATTAGGCACAGACCGACAACACACAGCACAGTGACAAACAGATTTAGAGCACACATCACAGTGACTCACAGACCGACAGCTCAAAGCTCGGTAACACACATACCAAGAGCACACAACCTAATTACGCACAGACCGACAACACACAGCACAGTGACACACAGACCGAGAGTACGCAGCACAGTGACACACATACCGACAGAACACTGCACAGTGACACGGACACCGACAGAACACCACTCAGTGACGCACATACCGAGAGAAAAGAGATCAGCGACACACAGACCGACAACACGGAGCTCAATGATACACATACTCCTAGCACACAGCTCGTTGAGACACAGACCGAGAGCACGCACCTCGGTGACACGCAGACCGACAGCACCATCTCAGTGACACATGAGCCGACAGCACACACCTCACTGACACACAGAACGACAGCACACACCTCACTGACACCCAGAACGACAGCACACAGCTCAGTGACACACCCCGGCGGCGCCCAGTTCGGAGACACCCACCCTGAAAGCACACAGCTCGGTGACATACTTACCACCACCACACAGGTCGGTGACACACAGGCCGTCGGCACACAGCTCGGTGACACAGACCGACAGCACACAGTTTAATGACACAAGAACCGACAGGACACATGTTAGTGACGCACAGACCGACATCACACAGCTCGGTGACACACAGATCCACAGATCACAGTTCTGTGACACACACCGATATCACACAGCGCGGTGACACACAGACCGACTGCATAAATCTCGATGACACGCATACGGAAAACACACAGCTCGGTGAAACACAGATAGACAACACACAGCTCAGTGAGACACAGAAAGACAGCGCGCAGCTCGGCGACACACAGGCGGAGAGCACACAGCTCAGTGAGACGCAGGCCAACTGAACACATCTCAGTGACACCCGGACCGACAGCACATAGCTCGGTGGCACACTGACATCACACAGCGCAGTGACACAGAGACCGCCAGCTTACAGCTAGGCGACACACAAACCGACAAAGCACAGCTCGGTGACACAGAGCCCGGCAAAGCACAGCTCGGTGACACAGAGCCCGACAAAGCACAGCTCGGTGACACAGAGCCCGACAGTAAACAGCTCTCTGATACACAGACCGACACCACACAACTCAATGACATACAGTCCGACAGCACACAGCTCAGTGACACATAGACTGACAGCACACAGATCAGTGACACATAGACCGACAGCACACAGATCAGTGACACACACACCGACAGCTCAACGTTCAAAGACACACAGACTCAAAGCAAACAGCTTAATTACACACAGACCGACAGAACACTGCTCAGTGACACGGAGACCGACAGAACACAGCTCAGTGACACACAGACCAATATCTTCCAACTCAATGAAATACAGACTGACATCGCATACCTCGGTGAGACACAGAAAGACAGCTCACACCTCGGTGACACACAGACGAACAGCACACAGTTCGGTGACACACAGACCGAAAAAACACAGCTCGGTGACACGCACTTATCGACAGTCTACAGTTTTGTAACACACACCGAGAGCACGCAGCTCGGTGACACATAACCCGACTGCACACAGCTCAGTGAGACACAGACCGGCAGCATGTAGTTGGATGACAGACAGCACGCAGTTAAGTGACACACATACTGACGTCACAAAGCTCGGTGACACACAGACCGGCAGCACACCGCTGGGTGACACGTAGACTGACTGCACACAGATAAGTGACACACAGATTAGTGAAACACAGATTAGTGACACACATATTAGCGACACACAGATTAGTGACACACAGATTAGCGACACACATATTTGTGACACGTAGACCGACAACACACAGCTCGGTGACAAACAGACAAACAGCACACAGCTGAGTGCCACAAAGACCAACATCACACAGCTCAGTGTCATACAGGCCGACATGCCAGAGCTCGGTGACACACAGGCCACCAGCACACAACTTAGTAACCCACAGGGCGACAACATACATCTCAGTGACACACAGACGGACAACACACAGCTCAATGACACACAGATCGACAGCACATAGTTCCCTGACACACAAACCGACAGCACACAGCTCGGTGACACAAAGACCGATAGCACACAACCTGGTGACACACACACTGACAACACACAGCTCAGAGACCCACAGTCCGACAGCACATAGCTCGTTGACACACAAGCGGAGAGCACACAGCTCGGTGACACACAGTCCGACAGCACACAGCTCGGTGACACACATATCGACAGTGCACAGCTTGCTATCACACAGACCAACAGCACACAGCTCGGTAACAAAGGCAGCACACAGCTCAGAAACAAAAAAGCCGACAGTACACTGCTCGGTGACACACAAACCGACAGCAAATGACTCAGTGATACACAGACCGACAGCACACAGCTGAGTGCCACACAGGCCGACATCACAGAGCTCGGTGACACACAGACCAACGGCACACAACTTAGTTGCGCACAGGGCGTCAGCACACTGCTCAGTGACACACAGCCCGACAGCACACAACTCGGTGACACACAGACAGACAGCACACAACTCGGTGACACACAGACAGACAGCACACAGCTCAGTGACACATATACCGACAACATCCAGCTAGGTGACACACTGACAGCACACAGTTTGGAGACACACATACCGACAGCTTACGGCTAGGCGACCCACAAACCGACAGCTCACAGCTAGGCGACACACAAACCGACAAAGCAATGCTGAGTGACACAGAACCTGGCAGCACACAGCTCTGTGACACTTAGACCGACATCACACAGCTCGGTGACACACAGACTGACGCACACAGTTTGGAGACACACACCCCGACGGCGCCAAGCACGGAGACACACAGACCGACAGTGCCGTATTAGTGACACACATACAGACTGCACACAGCGCAATGATACACATACCAACAGCACACAGCTCGCTGAACACAGACAACACACAGCTCAATGAGACCCAGACCGACATCACACAGCTAGGTGGGACACAGACCGACGGCACACAGCTAGGTGGGACACATATCGACGACACACATCTAGGTCTGACAAACTCCGACGGCACACAGCTAGGTGGGACACATATCGACGACACACATCTAGATCTGACAAACTCCGACGGCACACAGCTAGGTGGGACACAGGCCGACGACACACAGTTCGGTGACACACTGATAGCACGCAGCGCAGTTACACACAGACCAACAGCACACAGCTAGGCGACATACAAACTGACGGCTCACAGCTCGGTAACACACAGACCAACAGCACGCAGCTTAAATACGCACAGGCCGACAGCACACCGCTCAAGAACACACAGACAGAGAGCACACAGCTCAGTGACACACATACCGACAGAACACCGCTCAGTGACACGGACACCGACAGAACACCGCTCAGTGACACACATACCAACAGAAAAGAGCTCAGTGACACACAGACTGACAGCATACAGCTAAGGGACACCCAGACCGACTCATAGCACACACCTCGGTGACACGCAAACCGACAGCATCATGTCAGTGACACATAAGCCGACAGCACACAACTCAGTGACACAAAACCGACGGCACACAGCTCATTGACACAAAACCGACGGCACAAAGCTCAGTGATACACAGACCGACTGCACACAGCCAAGTGACACACAGACCTACCGCACACAGCTCCGTGACACACAGGCCGACACCACACAGCTCAGTGACGCACAGACAAACCGCACACTGCTCGGTGATACACAGACCGAAAATCCGCAAGGTTCTCTTGGTTGACCGGTTGCTTGGTGATATCACGGATATTTGTGCACCATGATAGGTCCTAAGACGATTTGCTTGGATTGGTTCTCCGGTGGCGCCGCCTAGGAGTGATCGCGTAAAGTTGTACAGTTGCGCCGTCAACAGGCATCAATTTTAAAGTTTGTTCTGCCATAAATTGCACGAATTCGCGAAAGAAAGGTCCAGGAACCTTCTTCAGATTCCCCAAGAAAAAAGAAAGATAAATCCTGCTTCTGACATAAACTTTGTCAGTCTTGGATATCATGCATCTATTATCACCTCCACGATTGCTTACAATTGGTTATTATCGCCCACGACGAAAGCCGGCGAATGATGCGAGTAAAGACTGTCAAACTTCTGTCAGGCAAATCAGGTAAATCAGAGGAGAAGGGGGGGGGGTGGTAGGGGTCCCCCACAGCTTATTCAAAACACATTGGGATCGTTGCGAAGCATTTCTCAACAATTACCGACATTGCTCAGTGACACACAGACCGACAATCTGCAGAATTCTCTTGTTTGACCGGCTGCTTTGTGATATCAAGGATACTAGTAAACCAACTAGGATACGTCATACGGCGATTATCTTGTAATCGTTTTCCGGCTAACTCAGGCTCGGGGACTCAGGCCACATAATATGATTACAGATCTCTAAACTTTGGGCTTTCTGTTCTTTGTAATATATACAGTTACAGACTTGGGAGTCTGTTTTCCGTGGCATTGAACGATAGACGAATCTATTGTGTGACAGAATGTGCCAATAAGGCGAAGACAGCATAGGGACCGCCTAGGGGCGCTTCCCGTATTAAATAAAGATATGACGGGGCCCGCTGGACTCTTGCGACCTGGTGCGGTGCGGGTGGGGGGGGGGTGGCTGAAAAAAACTTTGATCCGGGTCCGCCAGATTGACGAAGGAACTTTGCATTGAAAACATGGCATTCATCCTCAAAAGGGGTGTTGGGGGTCTGTTGGTTCCCCTGCCACGTATGCTGAATAATTATGAAGTTGTGGTCTTATTATAATCCCTAACAAGGCAATGGTACATCTTGTGGTTTCAAGCAGCAAACTTAACAGCAGGTTAGGCAAACCAAAAGGCTGACTGCCAGTGAATGACGTTCTAGGAATATATAACGCCTTGGTGGCACTAACAGCTAGGCCTAATCATTGCGGCATCAACACTATTGCATGTATTTAATGTAAAATATACCTGAAAGCATGAAAGGACACAACTCGATTCATGGCGATATGTCCTATTTGTAGTTCACAGGGCGCCGCTGATCACACAGACTGCGTTATCGTCAGCGCAGTGGCAGACCAATGTTACTCGCCGCATTACACATTTTACAATGGGCGTGCACCGTATGACCTATCATGGTGTACTATATATTTGGTGATATGCATTTGATCAACGTTTAGCTGACTGGGACACTTATGGTATGCTATTATTATATCTAGTGATAGGATGAAGCCGAGATCTTTTTTATATACAACATAGAGATACCGTAGTTTCTCGAATAAGCGCAAGACCGGTTATTTATTTCGAGTAAAGAATAGCCCGGACGCTTATCCATAAGGGCGGTTATTCGAAAAAGGGCGCTTAATAATTGTTTTCTTCAGACTTTTGTACACACGCTTTCCTTTGAAGACGATAAGGGGGGGGGGGAGTTTAGTTCCACTGGCATTCGCAGCCAACGCCACCGTCTTTGGTGGCACTTTAATTGGGGTCAACCAGTAATTTTAAAGGAGTATTGCGGAGCGGATGGCTACTTTACTAAACTAACCGTGTCATGTTTGTTTCAGGCCCGCTAGGTAAGTCAGACTCGATCGATGGGATGCGG
This sequence comes from Arenicola marina, assembly GCA_964019135.1. NCBI lineage: Eukaryota > Metazoa > Annelida > Polychaeta > Arenicolidae > Arenicola > Arenicola marina. The sequence goes on from OZ025253.1 coordinate 21,585,241, forward strand.
ACCGCCAGCCCACAGCTCGGTGACACACAAACCTACAGCACATAGCTCGGTGACACACAAACCTACAGCACACAGGCTGGTGACACACAGACCAACAGTACACAGATTAGTGACACACAGGCCATCACACAACTCAGTGACACACAGACCAACATCACACAGCTCGGTGACACACAGACCAACATCACACAGCTCGGTGACACGCAGACCGACAACACACAGCTCAATGCCATCTAGGCCGACATCACAGAGTTCAATAACACAGAGATCGACACAACACAGCTCAGTGACGCACAGACCAACAGAACGTAATTTAGTGACACATGGACTTACAGCAAACAGGTCAATAACACACAGACCGACAGCACGCAGCTCGGAGACACATAGACCGACAGAACACAGATCAGTGACACACCTACCGATAGCAACACAGGTCGGGAACACACAGACCGAGAGAACGCAGCTCAGTCGCAAAAGACCAACAGCACGCAGTTCAGTGACACACATACTGACAGCACAAAGTCCGTTGTCACACAGACCGACATCACACATCTCCGTAGCAGACAGACCGACAGCGCACAGCTCGGTGACACACAGAATGACTGCACACTGCTCGGTGACACACAAACCGACAGCACACAGCTCGGTGACACACAGACCGACAGCACATAGCTCGGTGACACGTACACTGACTGCACACAGATTAGTGACACACAGATTAGTGAAACACAGATTAGTGAAACACAGATTAGTGACACACTGATTAGTGACACACAGATTACTGTGACTCAGATAAGTGACACACAGACCAACAACACACAGCTCGGTGACTCACAGACTGACAGCTCAAAGCTCGGTAACACACAGACCAATAGCACACAGCTTAATTACGCACAAACCGACAGCACACAGCACAGTGACACACAGACCGATAGCACACAGCACAGTGACACACATACCGACAGAACACTGCTCGGTGACATGGACACCGATAGATCACCGCTCAGTGACGCACATACCGAGAGAAAAGAGATCAGCGACACACAGACCAACAATACGGAGCTCAGTGATACACAGACTCCTAGCACATAGCTCGTTGAGACACAGACCGACAGCACACATCTCGGTGACACGCAGACCGACAGCACCATCTCAGTGACACATGAGCCGACAGCACACACCTCACTGACACACCCCGACGGCGCCCAGTTTGGAGACACCCACTCTGAAAGCACACAGCTCGGTGACACACCCCGGCGGCGCCCAGTTCGGAGACACCCACCCTGAAAGCACACAGCTCGGTGACACACTTACCACCAGCACACAGCTCGGTGACACACAGGCCGTCGGCACACAGCTCGGTGACACAGACCGACAGCACACAGTTTAGTGACACAAAAACCGACAGGACACAGGTTAGTTACGCACAGACCGACATCGCACAGCTCGGTGACACACAGATCCACAGATCACAGTTCTGTGACACACACCGACATAACACAGCGCGGTGAAACACAGACCGACTGCATAAATCTCGATGACACGCATACGGAAAACACACAGCTCGGTGAAACACAGATAGACAACACACAGCTCAGTGAGACACAGAAAGACAGCGTACAGCTCGGAGACACACAGGCGGATAGCACACAGCTCAGTGAGACGCAGACCAACTGAACACATCTCAGTGACACCCGGACCGACAGCAAATAGCTCGGTGGCACACTGACAGCACACAGCGCAGTGACACAGAGATCGCCATGTTACAGCTAGGCGACACACAAACCGACAAAGCACAGCTCGGTGACACAGAGCCCGACAAAACACAGCTCGGTGACACAGAGCCCGACAGTAAACAGCTCTCTGATACACAGACCGACAGCACACAACTCAATGACACACAGTCCGACAGCACACAGCTCAGTGACACATATACCGACAGCACACAGCTCAGTGACACACACACCGACAGCTCACAGTTCAAAGACACAGACCAAAAGCAAACAGCTTAATTACGCACAGACCGACAGAACACTGCTCAGTGACACGGAGACCGACAGAACACAGCTGGGTGACACACAGACCCACAACACACCGGTCGGTGAGACACAGGCAGACACAACACAGCGATCAGTGACACACCGACCAACATCACACAGCCTAGTGCCATACAGGCCGACATCACAGAGCTCTGTGACACACAGAACAACAGCACATAGCTTAGTGACGTACAGGCCGACAGCACACTGATCAGTGACACAGACCAACATCACACAGCTCAATGCCACAGCGAGCGACAGCACGCAGCTCGGTGACACAGAGACCGACAGTACACAGCTCAGTGCCACAAAGGCCGACACCAAACAGCTCATTGAAATACAAATCAACAGCACGCAGATCGGTGACACACAGACCGACATCACACAGCTCGTTGATACACAGACCAACAGCACACAGCTCAGTGAAACACAGACCGACAACACACCGCTCGGGGACACACAGACCGACAGCACGCAGCTCGGTGACACACAAACCGACAGCACACAGATGAGCGACACACAGACCGACAGCACACAGGTTAGTGACACACAGACCAACAACACACAGCTCGGTGAAACACAGACGGCCAACACGCAGTTCTGTGACAAACTGACCGACAACACACAGCTCGGTGACACAGAGACCGACAGCACGCAGCTCAGTGACAAACAGACCAACACCACACAGCGCAGTGCCACACAGACCAATATCGCACAGCTCAGTGCCATACAGGCCGACATCACAGGGCTCGGTGACACACAGACCAGCAGAACCCAACTTAGTAACGCACAGGGCGACAGCACACAGTTCGGTGACACACAGACTGACAGCACACAGATTAGTGACACACAGACAGACATCACACAATTCAGTGACACACAGACCAACATCACACAGTTCAGTGACACACAGACCAACATCACAGGGCTCGGTGACACGCAGACCGACAACACACAGCTCAATGCCATATAGGCCGACATTACAGAGTTCAATAACACACATATCGACACAACACAGCTCAGTGACGCACATACCAACAGCACGTAATTTAGTGACACATAGACTTACAACTCACAGCTCAGTGACACACAGATCGATAGCACACATCTCAGTGACACACAGATCGATAGCACACATCTCAGTGACACACAGACCGACAGCAACACAAGTCGGGAACACACAGACTGACAGCACGCAGCTCAGTCGCAAAAAGAGCAAAAGCGAACAGTTCAGTGCCAAGCAGACCAACATCACACAGCTCAGTGCCATACAGGCCGACATCACAGAGCTCGTTGACAAAAAGACCGACAGCACGCAGTTCAGTGACTCACAGACCAACATTATACAGCTCAGTGACGCACATTCCGACAGTACGCAGCTCGGTAACACACATTCCGACAGCACACACCTCAGTGACACAGACCGACAGCAGGCAGCTCTGTGACACACAGACCGACAGCACAATCACCTTGGTGACTCACATTCCGACAGCTCACACCTCAGTGACACACATACCGACAGCTGGACACAGCTCGGTGAAGGACAGACTGACGGCACATAGCTCAGGGACACACAGACCAACAGCATACCGCTCAGTGACACACAGACCAACATCACACATCGCAATGCCACACAGACCGACCACACGCAGGTCAGTGCCATACAGGCCGACATCACAGACCTCTGTGGCACACAGACCAACAGGACATAGCTTAGTGATGTACAGGCCGACAGCACACTGCCCAGTGACACACAGACCAACATCACAGAGCTAAGTGCCACACAGACCGACCGCAAACTGCTCGGTGACACACAGACCGACAGCACCATCTCAGTGACAAACAGACCAACACCACACAGCGCAGTGCCACACAGACCAATATCGCACAGCTCAGTGCCATACAGGCCGACATCACAGGGCTCGGTGACACACAGACCAGCAGAACCCAACTTAGTAACGCACAGGGCGACAGCACACAGTTCGGTGACACACAGACTGACAGCACACAGATTAGTGACACACAGACAGACATCACACAATTCAGTGACACACAGCCCAACATCACACAGTTCAGTGACACACAGACCAACATCACACAGCTCGGTGACACGCAGACCGACAACACACAGCTCAATGCCATACAGGCCGACACTACAGAGTTCAATAACACACATATCGACACAACACAGCTCAGTGACGCACATACCAACAGCACGTAATTTAGTGACACATAGACTTACAACACACAGCTCAGTGACACACAGATCGATAGCACACATCTCAGTGACACACAGATCGATAGCACACATCTCAGTGACACACAGACCGACAGCAACAAAAGTCGGGAACACACAGACTGACAGCACGCAGCTCAGTCGCAAAAGACCAATAGCGAACAGTTCAGTGCCAAGCAGACCAACATCACACAGCTCAGTGCCATACAGGCCGACATCACAGAGCTCGTCGACAAAAAGACCGACAGCACGCAGTTCAGTGACTCACAGACCAACAGTATACAGCTCAGTGACGCACATTCCGACAGTACGCAGCTCGGTAACACACATTCCGACAGCACACACCTCAGTGACACAGACCGACAGCAGGCAGCTCTGTGACACACAGACCGACAGCACAATCACCTTGGTGAGTCACATTCCGACAGCTCACACCTCAGTGACACACATACCGACAGCAGGACACAGCTCGGTGAAGGACAGACTGACGGCACATAGCTCAGGGACACACAGACCAACAGCATACCGCTCAGTGACACACAGACCAACATCACACATCGCAATGCCACACAGACCGACCACACGCAGGTCAGTGCCATACAGGCCGACATCACAGACCTCTGTGGCACACAGACCAACAGGACATAGCTTAGTGATGTACAGGCCGACAGCACACTGCCCAGTGACACACAGACCAACATCACAGAGCTAAGTGCCACACAGACCGACCGCAAACTGCTCGGTGACACACAGACCGACAGCACCATCTCAGTGACACATAGACCGAGAGCACCCAGCTCGGTAACACACAGTCCAACAGTACACACCTCAGTGACAAACAGACCGAAACCACACAGCTCAATGACACACAGACCGATAGCACACAGATCAGTGAAACACAGACCGATAGCACACAGCTCAGTGACACACAAACCGTCAGCACACAGCTCAGTGACACAAAGACCGACATCACGCAGATCGGTGATACACAGACCGAGAGCCCACATCTCACTGACACACGGACTGACAGCACACTGCTCCGTGACACGCAGACCGACAGCACACAGCTCAGGGACACACAGTCCAACAGCACCCAGCTCGGTGACACACAGACCGACAGCTCACAGCTAAGTGACACGCAGACCAACAGCACGCAGCCAAGTGACACACAGAGCGACAGCACACAGCTCGGTGACTCACAGACCGACAGCACACAGCTCGGTGAAACACAGACCGACAGCTCACAGCTCGTTGACACACAGACCCACAGCACACAGCTCAGCGACACACAGACCCACAGCACACAGCTTAGCGACGCAGAGACCGACAGTATACAGCTCGTTGACACACACACCGACAGCACACAGTTTAGCTACGCACATACCAACAGCACGCAGCTCGATGACACAGAGACCGCCGGCACACAGCTCGGTGACACAGACCGACAGAACACAGCTCCGTAACACAGGCAGCACACAGCTCAGACACACAGTCACTTAAAAGTGACATACAGACCGACCGCACTCTGGTCGGCAACACACAGACCGACAGCACACAGCTCAATGACACACATACCGACAGCACACAGCTCGGACCGGCACATACCGACAGCACACAGCTCGGAACGGCACAGACCGACAGCACACAGCTCGGTCACACACGCACCAACAGCACACAGCTCAATGACACACATACCGACAGCACACAGCTCGGACCGGCACAGACCGACAGCCCACAGCTCGGTCCCGCAGAGTCAGAGAGCTCACAGCTAATTAACGCACAGACCGACAGCTCACGTTCAGTAAGACACGACCGATAGCTCACAGCTCGATAAAACACAGGCAGCTCAGAGCTCGGTGACACACATACCGACAACACACATATCAGTAACACGCATACCGACAGCTCACAGCTCGGTGACTCACAGACAACACCCAGCTTGGTGACACACCGACTTACAACACGCATCTCAATAACACACACAACAACACTCAGCTTTGTGAGGCACAAAACGACAGCACACTTCTCGGTGACACACAAACCCAGTGCACACTGTGCTCGGTAAAACACAGGCCGACAAAACACAGCTCGGTGACACACAGACTGACAACTCACTGCTCGGTGACACACAAACAGACAGCACACAGCTCTTTGACACAGAGAACGACAGCACACAGGTCGTTGACGCACAAACCGACAGCACGCAGCTCGGGGGCACACATACCGACGGCACTTATCTCAGGGGCCCACAGACCAACAGCAGACAGCTCAGTGACATACAGGCTGACAGCAAGTAGTTCCTTGCCAGGTAGACCGACAGCACATAGCTCGTTGACAAACAGACCAACAGCACACACCTCCGTAGCAGACAGATTAACAGCGCACAACTCGGTGAAACACAGGCCGACAACACACATCTTAATGCCACACAGACCGACCGCATACAGCTCTGTGACACACTGACCGACAGAACCATCTCAGTGACACATGGACCAACAGCACACATCTTATTGACACACAGACCGACAGCCCACATATCATTGAAACAGAGCCCGACAGCACATAGCTTAGCGACACACAGTCCGACAGCACACATCTCATTGACACACAGACCCACAGCACACATCTCATTGACACAGAGCCCGACAGCACATAGCTTGGTGACACACAGCCGGACAGCACACATCTCATTGACACAGAGCCCGACAGCACATAGCTTGGTGACACAAAGTCCGACAGCACAAAGCTTGGTGAAACACATACCGACAGTACACAGCTCGGTGACACACAGACCGACAACACACAGATGTGATACACAGACCAACAGCACGCAGCTCAGTGGCACATATACCGACTTCACACAGCTCGGTGACACAGAGACCGACAGCACACAGCTCTGTGTTACACAGACCAACAGCACGCAGCTCAGTGGCACATATACCGACTTCACACAGCTCGGTGACACATAGACCGCACACTGCTCGCTTACGCACAAACCAAAAGCACACAGCTTAGTGACAGGCAGACCCACATAACAGAGCTGGGTGACACACAGACCCACAACACACCGGTCGGTGAGACACACGCAGACACAACACAGCTCGCTAACACACAGACCGACAGCGCACTGGTCGTTGACACGCAGGTCGACAGCAGACAGCTCAGTAAAACACAGACCGACAGCACACATCTCGGTGGCACACAGACCGAGAGCGCACAACTTAGTGACCTACAGACCGACCGCACTCTGGCCGGCAACACACAGACCGACAGCACACAACTCAATGACACACATACCGACAACACACAGCTCGGACCGGCACAGACCGACAGCACACAGCTCGGTGACACAGAGCGCGACAGCACACAGCTCGGTCCCTAACAGACCGACAGCACACAGCTCGATCCCTCACAGACCGACAGCATACAGCTCGGTCACACACGCACGAACAGCACACAGCTCAGTGACACACAGACCGACAGCACACAGCTCGGTCCCGCAGTGTCAGAGAGCTCACAGCTAATTAACGCACAGTCCGACAGCTCACGTTCAGTAAAACACAGACCGATAGCTCACAGCTCGGTTAAACACAGACAGCACAGAGCTCAGTGACACACAAACCGACAATACACAGCTCGGTGACACACATACCGACAACACACATCTCAGTAACACGCATACCGACAGCTCACAGCTCGGTGAACCACAGACAACACACAGCTCGGTGACACAACGACTTACAACACACATCTCAATAACACACATACCGGCAACACACAGCTTGCTGGTACACAGACAGACAGCACACAGCTCAGTGATACACGGACCGACAGCACACAGCTCAGTGACGCACAGACAAACAATACTCAGCTTTGTGAGGCACAAAACGACAGCACACTTCTCGGTGACACACTAACCCAGTGCACACAGCTCAGTGTCACATAGACCGACAGCACACAACTCAAAGACACACAGGCCCCCAGCACGCAGCTCGGTGACACACATAGTGATCGCACACAGCTCGGTGATACACACATCGACAACCCACAGAACAGTAACACACACATCCACAACACACGGCACAGTAGCACACAAACCGATATCTCACAGCTCGGTGACATATAAGACTGACCGCACATAGCTAGGTGACACACAGACTGAAGCACACAGCTCGGTGACACACAAACCGACATCACACAGCGCAGTGGCACACATACCGACAGAACACAGCCCGGTGACACACAGACCGACAGCAGACAAATCATTGACACCCAGACCGAGAGCACACAGCTCGGTGACACAAAGACTGACAGCACACAGCTCGGTGACACAGAGACCGACAGCACACAGCTCTGTGATACACAGACCAACAGCACGCAGCTCAGTGGCACATATACCGACTTCACACAGCTCGGTGACACACAGACCGCACACTGCTTGCCACAGCACACAGCTGGGTGACACACAGACCCACAACACACCGGTCGGTGAGACACAGGCAGACACAACACAGCTCGGTAGCACACAGACCAACAGCAGACAGCTCGGTGATACACAGACCGATATCTTACTGCTCGTTGACACGCAGGTCGACAGCACACAGCTCAGTGAAATACAGACCGACAGCACACAGCTCGGTGACACACAGACCGAGAGCGCACAATTTAGTGACTTACAGACCGACCGCACTCTGGTCGGCAACACACAGACCGACAGCACACAGTTCAATGGCACACATACCGACAGCACACAGCTCGGACCGGCACATACCGACAGCACACAGCTCGGTCCCTCACAGACCGACAGCATACAGCTCGGTCACACACGTACCAACAGCACACAGCTCAGTAACACACAGACCGACAGCCCACAGCTCAATGACACACATACCGACAGCACCCAGCTCGGACCGGCACAGCCCGACAACACACAGCTCGGTGACACAGAGCGCGACAGCACACAGCTCGGTCCCTCACAGACCGACAGCACACAGCTCGGTCCCTCACAGACCGACAGCATACAGCTCGGTCACACACGCACCGACAGCAGAAAGCTCAGTGACACACAGATCGACAGCACACAGCTCGGTCCCGCAGAGTCAAATAGCTCACAGCTAATTAACGCACAGACCGACAGCTCACGTTCAGTGAGACACAGACCGATAGCTCACAGCTCCATAAAACACAGACAGCACAGAGCTCGGTGACACACAAACCGACAATACACAGCTCGGTGACACACATACCGACAATACACATCTCAGTAACACGCTTATCGATAGCTCACAGCTCGGTGACTCACAGACAACACCCAGCTCGGTAGCACACCGACTTACAACACGCATCTCAATAACACACATACCGGCAACACACAGCTCGCTGGGACACAGACAGACAGCACACAGCTCAGTGATACACGGACCGACAGCACACAGCTCAGTGACGCACAGACCAACAACACTCAGCTTTGTGAGGCACAAAACGACCGCACACTTCTCGGTGACACACAAACCCAGTGCGCACTGTGCTCGGTGAAACACAGGCCGACAAAACACAGCTCGGTGACACACAGACTGACAGCTCACCGCTCGGTGACACACAAACAGACAGCACACAGCTCTTTGACACACAGAACGACAGCACACAGGTCGTTGACGCACAAACCGACAGCACGCAGCTCGGGGGCACACAGACCGACAGCACACAGCTCTTTGACACACAGAACGACAGCACACAGGTCGTTGACGCACAAACCGACAGCACGCAGCTCGGGGGCAAACAGACCGACGGCACTTATCTCGGGGGCCCACAGACCAACAGCAGACAGCTCAGTGACACATAGACTGACAGCAAGTAGTTCCTTGCCAGGTAGACCGACAGCACATAGCTCGTTGACAAACAGACCAACAGCACACACCTCCGTAGCAGACAGATTAACATCGCACAACTCGGTGAAACACAGGCCGGCAACACACATCTTAATAAAACACAGACCGACCGCATACAGCTCTGTGACACACTGACCGACAGAACCATCTCAGTGACACATAGACCAACAGCACACATCTTATTGACACACAGACCGACAGCACACATCTCATTGACACAGAGCCCGACAACACATAGCTTAGCGACACACAAACCGACAATACACAGCTCGGTGACACACATACCGACAACACACATCTCAGTAACACGCATACCGACAGCTCACAGCTCGGTGACTCACAGACAACACCCAGCTCGGTGACACACCGACTTACAACACACATCTCAATAACACACATACCGGCAACACACAGCTCGCTGGTACACAGACAGACAGCACACAGCTCAGTGATACACGGACCGACAGCACACAGCTCAGTGACGCACAGACCAAAACACTCAGCTTTGTGAGGCACAAAACGACAGCACACTTCTCGGTGACACACAAACCCAGTGCACACTGTGCTCGGTGAAACACAGGCCGACAAAACACAGCTCGGTGACACACAGACTGACAGCTCACTGCTAGGTGACACATAGACAGACAGCACACAGCTCTTTGACACACAGAACGACAGCACACAGCTCTTTGACACACAGAAGGACAGCACACAGGTCGTTGACGCACACACCGACAGCACGCAGTCGGGGGCACACAGACCGGTAACACACAGATCGGTGACACAGAGACCGACAGCACGCTGCTCAGTGACAAACAGATCAACAGCACACAGCTCAGTGCCACACAGACCTATATCACACAGCTCAATGCCATACAGGCCGTCATCACAGGGCTCGGTGACACACAGACCAGCAGAACCCAACTTAGTAACGCACAGGGCGGCCGCACACAGTTCGGTGACACACAGACTGACAGCACACAGATTAGTGACACACAGACAGACATCACACAATTCAGTGACACATAGACCAACATCACACAGTTCAGTGACACACAGACCAACATCACACAGCTCGGTAACACACATTCCGACAGCACATACCTCCGTTCCACAGACCGACAGCAGGCAGCTCTGTGACACACAGACCGGCAGCACACATCACCTTGGTGACTCACATTCCGACAGCTCACACCTCAGTGACACACATACCGACAGCAGCACACAGCTCGGTGACAGACAGACTGACGGCACATAGCTCAGGGACACACAGACCAACAGCAAGCAGGTCAGTCGCACACAGACCGACATCATACAGCTCAGTGCCATACAGGCCGACATCACAGAGCTCTGTGGCACACAGACCAACAGCACATAGCTTAGTGACGTACAGGCCGACAGCACACTGCCCAGTGACACACAGACCAACATCACAGAGCTCAATTCCACACAGATCGACCGCAAAATGTTCGGTGACACACAGACCGACAGCACCATCTCAGTGACACATAGACCGAGAGCACCCAGCTCGGTAACACACAGTCCGACAGTACAAACATCAGTGACAAACAGACCGACGGCACGCAGCTCGGTGACACACAGACAAACAACACACAGCTCAGTAACACAGAGACCGACAGCACACAGCTAGGGGACACAAAAACCGACGGCACACAGCTCAGGGACACACAGTCCTAAAGCACCCACCTCGGTGACACACATACCGACAGCACACAGCCAAGTGGCACACATACCGACCGCACACAACTTCGTAACACACAGGCCGACAACACACAGTTCGGTGACGCACAGACCGAGGGCATGCAGGTCGGTGACGCCCAGACCGACAGCATGCAGCTCGATGACACACAGACCAACAACACAGCTAGGTGACACACAGGCCGACAGCACACAGCTCGGTCACACACAGACCGACAGCACACAGCTCGGTCACACACTGGCAGCACACAGCGCAGTGACACACAGACCGCCAGCTCACAGCTAGGCGACATACCAACTGACAGCTCACAGCTAGGCGACGCACAAACTGACAGCACACAACTCGGTGACACAAAGACTGACAGGTCACAGCTAATGGAAACACAAACCGGCAGCTCAAATCTGGGCGACACACAAACCAACAACACGTAGCTCTTTGACACTTAGACCAACAGCACACAGCTCGGTGACACACAGACCGACAGCACACAGCTCGGTGACACGCACTTATCGACAGCTCACAGTTTTGTAACACACACCGACAGCACACAGCTCAATGACACACTGACCAACACCACACAGCTCGCTGAGACACATACCGACAGCACACTGCTTGGTGACACACAAACCGACAGCACACAGTTCGGTGACACATCGACTTGCAACACACAGATTAGTGACACACACATTAGTGACGCACAGATTAGTGACACACAGATTAGTGACACACAGATTAGTGACACACAGATTAGTGACACACAGACCGACTGCGCACAGCTCGGTGAAACAAATACGGACAGCCCAAAGCTCGGTGACACACAGACCGACAGCACGCAGCTGGGAGACGCATAGACCGACATAACACAGATTAGTGACACACAGACCGAATGCACCCAGGTCGGGAACATACAGACCAACAGCATACAGCTCAGTGACACAAAGACCGACAGCACACAATTCAATAACAAACAGACCCACAGCACCGTTTCAGTGACACATAGACCGACAGCGCGTGGTTCTCGACAGACAGACCGACAGCCCACAGGTCGTTGACACACAGATCAACAGCGCACATCTCCGTAACAAATAGACCAACAGCGCACAGCTCGGTGAAACACAGGCCGACAACACACAGCTCGGTGACACACAGACCGTCGGCACACATCTCGGTGACACAGACCAACAGCACACAGCTTAGTCACACAAAGGCCGACAGCAAACAGGTTGGTTACGCACAGATCGAAAGTACACAGCTCGGTGACACACAGACCGACAGCACACAGCTCGGTGACACACAGACCGACATCACACAGCTAAGCTACGCACAGACCAACAGGTAGCTCGTAACACATAGCTCGGTGACACACGAACCCACAGCCCACAGCTCAGTGACACACAGATAGACAGCACACTGCTCAGTCTCACACGGACCGACGGCACATAGCTTGGTGACACACAGACCGACAGAACCCAACTAGGTGACACACTGACAGCACACCTCACAATGTCACGCAGACCGACAGCTCATAGCTAGGCGAAACACAAACCGACAGCTCACAGTTAGGCTACTCACAAACCGACAAAGCACAGCTAGGCGACACGCAAACCGACAAAGCACATCTCAGTGACACATAGACCGACAGCACACAGCTCAGTGACACACAGCTCGCAGCTCGGTGATACCCAAACCAGTATCACACAGCACAGTGACATACATTCCGACAGCACACACCTCAGTGAAACCCAGACCAACAGCACACAGCTCAGTGACAAAGAGACGAACAACACACAGCTCAGTGCCACACAGCCCGACAACACACAGATTAGTGACACACAGACCGACACAACACAGCTCAGTGACACACAGACCGACAGCCCACTTCTCGGTGACACACACAATGAGAGCAAACAGCTCAGTAGCACACAGCCGGACAGCACACAGCTCAGTTACACACAGACCAACAGTCCACAGTTCAGTGACAAACAGACCGACAGTACAGAGCTCAGTGACACAAAGACCGACAGCACACAGATCGGGGACACACAGACCGACAGCACACCGCTCGGGGACACACAGACTGACACCACAAAGCTCGCTGACAGATTAATCGACAAACCACAGCTCAGTGACACACAGACCGAAAACACACGGTTCAGTGACAAACAGACTGACAGCCCACAGCTCCGTGACACAAATACCAACAGCACATAAAGTCGTGTCACACATACCGAAAGCACACAGCTCGGTGACACACAGACCGACCGCACACAACCGGATCACACACAGACCGACAACACACATAGCTGGGTGACGCACTGACCGACAGCATACAGTTCATTGACACACAAACCAACACAACACAGCTCGAAGACACACGGACCGACAACACACAGCTCGGCGACACACAGACCGACAGCACACAGCTCGGTGACACGCAGACCAAGAGCACACAGCGCAATGACACACAGACCGACAGCACACAGCTCAGTGACACGCAGACCAATAGCACACAGCGCAATGACACACAGACCGACAGCACACTGCTCAGTGACGCATATACTGACATCTCACAGCTCAGTGACGCACAGACCGACAGCACACAACGCTTTGACAAACCGGTAGCACACACCTCGCTGACAGACAGACCGACAGCCCAAGCTAGGCGACACACACACTGACAGCACTCAAATTAGTAAAACTTAGACCGACAGCGCACAATTCGGAGTCACAAATACCGACAGCACACAGTTCGGTGACACACAGACCAACAGCACACAGCCCGATTAAACACAGACCGATAACACACGTAGCTCGGTGACACAATGACCGACAGCAAACAGCTCAGTGACACAGAGACCGATAGGGCACAGATCGGTGATGCACAGATTGACAGCACACAAATTAGTGACACATAGACCGACAGCACACCGCCCGGTCACACACAGACCAACATCACATAGTTCAGTGACACCAAGACTGACATCACACAGCTCGGTGACACAAGTAACAACAGCACATAGCTTAGTGACACACAGACCGACAGCACGCAGCTCAGTGATGCGCAGAGCGACAGCACACAGCTCGATGACACACAGATCGACAACACGCAGCTCCTCGACACACAGACCGACATCACACAGCTCGGTAACACACAGACCGACAGAACGCACCGCGGTGACACACAGACTGACAGCACACAGCTCAGTTACCCTCAGACTGACAGCACACAGCGCGGTGACACACAGACCGACAGCAAGCAGCTCGGTGACGCACAGACCGACAACACACATCTCCGTAGCAGACAGACTGACAGCGAACAGCTTGGAAAAAGACAGGCCGATAGCACACAACTCTGTGACACACAGACCGATAGTATACTGCTCACTGACACACAGACCGACAGCACACAGCTCTGTGACACACAGAAAGACAGATCACAGTTCTGTAACACACACCGACATCACACAGCGCGGTGAAATACAGACCGACTGCACACAGCTCGATGACACATTTACCGACAGCACCCAGCTCGGTGAAACACAGATAAACGACACACAGCTCAGTGAGACACAGACCGGCAGCGCACATCTCGGAGACACCCAGGCAGACAGCACACCGCTCTGTGACGCACAGACTGACAGAACAAAACTCCGTGACACAGACCGACAGCACACAGCTCGGTGACACACAGACCGACAGCACACAGCTCGGTGACACACAGACCAACATCACACAGCTAAGCTACGCACAGACCAACAGGTAGCTCGTAACACATAGCTCGGTGACACACGAACCCACAGCCCACAGCTCAGTGACACACAGATAGACAGCACACTGCTCAGTGACACACGGACCGACGGCACATAGCTTGGTGACACACAGACCGACAGAACCCAACTAGGTGACACACTGACAGCACACCTCACAATGTCACGCAGACCGACAGCTCATAGCTAGGCGAAACACAAACCGACAGCTCACAGTTAGGCTACTCACAAACCGACAAAGCACAGCTAGGCGACACGCAAACCGACAAAGCACATCTCAGTGACACATAGACCGACAGCACACAGCTCAGTGACACACAGCTCGCAGCTCGGTGATACCCAAACCAGTATCACACAGCACAGCGACATACATTCCGACAGCACACACCTCAGTGAAACCCAGACCAACAGCACACAGCTCAGTGACAAAGAGACGAACAACACACAGCTCAGTGCCACACAGCCCGACAACACACAGATTAGTGACACACAGACCGACACAACACAGCTCAGTGACACACAGACCGACAGCACATAGCTCGGTGACACACAGACCGACAGTACACTGCTCACTGACACACAAACCGACAGCACACAACTCGGTGATACATAGACCGACGGCACACATCTCTGTAACACACAGAAAGACAGATCACAGTTCTGCAACCCACACCGACATCACACAGCGCGGTGAAATACAGACCGACTGCACACAGCTCGATGACACCTTTACCGACAGCACACAGCTCGATGACACACAGATCGACCGCACACAGCACAGTGACACGTAGACCGACAGAACACTGCTCAGTGACACACAGATCGACAACACACAGCTCGGTGACAAACCTACTGGCAGTACATAAATCGTTGACACACAGACCGACATCACACAGCTCGGTAACACACAGACCGACAGAACGCAACGCGGTGAAACACAGACTGACAGCACACAGCTCAGTTACCCTCAGACTGACAGCACACAGCGCGGTGACACACAGACCGACAGCAGGCAGCTTGGTGAAGCACAGACCGACAGCACACATCTCCGTAGCAGACAGACTGACAGCGCACAGCTCGGAAAAAGACAGGGCGATAGCACACAACTCGGTGACACACTGACCGATAGTATACTGCTCAGTGACACACAGACCGACAACACACAGCGCGGTGATACATAGACCGACAGCACACAGCTCTGTGACACACAGACCGACAGCACACAGCACTATGACACACAGAAAGAGAAGATCACAGTTCTGTAGCACACACCGACATCACACAGCACGGTGAAATACAAACTGACAGCTCACAGCTAGGCGACACACAAGTCGACTGCACACAGCTCGGTGTCTCAAAGACCGACAGGACACAGCTTAATTACGCACAGACCGACAGCACATAGCTCGGTGACACACAGACCGAGAGCACATAGCTCGGTGACACACAAACCGACAGCACACAGCTCGGTATCACACAAATCGACATAACAAAGCTCGGTGACAGACAGACCAACACCACTCAACTCAGTGACGTATAGACCGACAGCACACAGCTCGGTGACACACAGACCAACAGAACACTGCTCAGTGACACGGTCACCGGCAGAACCCTGCTCAGTGGCACGGACACTGACAGAACACCACTCAGTGACACACATACACACAGAAAAGAGCACAATGACACACAGACTGGCAACACTCAGCCTGGTGACACAAAAACTGACGGCAGGCATATCGGTGACGCACAGACCAACGGCACATAGTTCAGTGACACAGAGCCCGACAGCACAGAAATCTGTGATACACAGACCGACGGCGCCAAACTCGGAGACACGCAGAACGACAGCGCCATAGTAGTGACATACATATCGACTGTACACAGCGCAACGATACGCATATCGACAGCACACATCTCGCTGAAACACAGATGGACAACACACAGCTCAGTGAGACCCAGACCGACAGCACACAGGTAGGTGGGACACAGACCGACGGCACACAGCTAGGTGGGATACCGACCGACCACACACATCTAGGTGGGACGCAAACCGACGACACACAGCTAGGTGGGACACGGACCGACGGCGCACAGCTAGGCGACGCACTGAGAGCACACAGCCCAGTGACACGCAGACCAACAGCACACAGCTAGGCGACATACAAACTGACATTTTACAGCTCGGTAACACACAGACCAACAGCACACAGCTTAATTAAGCACAGACCGGCAGCACGCAGCTCAGTGTCGCACAGACCGACAGCGCACTGCTCGGTGACACACATACCGACATAACACTGCTCGGTGACACGGACACCGACAGAACACCGCTCACTGCCACACATACCGACAGAAAAGAGCTCAGTGACACAAAGACCGACAGCACACAGTCCAGTGACACAAAACCGACGGCACACAGCTCATATACACCAAACCGACGGCACATAGCTCAGTGACACATAGACCGACAGCACATAGCTCGGTGACACATAGACCGACAGCACACAGCTCGGTGACACACAGACCGTCGGCATACGGCTCGGTGACACAGGCCCACAACACACAGCTTAGTGACACAAAGACCGACAGCCCACAGGTTAGTTACGCACATACCGACAGTACAAAGCTCGGTGACACACAGCGCTGACACAGAGACCGAAAGAACACAGCTCGGTGAACCACAGATAGAAAACACACAGCTCATTGAGACACAGACCGGAAGCGCACAGCTCGGGGAGACACAGGCAGACAGCACACTGCGCAGTGAAACACAGACCAACAGCACACAGCTCGGTAACCCAAAAATCGACATAACAAAGCTCGGCGACAGACATAAACACCGAAAAGAGCAGAGTGACACACAACCCGACTGCACACAGCTCGGTGACACACAGACCGACGCACACAGTTTGGAGACCCACACCCCGACGGCGTTATATCAGTGACAAACATACCGACTGCACACAGCGCAATGATGCACATACCGAAAGCACACACAGATAGACAATACACAGCTCAGTGAGACCCAGACCGACAGCACACAGCTAGGTGGGACACCGACTGACGGCACACAGCTAGGTGGAACACAGACCGACAGCACACAGCTCAGTGACACATAGACCGACAACACACAGCTCAGTGACACATAGACCGACAGCACACAGCTCACTGACGCACAGATCGACAGCACACAGTTCGGAGAGACACCTCGACGGTGCCCAGCTCGGAGACACACACCCCGAAAGCACACAGTTTGGAGACACACCCCGGCGGTGCCCAGCACGGAGACACACACCCCGAAAGCACACAGCTCGGTGACACATAGACCGACAACACACAGCTTAGTGACACAAAGGCCGACAGCACACATGTCAGTTACGCACAGACCGACAGTACATAGCTCGGTGACACACAGCGCTGACACACAGACCGAGAGAACACAGCTCGGTGGAACACAGATAGACAACACACAGCTCACTGAAACAGAGCCCGACAGCACACAGCGCAGTGACACACAAACCAACAACATCCAAATCAGTCACATACAGACCGACAGCATACATCTCAGTGACACACAGACCGACATTGCCCAGTTCGGTGAGACACAGACCGACAGCACATATTTCGGTGACATGCACTTATCGACAGTCCACAGTTTTGTAACACACACCGACAGCACGCCGCGCGGTGACACGCAACCCGACTGCACACAGCTCGGGGACACACATACCGACAGCACACAGCTCGGTGAAACACAGATCGACAACTCGCAGCTCAGTGAGACACAATCCGGCAGCATGTACTTCGTTGACCGATAGCACGCAGCTCGTTGACACACATAACGACAGCACAAAGCTTGGTCACACACAGACCGACAGTACACATCTCGGTGACACGTAGACTGACGGCACACAGATTAGTGACAAACAGATTAGTGACACACAGATTAGTGACTCACAGATTAGTGACACACAGATTAGTGACACACAGATTAGTGACACACAGATTAGTGACACACAGGCCGACAGCACACAGCTTGGTGATACACAGCCCCTTGGCACAAATCTCTGTGACACACAAACCTAGAGCACATAGTACGGTCACACACAGACCGACAGCACAGAGCTCAGTGACTCACAGACCGACAGCACACAGCTCCGTGACTCACAGGCCACTAGCACACAGCTCGTAGATTCGCAGACCGACAGCACACAGCGCGGAGATGGGCAGACCGACAGCACACAGCTCAGCGACATACAGACCGACAGCACACAGCTCAGTGACACACAGACCGACAGCAAACAGCTTAAAGACACAAAGACCGACAGCACACAGCTCAGCGACATACAGACCGATAGCTCATAGCTCGGTAAAATACAGACAGCACACAGCTCGGTGACGCGCAGACAGCACAGAGCTCGGGGACACACACACTGACAACACACATCTCAGTAACAAACATACTGGCAACATCCAGCAACACCCAGATCGGTGGCACACAGACCGACAGCACACAGCTCAGTGATACACAGACCGACAGCACACAGCTCAGTGACACACAGACCCACAACACATAGCTCTGTGATGCACAGACGGACAGCGCACTTCTAAGTGACACACAACCCGACAGCACACAGCTCGATGACACACAGACCGACCGCACACAGCTCAGTGACACATAGACCGACAGAACACTGCTCAGTGACACACGGATCGACAACACACCGCTCGGTGACAAACCTACCGGCAGCACATAGATCGTTGACACACAGACCGACATCACACAGCTCGGTAACACACAGACCGACAGAACGCAACGCGGTGACACACAGACTGACAGCACACATCTTAATTACGCACAGACCGACAGCACATAGCTCGGTGACATACAGACCGAGAGCACATAGCTCGGTGACACACAGACCGACAGCACACAGCTCGGTAACACGCAAATCGACATAACAAAGCTCGGTGACAGACAGACCAACACCACTCAACTCAGTGACGCATAGACCGACAGCACACAGCTCGGTGACACACAGACCAACAGAACACTGCTCAGTGACACGGTCACCGGCAGAACACTGCCCAGTGACACGGACACCGACAGAACACCACTCAGTGACACACATACACACAGAAAAGCGCACAGTGACACACAGACTGGCAACACATAGCCTGGGGACACAAAACTGACGGCAGGCATCTCGGTGACGCACAGACCAACGGCACATAGCTCAGTGACACACAGACCGACAGCACACAGATCGTTGACACATCGGCCGACAGCACACAGCTCAGTGAGACAGAAACCTGCAGCGCACAGCTCGGTGACACGCAGGCCAACATCACACTGCTCAGTGAAACACAGACCAACAGCACACGGCGCAGTGACACACAGACCGAGAGCTCACAGCTAGGCTACACACACACCGACAAAGCACAGCTCAGTGACACAGAGCCCGACAGCACAGAACTCTGTGATACACAGACAGGCAGCACACAGGGTCAGTGACACACAGCTCGACAGCGCACAGCTCAGTGACACATAGACCGACAGCACACAGCTCAGTGACACACAGACCGACGGCACACAGTTTGAAGACACACACCCCGACGGCGCCAAGCTCGGAGACACGCTGACGGACAGCGCCATATTAGTGACACACATGTGGACTGTACACAGCGCAATGATACGCATACCGACAGCACACATCTCGCTGAAACACAGATAGACAACACACAGCTCAGTGAGACCCAGACCTACATCAAACAGCTCGGCGACATAGATACCTACAGCACACATCTCCGTGACACACATACCGACAGCACACAGCTCAGTGACACACAGACCTACATCAGACAGCTCGGCGACACAGAGACCTACAACACACATCTTGGTGACACGCAGAGCGACAGCACACGGTTCAGTGACGCACATACCGACTGCACACAGCGCAGTGACACACATACCGACAGCACACAGCTCGCTGAAACACAGATAGAAAACACACAACTAGGTGGGACACAGACCGACGGCACACAGATCGGTGATACACAGATTGAAAGCTCACAGCTCAGTGACACATAGACTGACAACCCACAGCTCAGTAACACACAAACCGATGGAACATATCTCAGTGAAACACATATCGACAGCACACAGCTCGGTGACACACTAACCGACAAACCACAGCTCAGTGACACACAGACCGATATCACACAGATCAGCGACACACTGACCGAAGACACACAGTTCAGTGACACACGGACTGACATCACACAGCTCAGTGACGCACAGACCGAGAGCACACAACTCTTTGACAAACATACCGGTAGCACACAGCCCGCTGACTGACAGACCGACAGCCCAAGAAAGGCGACACACAGACTAACAGCAGTCAAATTAGTGACACTTAGACCGACAGCACACAAATCGAGGACACACATACCGACAGCACACAGCTCGGTGACACACAGACCGACAGCACACAGCTCGGTGACAGACAGAGAGACAACACACAGCTCGGTGGCACACAGGCCGACAACACACGCAGCTCGGTGACACTCTGACCGACAACTCACAAATCATTGACACACAGAACAATAGCCAACAGCTCCGTGACACACAGACCGACAGCACCCAGCTCGGCCACACACAGAGCGACAACACATAGCTCAGTGATACACAGACCGACAGCACAAAGATCGGTGATACACAGATTGACAGCACATAAATTAGTGACACATAGACCGACAGCACACAGCTCAGTGACACACAGACCGACGGCACACAGTTTGAAGACACACACCCCGACGGCGCCAAGCTCGGAGACACGCTGACGGACAGCGCCATATTAGTGACACACATGTGGACTGTACACAGCGCAATGATACGCATACCGACAGCACACATCTCGCTGAAACACAGATAGACAACACACAGCTCAGTGAGACCCAGACCTACATCAAACAGCTCGGCGACATAGATACCTACAGCACACATCTCCGTGACACACATACCGACAGCACACAGCTCAGTGACACACAGACCTACATCAGACAGCTCGGCGACACAGAGACCTACAACACACATCTTGGTGACACGCAGAGCGACAGCACACGGTTCAGTGACGCACATACCGACTGCACACAGCGCAGTGACACACATACCGACAGCACACAGCTCGCTGAAACACAGATAGAAAACACACAACTAGGTGGGACACAGACCGACGGCACACAGATCGGTGATACACAGATTGAAAGCTCACAGCTCAGTGACACATAGACTGACAACCCACAGCTCAGTAACACACAAACCGATGGAACATATCTCAGTGAAACACATATCGACAGCACACAGCTCGGTGACACACTAACCGACAAACCACAGCTCAGTGACACACAGACCGATATCACACAGATCAGCGACACACTGACCGAAGACACACAGTTCAGTGACACACGGACTGACATCACACAGCTCAGTGACGCACAGACCGAGAGCACACAACTCTTTGACAAACATACCGGTAGCACACAGCCCGCTGACTGACAGACCGACAGCCCAAGAAAGGCGACACACAGACTAACAGCAGTCAAATTAGTGACACTTAGACCGACAGCACACAAATCGAGGACACACATACCGACAGCACACAGCTCGGTGACACACAGACCGACAGCACACAGCTCGGTGACAGACAGAGAGACAACACACAGCTCGGTGGCACACAGACCGACAACACACGCAGCTCGGTGACACTCTGACCGACAACTCACAAATCATTGACACACAGAACAATAGCCAACAGCTCCGTGACACACAGACCGACAGCACCCAGCTCGGCCACACACAGAGCGACAACACATAGCTCAGTGATACACAGACCGACAGCACAAAGATCGGTGATATACAGATTGACAGCACATAAATTAGTGACACATAGACCGACAGCACACAAATCGGGGACACACGGACCGACAGCACACAGCTCGGTGACACACAGACAACACACAGCTCGGTGGCACACAGACCGATAGCACACAGCTCATTGACGCACAGAACAACAGCAAACAGCTCCGTGACACACAGAACGACAACACACAGCTCAGTGACACATATACCGAATGCACACAACTCAGTGACTCACAGACCGACAGTAGACAGCTCGGTGACACACAGACCGACAGCACTCAGCTCGGTGACACATTGACTGACAGTCCACAGGATGGAGTCTGCTGCGTGAGGAATATAGATGCTTCTTTAGATTCTCTTACTTGACAGGTGGCTTTGTGATATACCTTTGATCAACGTTTAGCTGACTGGGAAACTTTTGGTATGCTATTATTATATCAAAATGTAGGATAAAGACTTTGTCGGCAGCATCGTAAGCGAATACACGCGTGATACAGTCTTGATAGGCAAAGGACGAACGACATAGGGCGCATTTCTTTGGTAACCCGGGTGTATCCCCAAGGTGGACAGAATACGCACATTACGCATCGGTTTACCGTCCGACACTTCTTTCTCCCTGGTATGGGTGCGCGTGCGCGGTATACCGATGTGCCCCGTTCAAAACAGCACCGGACATTCGGTAGAAGATGGCGGCTGATTGAAAAGAGACTGTCTAGGCTGGTTTCAATGCCCCTAAATGAACCGGACACGACCGGTTAGAACATTTCATTGACATTTGGAAGAGCTCGAGTATACCGGGCGGCCTACCGGTCCTGGCCCAAAGAAATGCGCCCACACAGTTTGGCCTGGTCCATCTCGCCCCCCCCGCCCTCTGAGCCAACTCTCTGCCCCTCCCCCCCGCGCTCTGCGAATGCGCCTCGTGTCCCAATATATCTCGTGTCTCAATGAACCTCGTACCTCAATGCACCTCGTGTTCCAACGCACCTCCAGTCTCAATGCACCTCGTTTCCCACTGCACCTCGTGTCCCAATGCACCTCGTGTCCCAATGCATCTTGTGTCACAATGAACCTCGTGTCCCAATGCACCTCTTTTCCCAACGCACCACGTGTCCCAATGCACCTCGTTTCCAAATGCACCTCGTGTCCCAATGCATTTTGTGTCACAATGAACCTCGTGTCCCAATGTACCTCCTGTCCCAATGCACCTCGTGTTCCAAAGCACCTCGTGTCCCATTGCACCTTGTGTCCCAATGCACCTCGTTTCCCAATGCATCCCGTGTTCCAATGTACCTCGTGTCCCAATGCACCTCGTGTGCCAATGCACCTCGTGTTCCAATGCACCTCGTGTCACAATGCACCCCGTGTCACAATGCACCTCGTGTTCCAATGCACCTCGCGTCCCAATGTATCTCGTGTCCCAATGCATCTCATGTCCCAATGCTCCTCGTGCCCCAATGTATCTTGTACCAATGCACCTCGTGTCCCAATGCACCTCGTGTCCCAATGCACCTCGTATCACAATACACCTCGTCTCCCAATGCACCTCGGATCTCAATGCACCTCGTGTCACAATGCACCTCGTGTCCCAATGCACTTCGTGTTCCAATTTTTTTTTGTTTAAACATCATTTATTTCTGGAGGTTTGCAATAGCGAATACACATATTAATGCTCACCTCAACATAAAAAAAGAAAAATTAAATTGGATGTACAGCAAAGGACGGTAATAAGTAATATTATAAATATAGTAATGTCAACAAATGAAGTGCATGAATATAAGCTCAGATAAATACCAAATACATAATTGAATGAGTTTGCCATGACCCTTAACTAGAAAACCTGGCTGAGTTGCGGATAAATAAATGAACTGCCCTAAATATAGCGACGCTGTCTTCAAAACACAGCTCGGGGCTACCAAACAGCAACAATTCACAATCGTGTTCCAATGCACCGCGTGTCCCAATGCACCTCGTGTCCCAATGCACCTCGTGTGTCAATGCACCTCGTGCCCCAAGGAACATATATCCCAAGAAATTGCATAAATGACCTTACTAAAATTCGGGAAGTATAGGCAGCAAAGGCTAATTACGTGTTTGCATCTTGTCAAGGGTACACCGTCAACGGCCAGCATCTGAGTAAATTAATTCATAAAATTAACATAATATACCCACAGAAAGGTAGAGATTGAAGCAATCAGAATGGTTGTGCAAAGTATGTGCCTTGTAGCAGATAAGTGAGTGGTAGGTAAGCGTGGCACGTTTTAGCTACGCATTCTGTCCAAAATCCGAACGATCAAAGTCGTAATTTTCGCGCCAAATGGCGCAGATGCAAGTTTTCGATTTATTTGCAAAATATAAGCACAAATAGTTCAATTAATTATTTAGAATAATTTATATTTTTGAGATATGAGGTAACCAGCAGGCATGGGGTGATTACATTGTAAATGTAATCGATTACGATTACTTGGGAATTTCATGATTACGATTACGATTACGATTACGGGAAATATGAAAGTAATCGATTACGATTACGATTACATTCAATGTAATCATGATTACAATTGTGATTACATGGACTGTTTTTCGATGTAATTGAAATAAAAAACACAACACTGACGGATAATCGCGCCTCTATCTTGCTGGATTTATTTAAATTTTAGAACTTTAGGATTGTCGCCGGAGAGGGAGGTGTCGCGCGTAAAGACTCATTACCTCTATGTTAAATACCATGGAACTAAAGGAAGCCACACCGTTATATGACACAAGGGAATCTAGTCCAGCCACCACACCATGCATCGCCGTGCACCAGTCCTGACCGAATCGAGTTCGTTTTATAACAACACCTCTTCCAATCAATCTATATACTGAGAACAATAACAGAAGCATCTACCACCCTCCCATCACAGCCCCCACCTACCTACCTACCCATCGCAGCCTCCACCCACCTACCTGCTCCCAACGTATAGACCCCTAAGTCACTCTGGACTACTTCTAGCTATCCAATGCAAACAAGATAATGAGGGGATTAGAATGTGGCACCCCCAGCCAGCTTAATTGGTTATGTCTGGTTATTTGTCGGGTGGGGCAGGAAGGGCCAGGGTGGTTTCGAGTGGGGTCGGATCTCTACAGTAAGACTGCAGTGGCGAGTTTCCGTATATGATACAGGCGACACGGGAAGTATGACGATCAATTGGAGATCAAACAGCCCGAGTGAACATAGCAAATTAATCATCAAAAGTAATCATGATTACGATTACATTACCAATGTAATCGATTACGATTACGATTACATTGCCTTAAAAACTAATGTAATCGATAACGATTACGATTACTCGAAAATGTAATCGATTACAATCGATTACGATTACTGATTATAATTACCCCATGTCTGGTAACCAGTGGAGTTTTCCCTTCTTATTCACAATATCTAAAATAGTGTTTAACCTGCGATGTTCTGTAAGATAAGTAAGTTTTTAACAGAAGAAATAGTATAATTGCCGGTCTCATGCGTATAGCCCACCAGCTCTTCAAAGTGAAACCTACATTTACGTCACGAAACGTCGAATGATCGCTTCTGACCATTTCGTCATGTTTTAGCGCGTTATATGAGACAATGGCCAATATTTATAGTATTGCTCCCGATTGAAATTAACGGGTATTCTATTTTCATTGCGTAATGAAAATTTCTTTTGAGCTGGACTTTAAAGGTAGTGAAATGGTATATGCGAATACAGGACTGTTTCGGATGATAATATTTGTGTTGGGCTGGGGCTGGGGTTGTAATACAATGAAGACAAATTGTGGAGAAAAAAAACGGCGTAAATGTTCAGACCAATCTCAGGTCTGCGGGACAAGTGTATTGACATTGACATAATATTAACATAAACATGTAAACGGCTCACTGTCGCATGCGCCGTGATACAAACCACAGGTAATACCTGAAATTAGTCATGTATGCCCACACAAATGATGGCGAACAGTTTAAAACGTTCTGGGCTTCCCCCTTAAAAACTCCAAAAGGGGGGTCGGGACCCACTAGACACCTCCCTGGATCTCGTGCCACAAGACGCAGATCTATCATTTGCGAACTATGTCTGACTTGCTCTCTAATGTGCCACAGAATGACCGACAACAGTTTCGTCATCCATGTGCTTGGGAATATTTTTTTTTTTTTTTTTTTTTTTTTTTATGTTTTTGTTTCTATAATGACGGTACAGTACAAAAGTAATATATTTTAGATTCATAATAAGAGCATAACATTACAATACATTGCTTGGTACACCAAAGGCCACGTTTTTATCACAATAAAAGCACTAATCATCTCTAAATATTCTTTGAATTGCACATAATCGGTTCCCATTTGTTCTTAAATATAATAAAAGACAAAGAAGGTTTTTGTTCTACCGCGGATTTTTCCACAGCATAGTAATATTTAACACTCTTTATGGCACCTTGATAATTTGGAATCTTTGTGGCCCATTTACAAATATAAAAATATTTCTGCACTATTAACACTAAATGATTTAATAATCTACTATGTAGCGAGGTAACTACTCCCAGTATGATGGATTGCATGGACACTTCGAGTACCAGATTTGGGTCTGCCTCGTTAAACCAATTTGCTATTTTGTTCCATATAGGCTTGACAAAAATACAACTATGCAATAAATGGTCAATAGTTTCCGATTCATTTCCACAAAATGCGCATATATCGGAGCTTACAAATTTACATCTATATAAAAATGTATTTGTTACTAATGCTCTATGAAGAATAAGATACTGGAAGCTCCTCAAACGTTCAACGTTTGTTCAATATTAGCGATTGTGAAGGCGATTGAAATGGATAAAAAAAACATTTGCCACATGAGTGAATGACATCAGTCACATGTCCCCTTCTATTTGGCAGATTCCACTCTTGAGGATCCGCCATTCATCCATTATTAATAGTAAAATAATGTAATATTTGGCGGACGCCAAGGGTTTGTTTAAAATCATTATAGATTTAGCGTTGCGGCTGCCTATTCTGCAAGTAACATTTAAGTAACATTTACCAATTGCATTTTTCAAACGAATATATATCGAACACATTACAGGTGATATGCAAGATAAGAGACTGGTCGCAAAGGGGGGTCGGCCCCTGGTCGCGATGGGTGACCAGCCACTGGTCGTGATGGGTGATCGGCCGTTGGTCGTGATAGGTTACCTGTCGCTGGTCGTGATAGGTAACCGGCCGCTGGTTGCGATGAGTGACCGACCGCTGGTCGTGATGGGTAGTTGGAGATATCCCTGGATATTTGATTCCCTAAAATAATGAGGTGTGGCAAGTGTTCACGTCCCCCCACCCACCGGTCACAAGATTTTAGAGCCCCCACCCCCCAAACACACACATACATTCATTTTGCCTCCGACGGTGCGGCGCCATGCAGCGCCAGGCGCCAGTTACTTACCTCACGATCACGAAGGCGAAGGTCCGCTAACCGGGTTACCCCACACCCTGGGCCAAAGTCATGTCTTGCAAATATCTTTAGCTGAAGTTGATTGATAGTATGAACCATAATAAAGATATGCATAAAGATATAAGCGTAATAAGACGTTAATCGAAGGTATTGAGTCTTATTTCTCATTTATCGCGGATCGCCCGAACAATACGGTGCGAATTCCTTTTAACGATTACGGGGTTCGGGCAAACGCTCTTACCAATTCACGTTGTCCTAAGTGTGATTTTTTGCCCAATTCTCGAATAATGTTACATTTGTCGATCACAAAAGTCGAGGAATTTCTCGGGGTACCCCGGTCAACAATACTCACCACTTAAGCCCGATAAAAACACGTGGGAAGAGATTGAATATCCGTATATAAGAAGCCAAAGAGTTTGTCTTGCTTTGTCAGTGATCATCGGTCACGACGTCCTTCGCGCATTTGGATCTTACCGCGACAACGCACGCGCACAAGATTGATGGAAAATTGACCAATGGCCCTACAGCCGGGGGAAACGGTTCGCCGATCCCTCTAGACCCACCTACATCCTGTACCGTTGGCTCACTTATCTGTATAGCTTCAATAAATGTCATATTAGGCTGGTATTAAAATAGCTTGATCAATGCCATTTCTATATTCAGCATTATCTTTTATCATGCTTATTGCCTGATGTTTGCTTTACTGTTTTTTTTTGGTTTTTTTTGTTTTTGTTTTTTATTTCATAGGCAGCACAAACACATTACATAATAACCAAAAACGTAGCGGTGGTTTCATAGCTTTACCGTTATACTCTTTAATGGAATACTATTGCTACACATGAACTGCTTTCTTCTTTTATTCGTCGCCAAATGTCTTAAACCATTTATTTTTTCCCGTTTCAGTGTCGAATCACTTTTATCCTCCCAAAACATGCGTTTACCCAATAACTGGCTGGTGCAGCTGCCAGGAGAATACCTGGCCCAGGACGCCAAGGTGTGCAGCGCCCGGTCACTAGTGGACGGCCGAATCCAGATCCCCCTGTCGGAGGAGGCATCCACGCTGGAGTGGAGGTCCTTTGGTTGGGGTCAGCCGAACACGGTGGCCCTGAGGGAACATATCTGGAAGCTTGTATGTGACCTGGTTAGGCTGGTGGGGAAAAGGGACCCCTTGTTTAACTTGTTCCAACTGGTGCTGGTCGGCAGTCATGGCGACGGGACAGATGTCAGAACTCGGGCTAACGAGTTCGACATTTTAGTTAGTGTGACGTTGGAGGGTATGAGGGTTGTGAGGGAGGAGGGGGTGGAGTCGGTGGAGTGGAGCGTTTGGCTTAGAGGCGAGGCCCTCGCCGCCTGCCGGGAGAAGGCGGGAAGGAGAGTCCTGACAGGGGAGACACGTGTGGTAGACGGGGTGGAGGAGTGTAAGGTAGACCCTGAGGCCTTCCTCCTGCGCTGGGTGGACGGGCTGGATGCCGTAGGTCCCACCATCACGCTCCCCGAGGGTCTGCTCCACGGCGGCCCTATCTCCCCCAGGTACGTAAGGGTTAAAGTTGGCAGCACACCTGCCACCCTGCCTCTAGTGTGGCAGGGGGAGAGTCCGCTGACCTGTGACCTCACCCCTGGATTTCCTGTCCCCCGAGACGCCCTGAAGGGTGTCACCCAGGAGGCGATTTGCCGCCTGGAGGAGGTGGCGGGGCTGACGCGGTCATCACACCCCGTCCACCTAGTGCCAAGGGGATCACGATGGTTACCGACGACGTGTGTTTTGGAGACACACGCGCTGGTCAAGCTCGGCCCCCACTCGCGTCCCGTCACCCTCATACGGGGCCTCAAGCTCCTAGTACGGCGCTACCTCCAGTGGAGCCCGTTGGATGAGATAATGAATGAAGTCAGGGATGCCAGGGACATCTTGGGGGAGCTGGCGAGGGGGGGTGGGGAGTGCTGGCGGGATGTCGGTGGGTTGGTAGACGTTGTGGGGCTCTCTGAGTGTGTCGCGGAGTCGCTGAAGACCGGACGAGTAAAACTGCCAGAAAGGAGGGAGGGGGAGGGCAGCGAGGGGCGGTGGGGGGAGCAGGCCGGGGAGGGGGTCTACTTGAGCAGGGTGGCGTTGGTCATATCAGCCATCCACACAGCGCACTGGACGAGGCGGGGGGCTGGCGAGTGTCAGGGTGAGTGTGACTTGTGTGAGAATCTGACCCGCGAGGCCCGATGGCTCTTAGACAGGCGCACTGCCCCCCTCCTCCACCCCGCCGTGGGTGAAGTTGTGGGGGTGCCTCCCTCACCCCAACTTGAGGTCTCGTCTGCCTTCCTGAAATACCTCGTCCTGAGGGACCTGGTGGGAGGCGGGTCGGAGGGGGGTGAGAGGGTGGAGCGTGGTGAGGTCGAACCGTACATGTGGGACCTGGCGACTCACTTGGAGAGAGGGAGCGAGGGTGTCCCCCACCACGAGGGGGTCATCCACCCTTTGCTGAGCGGTGAAGGGGTGGAAGACATCCCTCCGCGGTCAGAGCGGGGAGAGGGGCTGTATCCAAGTGACCCAGTGAGCTGTGCCAGGACGAGGTCCCAGTATCCTGTCTGGCGCTTGCTTCCCTTCCTCTCCCTCAGTCACTGTCACACTGAGGTATGCCGTAAGCTCTGTGACATCACGCAAGTCACGTGATCATAATGAGACGCCAACCACGTCACAAGATGCTGGCTGTTTGTGTACATCCGATGATTTTGTACGAGTGGCGGGGTGTAGCGTGTAAGTGTTGGGGGTTATTGGTGGGAACCCTTAGATGAAGCGGCGATGGTGTTTAAAAATTCTTTCAAATTCTTTAATCGTGACTTTTTTTTTATGAAACTTGCCTTTCCGTACAATTTGTTTGGGGCAGTTTAGACAGGATTAGATCAAACAGGTCTTAGTGGTGAGGGGGAGGCGGGGGGGAGAACTCGTTAGCCTTCGACTAACTCTGACCGCTTTGACTATCGGCTGCCTGGCCAGGTTCCCTTTTAAGTTAATACATCAATAATAAATATATCACGTGTTGTGATATTTTATTCGTTTGGCTTAGTATTTTTTTAATTGATCCAGAGTAAGAACTCTAACATGCGTGAGGCTCCTAGCCAGGTCACAACTTCCCAAGGTGTTTGACCCTTGGGGAAACTGCCGCGACCCGTGGAAGACACCACAGCGACCCGTGGCAGACAACACGCTCACCCC
Organism: Arenicola marina; assembly: GCA_964019135.1. Taxonomy (NCBI): domain Eukaryota; kingdom Metazoa; phylum Annelida; class Polychaeta; family Arenicolidae; genus Arenicola; species Arenicola marina. Next base: position 21,617,464 of record OZ025253.1, read on the forward strand.
GAGCGGACAACACACCGACCCGTATCGGACACCACATTGACATGTGGCGGACACCACACTGACATGTGGCGGACACCACACTGACATGTGGCGGACACAACACTGACCCGTGGCAGACAACACGCTCACCCCGAGCGGACAACACACCGACCCGTATCGGACACCACATAGACATGTGGCGGACACCACACTGACATGTGGCGGACACCACACTGACATGTGGCGGACACCACACTGACCCGTGGTGGACAACACACTGACATGTGGCGGACACCCCACCAACCCGTATTGGACACCACACTGACCCCGGATGAACACCCCACCGATCCGTAATGGACACCGCATAGACCCGTACATTAGCAAACTTTGTAGTTAACATTGTTCTAGATGTGCACAAATATACTGTAAGGTTAGGTTAAATAACGTATGTGTCCTTATGTGTATAAACTGTGCAATAAGCTATACAACTATTAAATTAATGTGTCAAATAAACACTATTTATTATTGAAGACGAGTATTAAAAAGGCAGAATTGGTGAATACAATATTGTATCTGTACATACATATTATTGTTTACAATCATGCACGTCGATGTAAAGGTGTACATGTTGTTATGAAGTGTATACATAATAAATTACCTGTGATAAATGATTTCTTACGAGGTACCGCTATGGATGTATAAACGGTAAAGGCTAGGACTGTCTGATGTCAGACACAATATCAAATCATGTAATTGCTATTTAGTATTAAAGACATTACTTCACAAAAATATTTCATCTCTCGGTTTGTCCTTAAGGACCGGTAAACACAACATGATTTAGCCACCGATCACATTCTAGCACACGTTCATTCAGACGCAGCAAACAGAAGACCTAGAATACTGCATTACATACCCCATTATCGCCCACACTATTCAGTTTCATGATCGGTTAATGAGCTGCGGCATTGTTCGCTACTGTAGGAGCATGTCCGTCAAATCTACATTATTCAGTGCAACTTTCTACTAAATGATCCGAATAACGTACTGCGCGTTAAGTATCGTCACTAAGAGGTCGCAACCCAGGAAGATTGAGAGGCAATGGGGAGAGGAGGAGGGGGTGGGGGGGGGGCTTAGAAAAACTTTCCGGCGACGATATCGCCATGCTCGAGAGGGGTGCACACACGCTGCCAGCAACGCTCACAATAATACCGTTCTTGCATACAATGAACTTGCGAGGGACTCAAACCAAAGATTTTGTATTGTTGCAGTCCATTGCTTAAGTTGTAGCTCTCGCAGTCGTGAGAGTTTTTCAATTCATTTCTTGGAAGTTGAAGTGTGGCTCTCATGGAACTATTTCATCAGACTTCCGCGACTTGTCAAGGCTGACGACTTTGAGGTCGCCTGATTGGTTAATTTTTCCTGCTCTTGTCTTTCTTTCGCGCCTTTTCCTTGGCGTCCGAGAGGTCGTAGCGGAATCCCTCCTTCTTCATGTCTTGTTCCCTCGCTGCCCTCGCTGTCGTACTCGTCACTGCAGGAAAAGAGGTCAAGAGGTCAAACGAGCGCATGGAAAGGTCAATGTCCTTGTTTCCATTGTTAGCTCCTCCCCAATCGCACCCTGAGTAAACCGATGTCCTGTGAATATCGTTATGCTGGCTTTTTACGTCTAATATCATTTAAGGTGAGGCATTTAACTGTTATCGTTTTTAGAACGCTAGTACATACCACAAATTGCAAGTAATATACCTTAACAATGGCGCCGCAGACATAACTGTACTTGGAGTTTTTATACAGCTGTTAAAAGCAGGAACGCCTAGCAATATTGGTCGATATGCTCAAGTCACATTGATAACTACAAAAGTCGTAACTATAAAAATATTACAAGAGATAACCAGCTGACGTCATCCACGCAACGCCAGCAAACCAGGAACAAGAGTGAAATATTGAGGAAGAGAAGGACAATGTAAAGGTCACACCATGGTGCAATTATAAAACAAAAAACATGTCGTTACGGACGCTTAATCGATGAATGCAAACGTACACTTTACTTTGTTCCAAAGTGCAAAACAGAGAGATTAGTCGGTGCAAATAACCTAAGCACTATGCCAAAGCGATTTGACAGTTGATGTGCAGAAATATTGAAAAGTATATTTGCGCGTCTGGCGCTCACTAAAGTAAGAACGATAAACACACTTTGTGTATAGGTACTACATCGCTTTAGGCTTGTGCCGGTGGATATTTTCAGAAGCATCACCCCGCAAACTCGAAATGGCACGTAAATCTATACAATCAACGGTTAAGAAACTTCAACATCACAACTGCCACAACCACCATCTCCCGACACGTATTCACACAGCAAACTGTTAGAACACACGTTGGCCAACGTTAACAGAACTCAAACTGTTAATCATTAAACACTCACTTTACCATATTCCGCCTGCTCCAAACGATGATAATCCATGTTGATGTTATCGCATTTCGTAGATGTTTTTTCATTAATATTAAAAGAAAAAAATTACACTTCACCGGCACATTATGATGAAAGCGAGAAGAATCATATCTTTTATCGGCAAATTGTGAGGTAAGCGAAAAGAAATTACACTTCACCTGCACATTATGATGAAAGCGAGAAGAAACATATATTTTACCGGCACATAATGATTGAAACCACAAAAATCGCATCTCTCACCGGCACATTATGATTGAAGCCAAAAACAGCACATCTTTCATCGAAACATTATCAAGGATCCGACAGGAATCGCACCTTTCACAGGCACTTTATGCGGGAAACAACACCTTTTCATGAAGACACTTTTCATAAAGATGAAAGATATCACAAGAATCACATTATGGAACATGTACTGTTTATTTCCGTCGTCCTGTAACGCCTCAAGCCACACTGATCGACGTGTATACTCGAACAGTATAGGAATATTATACTTCGATATCGATTAAATCGAGCGGACTGTACTAAGGAGGCTAAGGAGGCTTGGGAGTCAAACACATTATGATCTAATCATCACGTTAACACATCATACATTGGCCACCCCGATAGCTCATTATGTTAGAGCGCTCGAGACTAACTGCACGTGGATCGGTGGTTCGAGTCGTGTCTAAGTTGTCGAATGTAAAAATCTCATGTCCTTCGTAAAGAGTAGGGGGGTTACCCCCGGGGACATGGCTCCGTCATCTTCTCTTCCTACTACCATTGACGCGATATGACCAGCATCGGTTAAACCGTCCTGAATATACGACCAATCACATCCACACAGTCACCGGCGGCTGGCTCAAGATGACACGAAGTGGTTTCCCACAGAAATCACAACTTGACTGTTGTGGATATGGCACACTTCAGATGTATACATGTTTTATAGCTGGCATTCCACATGCATATATGGCGCTGTAGATACATAAATGGTACTCCATGTATAGGTGAAGTATCCTCCGTTGCTGGTAGCGGACTGACCCTCAGATAACCCCACCGAGTTCAATCCTACATCACGCTCGAAATCGGGAACGGGGTGACTGGTTCACCTCATCAACACTTACCCGTACTTAGTATATGAGTTTGATACTAGATCAACGGCTATAACTAACGGGAGGGGGGAGGAGCGAGGGGGATCATGCAGGTATGGAGTTAATCTGGTCTAGGTAACAACAGACCGATCCAGGCTGTCAATCATTCACTGACGTCACTGTTGCTTTTATCCAATCATGTGGTAAAAGGATGTCTTCCACGTGAGTTACGTCGGACAAACAAGCCGGACAAACAAAGAAGCACGTCACTTTGTTGTCAGTTTCAGAGATGAGATCTTTCTTGTACACCCTGGTCGAATTCTTGCTCAGACCCCCTCCCCCCCCCCCCCTCTCCGGTCTTCAGTGGGTTCCCCCTTTTGTAAGGAAGAACGCTATCTGAGGCGTTGACCTCCCCCCGACCCATGAGTCTGGCCTCGGCCTCGGTCCTGATGTTTCACATGAGTCTGGCCTCGGCCTCGGTCTTGATGTTTCACATAAGTCTGGCCTTGGCCTCGGTCCTGAGGTTTCACATGAGTCTGGCCTCGGCCTCGGTCCTGATGTTTCACATGAGTCTGGCCTCGGCCTCGGTCCTGATGTTTCACATGAGTCTGGCCTTGGCCTCGGTCCTGATGTTTCACATAAGTCTGGCCTCGGCCTCGGTCCTGATGTTTCACATGAGTCTGGCCTCGGCCTCGGTCCTGATGTTTCATATGACTCTGGCCGCGGCCTCGGTCCTCGGCCCAGATGATTCTTATGAATCATCCGCAGACACCCTTTTAGCTTCTGGGACCTGCGGTTTCCACATTTCCTCTGGTAACTTAGTCCAATATATCTTCTTCTCTGTTGGAGGTGGGCTTCATTGGTGTCGTAATAAGCACTCTAGACTGCCGATCGATAGGTCCGGATGCGAATCCCGGACCAAGTACCTAATTTGAGGCATGTTTCATCTCTCATCGTCCCGGGATGTTCCTTGGCCCAGTTTTGCCCTTGTGTGAGAAAAACGGCATAACACACCAACATATAATTTCTTCTCTTCTAGTCCTCACTCCTTATACTTGCAATTCCTTATCAATTTTTTTTCGCACTTCCATTCGCTTTTTTTGTCCTCAACCTAACAGGGCGCTCCTTATCTTGGCAATCAGTCTGGTCTCATTCTCACAAATTGTTCCATCCCCTATCTTCAACCTATCCGGGTGTTTGCAGACACACTCCTTCCACATGCATCGGCTCTTCAAAGTTTTATCGCGGCCACTCCGGTAGCTACGTGGGCTAGCTAGAGCGCTCGCATTGAGAGCTCTGGCCACCTGAGAGACTAACGGTACATGGATCGATGGTTCTAGCCCCGCTGTGGCCATGTCTGTGTGGTCACAGGCCAACGATCCCATGTCCTTCTTCGCAAATAGTAGGGGGTTACCCCCTGGGGACATGGCTCCACTCACCCTTCCTCCTCCCATTGACGCGATATAAACCAAAAGTGGTTAAAGCGTCCTGAATATACAACCATCGTTCAAAGTGTTGTCTGCATCGTCCTTTTCTCCTGGCACGCTCAGTTGTTTTTCGTACACATCTGAGCACCCATCGGCCGCTCTTCCTCCTCATTTGCTAATATTACCACCGCTTCTCATCTTCTCCTGATCTTTTCAGTTGCACATTTTTCCCTTTTTTGTAGAAATGTCACTCATTAAACTTTTGATATTTTTCCAGGGAAACGTTTGAGCGTCTAAAACGGTAAGTCAGACTTTATGGATTCGGTCGGCCACTTAATAGTCAGTCAGAAGGTTTGTCAGAATCTTGAGGCATGGGATAACGGGCTGCACCTCCGGCACTATGCAGCCCCTATTATTTGACTTGATGAGTGATATTTGACCATCATACACTTTCTGGTGTTTGAAAAACACTAGTTTCCAAATCAATGTAAACAACCAGAGGACCAACTTGAGAGTTGCAGTGGCTTCCAGGTTATCTTGTTGCTGCTGTGGCAGGCGTTGTTTGGGTGTAGGACAAAAGCCACGGTAGCCATAATTCCCGGACCCAAAAATATACTAGGACAAAAGCCCCGGGCGGAAAAAATCTCCGGTCTAGATAGTAAAGTACTTTATTCAATGATTGAAAGATGTTAAATTCTTGGCATGTTTTCCAGACGATGGTTTGCGGTTGAACGCGTGCTTCATACCAGGTAAGTCAAACGTTATCGAAAGCAGCTGTACATAGAATTTACTGCAGTGCAAACTTCAATGCGACTGTATCTATACATGATGGCATTATTATAATATATATGTATTAAATATCAGTGGGAATAGTGTCCAAAATATACACATGGCCGAGCTTAGATGGCAGCTCTCGTACGAAATAAGCGTAATCTGTTTTCCTTGATTCCAACACGTTCATCATCTATACACTGACACAAAGTTTGCATTAAACTATTAAATTAAGTTGTTTACCAGTCCTGATGTTCACATGAAATCAAATTCCTTTCAAAGTCGTGCGTCCGCCATTGTCAATGACAAACGGACGCCTTGTATATTCATTCAGCCAGGTTGGGTAGCCCAATAAAGGACGTGATGACAATGGATGACTGAGCTGTCCCTTAGCAACGGCTGACAGCTGCGTCCTGACAGTTGTGCCCTGACAGTCCCAAATATGTAATAAGAAGCTTTTTACCTCGAACGGTTGTGGCCCACCGTCCACTATTATCGTTATTCTTTTGTTCTACGTAGAACATCTACCTTTAAGTCGTCGGAAGGGCAAGATGCGTCACCGTACAAACAGATATAAAGGAATGCATGTCAAAATATGACGCAACCTCAATCTTGCAAGAATCGTTCATTGGAGTGACCAATGTCTATCTCAGCGCTTTGAGACGCACGCACGTACCATGTAAATGGGGCTGTATAAATGGTGGTCAACACTAGTCATCTGGAATTTAAAAAAGTACTCATCTTCAATATGGCAAAACCCTTATGAAACCGACGAACTACTGCTCCAATTGATTTTTTTATCTTCGTTTAACCAGATAATTAATGTTCCGCTCTTGGCTGAATTACGTGCCCCGTGCTGAACGGACATCTTAATTACAGACGGAGACAGATAGCGCCGGACTGCATAGCCCGGGGTGACGTCACTCTCGAAAGCACAGGGGGGAATCTACGCGGAGAACGTAGCGCCATCTGTCGCGCTGCATGCACGGCGTTCCTGCTCGCCGCCGACGCCTGGCAGCTTCATTGGCTACCGACGCACCTGGATCGGATAACATTCCTAGGGTTTGAGATCCTTAAGAGGCAGCCGGAAGCGGGTTCTAGCTGTGACCATCCCGTGCAGATCAGACTGCACCAGACGCTGCACACCATCAGGTCGAAGGAACGGCTTACCTTGGACATGTCAGGGGACGACGCATCAGAATCTGCGATGGAGCACGTACTGAACGCCAACAACTGTGGCTTGGTTGAATGGCGACAGTCTGCTGCAGCTATTGTCCAACGCAAAGCTGAAGAAAACTTTCTGGTCTTTCGCTCTGGATGGACAGATTCCCCTGAGTTATTTCAAGTTGAGAGTCTGGAAGGCCTGTACTCAGCACTCTCCTCAATGTCGGACGGCGATGAAGTATCACTCACGCCGTTGAACATCACAAGGTATCAGTAAATCTTATGACATTTGGGTTGTCGAATCATCCAGATTTTTACAAATTATGTCTATATTAACTTCTTGTAGTATGATCATCTAGTGTGTTCATTTCTACACCTGTGTAGAACTACTGTTTCTTGCACCTTACACACTGCCGTACAAGTGATATAATGGAAGAATCAACGCGGGACTTTTTTTCGACATATGTCGGTCTTTTTCGTTTGTGTGTAACTTTGCGTGGGTTTGTCTGACCATCTACAAGGTCGCGAACTGTTTAAGGCTTACAGGTGTCGTTATGAGACTTTATTAAAATATTCCCATAGAGAAACGTCAGGTCAGGTTCGTTATCGGGCAGAATCGTTGATAGTCAAGTTCACATTGACGTCATTTTTCTCAAAACACATGTTATGTTTTGGCGCCCTTAATATTGGCCATAATGTCGCTGGGTAGGGTTAGTATAGGCAGTTCTTTAATATTTTTCCACTAAATGCCTCAAGTTTGACGTAAAATAACGTTATGTCAGAAATCATGGCGATCTGATTAATACGTTCCGTTTCCATGATGACGAAAATCTTCATTATAAAGCAATGGAGGGTTTTTTCCCCCGGATTTCGAAGAACACGTATCTCGAGGCCACTTGGCAGAACAGCAATTCCGTCGGATAGATCATAAGCACCCCTAGTCCACACATATCGTTTCCTCTAAAAGGTTAATTTGGGTTGACGGGGTTCCGCAGATCATCGGATATGTCACAGGTACCCACCGCCATATCGACTGGCTGACAACAATAACTAACGAACAATAATCAACATCAGATTTTCTGTCTGAAATGCCATCTACAGTTCGGAAGATATTCAACGTGATCAGATTCATGCGTCTCACTGGTACATATCTTTTGTCTGCAGAAAACAGCTACAACCCGATTTCCATGAGCGCAGCGAAAAAACGCTAAAATTATATAGGTAAGTCACTTTTATTGATGACCATAATGCATCGAAACATTCAGACATACAGACCTGAATTACCGATTGAGTATCCACTCATAAAGTCCCATAAAGCTTGTCTGTATACATACGCGCATCGCACATACATACGCGCATCGCACAAGGTGAATTGAAATGTCGTTTCATGTCATGTTTTACCTGAAAACCCATGTCATTTATGGATGAAAAGCACGAAGCGGCTTGGCCAGCGAAGTGGAAAACCATTATTTGTTGTGCCAGCATCTTATTGGTGTCGGTTTCTAAAATGGTTCCCAGTCATGCTTGAAACTCGTGTGAGACGGCAGGGCAATTCTTGCGGTGACCTATCATCCCCGGGCCCATCCGTATCCCAGTCTACTGCGAGACCCAGCATTTGATTTAGGGTTTACCCAAATTGGAAATATAGGTCAGGGCATGACCTGACCTAATTAGAAAAAAAATTACATAAGGCATATGCGTCTGAGCCACAAATGCGCAAGGATAACGCGTTCGTGTTTCACATTCTTTTATTTTGGGAATATATATTTCATTTGTTTCAACCTGATATCACATGCTGTGTTCTAGATACAGACGATAGGTTCCTTTCCCCCGAACTGTCGTTCCTTTCCTCCCAACTGTCGTTCCTTTCCTCCCAACTGTCGTTCCTTTCCTCCCAACTGTCGTTCCTTTCCTCCCAACTGTCGTTCCTCTCCCCAAATTTGTAGAGACGCACTTTCAGAGAGTCGGTCCGGAACTATAGCATTTGAAATGCAGGCACATGATGCATGGCACGCGACTATAACTGGAGACAAAGCACGTCACGTAGACTAGACATCCCTACCCCACATGGACCCTATCATGGACCCCCCGCCCCCCCGTTTCCGGTCCTAAAAAATGACAATTTTTTTCAGGGAGTTTTTAGCAAGTTTTCAGAGAGCAGTCACCCCCCCCCCCCCGCCCCCGCATCCCACCCCCTCCTTTCAAATTTCTAGATCCGCCCTTGCAACCCCAACCTATATTAGGTTGAACTGTTGAGCGGTTATAATTTTTATATTCCGATTTAGTGTTGCATTTTTGTATCCTCAACACGTTTACGTTCATCTCCAACAAAGGTAAACGTAAACCATAAGCCTTCAATATGTTGAGAATTATAAAAACGTGCCCAAATAGTTTTAATTTCTAATATATGACATAAATGGAAAGAATATATTTATATACTGAACAGACATTTGAATTCACCATTTAGATTCGTATTAAGGCAAAATTCACAAATTTAAGGCTTATAGGCTTAATGACTACCGGATACATCCTACCGTAGGTGTTATATCCGACTGAAATAGCAACAAAAAATTATTGCCCTAGTCAAGTTAGGGGCGGATCTCCCTATCCAGATTTTCACGATTTCTTTTTTACATTTCAGGTCGACATCAGCGGCAGGCGACCCCCGCGCAACCAAGCCCGGCACAACCGACAACACCATCCCCGGCACCACCACCTCTGGCACCACCACCCTCGGAACCACCACCCCCGGCACCGCCACCCCCGGCACCGCCACTCCCGGCACCACCACTCCCTGCACCTCCACTCCCGGCACCACAACTCCCAGCACCACCACCCCCTGCACCACCACCACCACCACAACCACCACCACCACATCCGGTACCACCACATCCGGTACCATTACCACCCAGACCTTCATCCCCGGCAAAAGTACCCTCGGCGCAAGGACCACCCAGACCCTCACCTGGGAGGTGAAACTGCCAGGAGAGTGGTCCACCCAAGACTCCAAGATCCGCAGCGCCCGGTCACGGGTGGTGAGCCGACCCCCCGGCAGCCTGACAGAGGAGGCGGTCAGGCTGGAAGCGGAGACGTTCGACTGGGGTCACCCTAACACAGTAGCCCTAAGAGAACAACTATGGATCTTAGTCTGTGATCTGGTTAAGGAGGTGCGAAGGAGGGACCCCCTGTTTACCGGATTCAACCTCAAACAGGTCGGTAGTTATGGCGACGGGACTGATGTCAGATCGCGGGCTATCGAGTACAACTTTTTAATTAGTGTGACGTGGGAGGGGGTAAGGGTGTTGAGGGAGGAGAGGGAGTGGAGTGTATGGGTGCGAGGAGACGCCCTGGCCGCCTGCCAGGAGGAGGTGGGGAGGAGGGGAGTCCTGAAAGGTGAATCCCGTGTCGTTAATGGGGTGGAGGAATGTGAGGTGGACCCTGATGCCTTCCACCAGCGCTGGGCTGACGGGATAGATGCTGTGGGGCCCACCGTCACACTCCCCGAGGGTCTGACTCACGGCGGCCCCCTCTCCCCCAGGTACACTAGGGTAAAGATTGACAGCACAATCGCCACTTTGCCTCTGGTGTGGCAGGGAGACACCCAGCTGACCTCTGACCTTACCCTTGCTTTCCCTATTCCCCGGGGCGTCCTGAAGGGGGTCACCCTGGAGGCGATGTGCCGCCTGGAGGGGGTGGTGGAGCTAGAGCGGTCCTCGCACCCCGCCCACCTGGTGCCGGGGGGGCTGGGGATTGGGTGGTTACCGACGACAAGTTTGGTGGAAACACACGTACTGGACGTCCTCGGCCTCCGTTCATCCCCCGTCGCCCTCATCCGGGGCCTCAAAGTGCTTACACAGCGCTACCTCCAGTGGTGCCCCCTCGAAGAAAGTGAGGTGAGGGAGGCCAAGGAGGCTAGAGACATCCTGGCGAACCTGGCGGGTGAGGGTGGCGGGTCCCTGGGGCGTATTGGGGGGTTGGTGGACTTGGATGGACTCCCTGAGTGTGTTAGGGAGTCGCTGGAGGCCGGGAAATTGAGGCTGCCTGGGAGGAGGGAAGTTGAGGAGGGCGGGAAGGATACTGAGGGGGGTTACTGGAGCAGGGTGGCGCTGGTTATATCTGCCACACACGCAGCGCACTGGGCGGGGCGGGGGGCGAGGGGGTGTCAGGTTAAATGTGGCCTGTGTGAGAACCTGACCCGTGAGGCCCGGAAGATGTTAGACGGGCCCATTGCCCGCCTCCTCCACCCCGCCGTGGGGGAGGCTGTGGGGGTGTCACCCTCCTCTCAAATTGAGGTATCTTCCACCTTCCTCAAATACATGGTCCTCGGGGACTTGGTGTTTGGCGGGGCGGGAGGGGCTGAGAGGGTGGCGCAGGGAAAGGTGGAACCATACATGAGGTACCTTGCGACTCACTTGGGGAAATGGCGGAAGGGTATCCACCATCCCTTGTTGAGCGGTGAAGGGGTAGAATGCATCTACCCGCGGTTAGGATGGGGAGACAAGCTGGACACACTCCGTACAGTGCACAGCGCTGACATGCGGTCACAGCATCCTGTCTGGCGCTTGCTTCCTGTCCCCTCCCTCGATGACTGTCACGCGGAGGTCTGCCGTCAGCTGTGTGACGTCGCACAGGACACGTGATCACTGACATACCTACCACGTCACGGGTGTATCACGTGACACAACATGTGACGTCGCAAGATGGGGACAGTTTGTTTGCATCTGGTGACTGAGAGAGAGGTGGGGGTGTAGATGGTAAGCATTGGAGGGTAAATTTTGAGGTTATTTGAATGAGAAATTAATATGGCACCGGTGTGGTTACCTTTTTCAAATTCATCTTTACTGTCTTCGCAGAAATTTGACTTGGTCCGATTTTTGTTCAAAGGTATGGATCATAGCTTTCTAATAGATCACATTGTCAGGTTTTGGAGGTAGTTTAGACTTACAATTAGATCTAACATGTTCAGTGTTGTGCGTGTGGAGGGCCGGGCAGTTATGAAATGTGAACTCGTTAGCCTTCGACGGACTCTGACCGTCTTGACTGCCGACTGCTTGGTCCGCTTTTCTTAAGGGGGCACAGTATTTTCCTTTTCTCAATTGATCCCCAGTTTGAGTAAAAGCTATCCTAGCCAGATCACAACTCTCCAAGGTGTTTTTATTGAAAGTAAGCTTAACATCGTAAGCTCGTAATGATGAGAGGTGATAAATAGTTCAATTATATAACAATAGCGCGAGTTAGGGGGCGTTAGGCAATTTTATTGGCCCGACATGAAACTGAAGCTGTCCGCCATTCTCGGCCTCAGGCGGATAATGAAAATGAAGGGCTGCTACAGGTTGATGAAGGGCCAATAAAATGTATAACGGCATGCAAAACTTGCGCTATTACTATTATTACGACTTAAATATAAGTTTTACTTTACCTCACATGTGTGCTGGTTGTTAACAGGCCTCCTTGCTTCTTTAGGTGTTTCGCATACAATGTTCGAAGTAAGTGCAAGTCTTCCCACATCTTGTGAGCCAGACGTCTTCTTTATATCAGTATATCATGACCAAGAAACGGCACGCGTACCCAGGCGAATAGGGCTATAAAGTCTCGTTCGCTTAGACTTCCGGTTTACTCATTTTGGGGACAAACAAACGAAGCACGTGTTCGGAACGAGTTTAGAAGCTCTGCGCACACTGGTATGCTGACTATCTGTGACGTAGGCGTGACGTGTATGTTACGCAAAGAGAGAGACCGGGAACCAGACTACCTGCGCAAGAGTCAGGCGCCGAGGGGTGGGTCCATTGCGGAAGGCCTAGCGATATGATTCAGAATATTTAAGAAATATAGCTTAACAAAACGGATAGACGACATATTTTTTATTCGTTTGCGCCATCACAATGACGAATATTTGTTACGACGGGACAATACGACTGAGAAACTAACGTTTTTTTGTATTTCCTACGAAAACGAGGCATTATGACGTCACACGGATTCTCCCCGAGTGACAACGTTGGCGCAACGCTTCAAACAGAAAACTTACAGAAATGAAGAAACTTGGTCTTTTCGTGATCCAAAAGTGATACGAAAACATCCAACTGGTCTTGTTTTATCTTTACCATGTGGTTTAATGACGCATCCGTGTGCTGTTACTCCATGCACTGCACATTTTGACAGCGGAATGGTTAAGTCGATCACTTGCTCTCGCCATTTTTGTTACCGCGGAGGCACGCGAAACTCTGTGACGTCACTCGCTGTGTGGTGAACTTGCGAAAGCCCGGGTGCAGGGCTAAATTTAGAACGTTATTTTTAGCTTTCGAGTATTTTGAAGACGGATTTTTCCTTGTATATTCCCAAAGTTCTGCGCTTCATCGCCTCCAAATATTTTAACGTATATCTCTCATAGCCATGTTTAGTGAAATGGTACTCATAGTCTTTAGAATAAACCTGGAAAGAAATTGACTTATAGCTGCCTATACTTCAACATGGAGCACGTGTGTTTGTTTGTCCCCAAAACTGAAGTCTCGCGGCCCGATCGCGAGAACTGTATAGCCCTATAGGCGAGCCATTTAAATCAAGAACTCTGTTGTGCGTGACGTCATGTTTCATTGTTCTACGCCAATGTAACTATGGCAACGATTGTCTATTGATAGGGCCGAAGGGCTGTTTGGGTCAGATTACAGGATTTGAGCAGCTTTCAAATATAATGTTATTGTACTAGTATAACAGGACCACCAACTCGTAATAATAACAATTTTAGATGATTTCCAAAATATACTTTTATTCATGCGGCTATCGTGTGATACTGTAAGAAAATTGATAAATAACCGCTGGGTGTTCAGGTAATTGTCTGATGAACTGCCACTCATTTATTATCCTCGTGTAAAGACCTATTTCCATGACATGTGTTATATATCTATAAAACAGGTGAAAATACCGGAAAATACCGGAAAATCCCATTGGCCGCCATGTTAAAGTGTAATAGGAGGGTGCGGGGCACTTACCTCACTTTTTAGAAAAAGTAGTCAAAGAACACATGTTTTTATTACTGCGTTGTCGTAAGCATGTAAAAAGATGTATCTGGTGAAAATTTCACTTTTTTTTACCTTAAGTAGCATACTACCTTAAGTGACATGTAAAAGTTTTATGAATAAATTCATCGCTTTGACCAGCACAATGCTCACCAGTATTCTTTGCCTTTTTGTACCTGTCTTAGTATACTAGTGCAAACCATGCATTATATATTTTGTAATAAAACATATATTTTGGGAATGTGAACACATTTATGGCACAGATCGTTGGGTGTATCTTTAGATGAAGAGCTCAAACATTGATATGCGAAATGGCAGCTTAAAACATTTTTGCTATTTGTTATGCTGTATGGGCAACCATGAAACTAAAGCTAGTTTGCCCAAATTGACCGTTTGACATGACGATAACTCAAGTTGATATGCTCAACACCGTGACACGCCTCAGAGAGCAGGCTTGACGGTTTTGGATTCGAAGGTCTGTTTATATGGTCGAAACTAGATTTTTGTAGTATAATTTGAGTACAATTTGAATACAAGATAGCGATTAATTTTATTCATACAATAAAGTGACAGACATTCTTCACGGATGCAACAAATAAAAATGCTGAACCAGAAATGATGGCGGACATCACACCGACCTGTTATATATTGTTAGTCTTATAGCAACATTGTTCTGCAAATGTAATATACTTATGATGGAAAACAAGTAGTAAAACGAAGGCAGAAATAGTGAATAAAATATTTTATCTGTACATATATATTATTGCATACAATCATGCACGTTGATATAAAGTTGTACATGTTGTTATAAAGTGTATACATAATAAATTACCTATGATCTTTAATTTCTTATCACGTACCGTTATGGATGTATAAACGCTAAAGGCTATGACTGACTGGTGTCAGACACAATAATTCATGTATCTGCTATTTAGTATCACTTCACAAAAACATTTCATCTCTCGGTTTGTCCTAAAGGACCGCTAAAAACAACATCATGATTTACCCACAGATCAGTCTGGTACACTGTCATTCAGACTCAGCAGACAGAAGACCCTGAATACTGCATTACATTCCCCATTATCGCCCACGCTATTCGGTTTCATGATCAGTTACTGAGCTGCGGCATTGTTCGCTACTGTAGCAGCATGTCCGTCAAATCTACATTAATCAGTAAAACCTTCTACTGAATGATCCGAATGACGTACTGCGCGTTAAGTATCGTAACTAAGAGGTCGCAACCCAGAAAGACTGAGAGGCAACGGGGAGAAGAGGAGGGGGTGGGGGGGGGGGGCTTAGAATTATAAACTTTTATTATATCGTGTCTTATATATATACGGTGTCCGCGAATCCTATCCTGACGACGATATCGCGATGCTCGAGCAGGGTGCACACATTCTGCTAGCAACGCTCACAATAATACCGTTCTCGCATACAATAAACTGGTAATACTCAAACCAAGGGTATTGTTGCAGTCCTTGCTTAAGCTGCAGCTCTCGCAGTCGTGAGAGTTTTTCATTTCATTTTTTGAAAGTTGAAATGTATCTCATTTGTGGAACTAGTTCATCAGACTTCCGCGTCGTGTCAGGACTGACGACTTTGAGGTCGTCTGATTGGTTAATTTTTCCTGCCCTTGTCTTTTTTTCGCGCCTTTTCCTTGGCGTCCGAGAGGTCGTAGCGGAATCCCTCCTTCTTCATGTCTTGTTCCCTCTTTCGCACGGAGCGCATGGCTTTGTGAATCAGCTCGTTCCGAGTGAACGGACGGTTGTCCTCGTCCGAAAGCTCGCTGCCCTCGCTGTCGTACTCGTCACTGCAGGAGAAGAGATCAAGAGGTCAAACGAGCGCATGGAAAGGTCAATGTCGTTGTTTTCATTATTAGCTCCTCCCCACTCGAACCCTGAGTAAACCTATGTCCTGCGATATCGTTATGCTAGCTTCTTACGTAGAGACCATTATCAATTCAAGCTGTTTTTAAATTAAAATATCTAGCTCAGTTCAAAGTAGATTGGATTTATAGAGGTTTTAATGTACCTCAACTGTTTTATAATTTACACCAGCAACATAAACAAACATCTACACTAGAACCGCCCCGAATCGAACCTTGAATAACCCGAAGTTCTGTTCATGCCATGTTCATGTTCATTGTTCCGATACTACTCTAAATGTGAACCTTTATAAATAATATGGAGATCGCTAGGTACGGCTGTACTTACCCCACGGTGGGTGCTGGGATGGCGGGTGTTTGCTGGGGCGGCTCGGGACCGGTGCCTAGCAACGTCAGCTGCTTCCGGGCATATTCCTCGTAATCCTGCAGAGAGAAATCGACACACATTGTTATCGCATTTAACTTTTTTTTAGAACGCTAGTACCACAAATACCACAAATTGCAAGTCATATATCTTAACAACGGCGCCGCAGACTTATTTGTTCTTGGACAGCTGTTTAAACCAGGAACGCCCAGCAATATTGGTGGACATGCTCAAATCACATCGATAACTACAAAAGTCGAAACTGCCGAAACATTACAAGCGATAACCAGCTGGCGTCATCCACGCCACGCCAGCAAACCAGGAACAAAAGTGAAATATTGAGGAAGAGAAGGACAATGTGAAGGTCACAACATGGTGAAATTATCAAATAAACAAGAACTCAGTGGGACACTGATGATGACGAAAATCGACTTTAGGTCAAGGACCGTGTCTATCTGAACATGTTGATCGAAACCGCGACCGTCCACGATGAGTATTAAGGGAATTATGGCCACATCTAGATTCCAGTTCATTGAGTACATATGCTCGGTCCCCTGGCTTGAACTTTACATTGAATATGATAGCGTGGTTTTGAGGTCAAGACGGGGCCTCGGAATTAGGTCAGCGGCTTGAGTGAATGGTATTACAAATGCTCGTGCCGACCTAGTGTGGACGTTAAAAAAAAAAAAAAAAAAAAGTTAAAAGTTAGTGGCCCAAATGGTGTGTATTGTTGCCCAAGGTCGTCTCTCACATTGCCGCTGCATGACATTTTTGTGAAATTTTCCCCAAATTTTCTTTCCGGATTTCCTGGGGGGGGGGGGGGGGGGAGGGGGTGTGTTGGGATGACAGCACCGTGGCCACTGGTCATTCATTAGAGGACTAAACAAAATCACCCTGAAGTGATCAGGCGTGTATCGATGATGCCTTGGGTTGTCCTTCGCAAGTGGCGGTCCGCAGGGTCTTCGAATAGGGATGCTAATCAGGATTCGGGGGACCAATAGGGATCTGATGGGTCGATTAGGGTTGTGTGGGACAAATCGAGATGTGGAGGGTCGAAGTCGATGGTTCGAAACGGGATCCGTGGGACATATTGGTATACGACGGGTCAAAGCTGGTTTCGTTGGGTTCAATCTGGATTAGCAATGTTCAATCAGGATCACCAAGGTCGAATCGGGATCTGAAGGTCAAATAGGGATGCGACGGGTCAATCTGCATCCTAGTTGTCAAATCTCTATCTGGCGGCTTCCATCAGGTTCTGAGGGAGTCAATAAAAATCATATGAGTCCAATCTGGATCCGACAGATTAAATCTGGGTCTGACGGGTCTAGTGGGGATGCCAGATGACTACTCGGGATCTGAGAGGGCAAATGTGGATGTCTAGGTCGAATGGGGAGCTGAAAAGGTCAATATGGATCTGAGAGGCAAAATAGGCGTCTGTGAATGATATCTGGATCTGAGGGATCAATATGGATCTGAGAGGTCAAGTCTGGATCTGATACGTCAAATCTGGATCTGAAATATCACTCTGGATCTGAATGGTCAATCAGGATCTGAGAGGTCAAATCTAGATCTGAGAGGTCAATTCTGGGTCTGAGAGGTCCAATCTGGATCTGAAGGATCAAATCTGGATCTGAGGGATCAAATCTGGATCTGAGGGTCAAATCTGGATCTGAGGGATCAAATCTGGATCTGAAGGGTCAAATCTTGATCTGAGGGCCAACTCTCGATCTGAGGGGTCAATCTGGATCTGAGGGATCAAATCTGGATCTGAGGGATCAAATCTGGATCTGAAGGGTCAAATCTGGATCTGAGGATCAAATCTGGATCTGAGGGGTCGATCTGGATCTGAGAGGTCAAATCTGGATCTGAGAGGTCAAATCTTGATCTGAGAGGTCAAATCTGGATCTGAGGGATCAAATCTGGATCTGAGGGATCAATCTGGATCTGAAGGGTCAAATCTTGATCTGAGGGTCAACTCTCGATCTGAGGGGTCAATCTGGATCTGAGGGATCAAATCTGGATCTGAGGGATCAAATCTGGATCTGAAGGGTCAAATCTTGATCTGAGGGTCAACTCTCGATCTGAGGGGTCAATCTGGATCTGAGGGATCAAATCTGGATCTTAGGGATCAAATCTGGATCTGAGGATCAAATCTGGATCTGAGGGGTCAATCTGGATCTGAGAGGTCAAATCTGGATCTGAAAGGTCAAATCTTGATCTGAGAGGTCAAATCTGGATCTGAGGGATCAAATCTGGATCTGAGGGGTCAAATCTGGATCTAAGGGATCAAATCTGGATCTGAGGGTCAAATCTGGATCTGAGGGGTCAATCTGGATCTGAGAGGACAAATATGGATCTGAGGTCAAATCTGGATCTGAGGAATCAAATCTGGATTTGAAGGGTCAAATCTGGATCTGAGGGATCAATTTTGATCTGAGAGGTCAAATCTGGATCTGAGGGGTCAAATCGGGATCTGAGGGGTCAATTAGTGCCTTCACTTGACAATTTGGATCAAATAGAGGTTTCAGCGGGCAAAATAGAGTTTTAGTGAGTAAATTTGACCCAGTAGGCCATTACACATACAATTTGGCCCAAATAGAGCTTTTAAGGTACAATCTAGGGTAAATAGTGCTTTTGCTGGGCCAAATATGACCTTCAGAGAGCAATTGAGCATAGATATCGGCGTGGGATAGCAACTTATTCCAAATATAGCTTTCTGTTTACTAAATAGCGCTTTCTGTTTACAAAATCGAGCTTTTTGTTGACAACATGGAGCTTTTGGTTCGCAAACTAGAGCTTTCTGTTGGCAAAATAGAGCTTTTGGTTCGCAAACTAGAGCTTTCAACATGCACTTTGAGCTAAATATCGCACATACCTGGCAATTTGGGCTAAATAGCAAGTATGACAGGGCATTCTAGGTACACTGGGCATCTAAGGGGCAATTTAGGGTAAACAGCGCGTATAACGAGCAATTTGGGCTCAATTGCGCATGTAGCGGGTAGTTAAAAAGCGCATGTAACGCTCAATTTATGCTAAATAGCGAATATAACGGGCTTTTTGAGCTGAACAGCGCATATAGCGGGCAATTTTGGATAAACAGCGCGTATACGGGGACAATTCGGGCTAAACAGCGCGCATAACGGGAAATTTGAGCCAAATAGCGCATTCATTTTGAGCAATGTGCAATGAGCAATTAACCGATATTAACAAAATTACAGGTAACACCGTCGTTTGTGCCGATGACGTGAGGATCGCGTCGTGTAACGCATCTTCCGCCCGCCAATTTAATGCTATATTAGAGTTTAAGTGAACATGAAATAATGAAAGAGCGATTGCTTGACTCATTATGAATGGCGCTACGAATTTTACTTTTCATCTAATAATACGTCATCGTGACGCAACATGACGTCATTTGACGTTTGCGAAAATGCTTAAGATGGCTTCTATTTCTTTAATATACCTACGTATCAACTCGGGCTATGACAGCTATTGCCAAAATCATATTGCAAATCCAACATGTCGTAGGAGCACGTTAGCTATGACGTCATTTTTGACGCACACTTATCCCCTGCACCAAAAAAGTTACACACGGCACAAACTGTCCCTGAACACGACCTGCAACGTCAAGCAACCCGAAAGTCGCCATACCTTGTAATAGCTGAGTAATAGCCCCACGTAAGATATGTGACGTCATGACGTCATGGTAACGTTATGACGTGACGCACGACAACGTCCAAGCGGAAATATGCCAACGTTTACTGCCCCAACTTATTCGATTGAAGAGTTAGGCGATAGAAAGAATAGTCATTCAGCTATGACTTGACGAAATGGCCAAAAGTTGCATCAGTTCATCATTGCGGAGATACGGAGATCTAGGACAAGAACAAAGAACACTGCAGGCGAAGTGATATAGCAACTCATTTATTTCGTTTACTAGTTCTCTGAAGATCAATGGTCCCTACCATTTGGCGTAAAGATCACAGCTCTGGCATGTATTTCTTAATTTTGACGTTGTTTTCAAGATGGACACAATCTCCATTCACTCATCATTGGTGGCCCCGCAAAGGTGTCGTCCCACTTTGAAGCGCTCTAAGGCCATAACTGAGCAACATTCGCCTGATTGAAGCATTAAGTGATCTGTAGATGCCTATTGGCAACTAGTTGGCGAAAAGATTGCAATTTTACCATTTTTATCTGATTTTTGACGATTTTTCTTTCAATCGCAAGAATCTGTATGTTTATCATTAGGCCAGTGGCTTCGTTGCCATGGAAACAAAAAGTAATACAGAGATCGCCGTGTTTTTCTTATAACTTGCTTTAAGGTGATATTACCTCACTGTGTGGCGAAGGAGACTGAAATAGCTTGAGCGGAAGTAGGTCATATTCGATCAAGTTCATTTTTCCCCATAGGATCCCATGTTAAACGATTTCGACTATATACCGAAAAGTAATGTGGCTATGGAACCATATTGACAGATTATGATTCAGCTTAGTATTATCCATCCACAGCTGCAAGCATTGAGCGATGGCTTGAATAGGACGCCCGTGGGAGCCGCTGCTAGTGCCAAAAAGCCGTATCTTTCACCATTGGCCAAATTTCAAAAAAATCCTGTGACGTCACTTTTTTCTTTAATTGCATATGATAAGCACTGTTGCTACTAGGTATCATGCTTAACTAAGACAAAAATCCCGGTGTTGTTTGCTGGAGGCACTTGCGACATACGCGACAAAACATTTTTTCCCAGCCTAAAGATACAGCCCTTTTAACATGGGAAGTCCCATAGAGAAATTCCCCCGGCCCTGGAACCGGAAATAAGATAGGAACGTATTGTTTTTAGTTTGCAGCTATACGAGGAACTACTTTTCCTACAATATGATGCTACTCTCGCATTTTTTTGATTTTTTTCTGATTTTTGATGATTTTTTGTAAGTACCAAAAGTGACGTCATCGTGACGTCACGTGACTTATCAGAAAACTCTAAGATTCAACACAAGTCATCACAATTCATATTTCTATGACATATTAGAGCCGCATAGCGATAGCTTGATGTTAAATGTGTCAAAAAGCGTGAAAACTGACAGAGGTCATTTTGTGCATTTTGCGCAAAACCTATTACCTCATTTTGCTCGAAAATGAGTATTACGCATCAAAAAGTGAACAATACTCGAAAACTGCACCTAAAAGAGGGGCACATTTTGAAACTAATCCGAGATCTCTAGCTTAAATATTAACGGAGATATAAGCGTTTTTAGTTATTTTTTCAAAAAATCGCTGTGACCTTGACCTTTGACCTTTCGACCTGCATGACGAGAATGTTGTAGCCATATAGCCTAGCTATTAGGTACTAAAGACTGCGAACTAATACATACAGCCGTAAGGCCACAAGGAGACTTCCCGTTTTCGAGTGATACAGACATACATACAAACAAACATACAAACACGACCGACCGACATATGACGAAAATTGAAAATTTTCGTCATAACAACATGTCGTTACGAACGCTTAATTGATAAATGCAAACTTAAGACTTTACTTTGTTCCAAAGTGCAAAACAGAGAGAAGAGTCAGTGCAAACACCCATGCACTATATAAAAACCCAGCGACTTGACAGTTGATGTGCAAAGATGATATTGAAAACTATACTCGCACACAACTTGCGCGAATGAAGAGTTACGCTCACTAAAGTAGGAACCATAAACACACTTTGTTTATAAGCGCCACATTGCTTTAGGCCAGTGCCTGTGGACATTTACAGAAGCATCACACTGCAAACTCAAAATTGCTCGTGAATCGTTACAAATAAGGGTTAAGAAAATTCAACGTCACAACTACAACAACCACCACCTCCCGACACGCATTCACACCGCAAACTATTACAACACACGTTGGCAAACGTTAACGGAACTCACACTAACTATCATTAAACACTTACTTTATCATCTTCCGCCTGCACCATACGATGATAATCCATATTGATTTTAGTGAATTTCGTATATATTTTTTAGCAAACAATTATATTTTAAGACAAATCAACTACCGGTATCTACAACTACATCATAGTTTTAACTGTTATTAAACTATCAAACAATTAAGGCTTCTAAATCAGGCTTCAATATAATGAACCTGGCACAAGGTTGACAACATCCACAGTTTACCTAAAATCACACATTCGGTACACGGATAAGAAGCCCATAACTACATATCTGTATTGCCCAGACAAATGGTCTTTAATGTGGAATCAGATAAGGGAGGCAGAAATGCATGCTGCCGAATATTACGTACTGACCTTTTGAATGGCGAGGTAGGCTTGTATCTGCAGAAGTTCGTTGGTTTTTTCCTCGATGACGCCAAGATACTGGATCAGATTTTGATCCGTGACTCCCTGTTGGGATCCCAGCATGTCATCCAGAGTATCCGGCTTGCAGCCGATCTTGCTGAACAAGGATTCGATTCCTGGCAGAAGGTACGCAACTCGATTATTACTTAATGAGGCAAGACGGCTTTCTAACAGAACAGCCGGAGAACAGTTATCACTGCTTATACAAAATAATATGAAATAGAAATCGAAATAGAATAAAATGATGAAATTATGTTATGAAAAGTATCATGAAGTATATTAGAATATAACATCATTCTGAATATTCCGCAGAGCTCTTTGCGGGTTGTCATAACCCGGATAAAATGTAGTTTTGATTAGTACTAAATAAATAAAATGTCACAAACCGGCTTTGAGTTGGTCCAACATCTTTTTAACCTCTTTGTGCTTCTCGTCGTATTCGCTGCCCTGTTTGGATGCTTTGTGTTGCTTGTCTTCCAGCTGCTTCAGTATTGTCTGTCGCTCGTCCTCCATCTCCACCCCTTCGCTTTGGAATCGCTCAATGTCGTGATGTATCTGTTACAGGCAACATATATTACGCGTTAGTAGAGCCACTCATACTTCTATCGATGACATAAGTTTATCGATTCCGGTTTTCTTCTACCATTCTATTCCATTGGCATATTGGATAATTCTCTTTTGTCTGAAGGACAGTCCCTCTACCCTCGACTCCACCCCTTCGCTTTGGAATCGCTCAATGTCGTGATGCATCTGTTACAGGCAGCATATATTACGCGTTAGTAGAGCCACTCATACTTCTATCGATGACATTATTTTATCGATTCCGTTTTTTTTTTATCCATTCTATTCCATTGGCATCTTGGATAATTCTAGTTTGTCTGAAGGACAGTTTCTCTACCCATGACTCACTGCTAGACCTATTTAAACGGGATCAAAATTAACGAAATAATAGCCATGCCTACCTCTTGTATTTGTTCCTGCAATTTCTCTATCTGCTCATTCTGTTCGCTGACGTAGTTAAAGAGAGCGAAGTTACGGTCCTCCACTTCGATGAACTTGGTGACGAGCAGTTCCGTATCCTCTTCGCCAGTCATCTCCTTTATCCTTTCAAACGCCGCCGCGTATGTCTCTACTGAGTCCGTCTGGCTGGCTTTCTTCTTCTCCGCTTCCACGGTTTCTGATCGGGTTATAGCAAAATATGGCATTTAGGATGCATGATGCAATTTTGTCCTAGAGTTTTTTAATAATTTTCATATGTATATCCTTCCAAAAAAATTGAGATTAAGGATGTATGATACAGATGTTTTGAGGTTGTTTTCTTCTTAAATTTAAATTAAATTGGGAAAAAAGAAGAAAAAATAAAATGAATCATATATGCTTAAGTCTCACTTTTTTGTAAGGATATACGTAAGTGGCATTAACAAAACCATGTAGTTCAATGCCAGAATAATACAAGTCTCGTAATAGATATAGGAACATCATTTAGTTGCTCTCTACAAATGATATGATTCATTCGATCTTTATATTATATATATGAGTCTTTTTTCTTTTTAATTAATAATCTGATTAAAGTGCGTCCGTCAAGTCAACTCAAACAACTGCGACCATTGCATCATAAAACTTGATTTTCCGCCCGACAATTAGGCCTACATTTGTTTCCCTCCCGTTAATGTTTGAAGACGAAATGGCCACGTTTCTTGTTTCGACAAGCCCATCGTGAAAAAAAGAGACTTCCCCTACTCTGGTAGCGTATAGGGTCTGTAAGTGACGTCACAGACAGCGCGCGCTCACCTCTAGAAACAACCGTTCTGGGTACAACGCGTCAGCGGGTCCCTATACTTTACTAGGGGCCTCAAAATAGAATCACTGATGTTTGAGATATGAATGCAATGTTAGATTTGAAAACCATATGGAATAAATGTTTGGGGGTGTACCTTCATACTCGTACAAGTTTTAAATCGCAAGACGCTGGTTTTCTGTGCGTTTCACGCCATTACAAAGAGCCCCCTATGCTTTGTATATGGGGCGGTGAAGCGTCATGTACCCAAAACCGGATTCGCTGGAGGTGAGCGCGCGCTGTCCGTGATGTCACTTACAGACCCTATTTCAGTAATAATCAACGAATCCATTGTGACGTACATCAATTATGTAAATCCATGGTAACTCCAACAACTCAGACCACTGTAGAATGGTCGCTAAGCAACGCGTTGACTTGACACATGTTTTGCTTAGATTCCATAGTTTTTTGAGAAGTGTTGCTAAGCAACGCTGTTATTGTGACGTATGTACCTTTCTTCTGTCGCCAGGCAACCAGTTGCTGGTCTTCCTCCCGCTCCTTGCCCTTTGTGTTCATAAACTCGCGCAGTTTTCGGTCGTGGTCAATGATGCGGACCAGTTCCTTCATCTCAGCGTTGTGTTGCTGCAAGTCCTTATCCGCCTTCTCCTTCAGCAGAATCATCTTAGCCTGGGCCTCGTCCCTGTTAAAGGCAACAGCAAACATGTAAACATGCCCACTATATACACAAAGCGCTGCAAAAATCTGTTTGTTTTCTTTTGTGTGTGTTCATGCAGTTATAAATATATCTTGCCCAGCCACAAGATGAGTTAAACATTTTGCATTTATGGGTGTTTCTTTTCAAAGCTATTAATTAATAGACGCAATTTTTCATAGTATACAATACAGGAAATGCAAAAGTGACAAACCTCTGGTCGTAAGCCTGAGTGGACTGGTCGATGACTTCGCCAGTTTTTTGCTGCAGTCTTTCTCGCTCCTTTTCTAGTTTCTGATACAGGCCATCAAAGCGCGTTCTCTCCACCCTTAGACAGTCGATATCCTCTCTTAGCTTGCGGTTCACTTCCAGAGCATCGCAGAATCTGTTGTTAGCCTGAGAAAGAAATCATACAAGGTGTACAAATACAAGCCAAGGTACAGCTACATACGAATTTGTAGTCGACCTTGTGTACCTCGTTTAAAAGGCCAGATATGCATGCAAGCCATAGGTTTTCAATGAAACCGAAAATCTTTAACCAGTTCTGCCCGTGCCGGAGGGGCAACCACCTTAGTTAAGACACATTGCTAAGTCCGGTAATTTAAAGCACAATTTTAATCATTTGACAGTACACGTCAGTGTCCAGTGTATATGTAATGCAATGAGCCAAGATAATCGATCATTTTGCTAAACCTACCAACTGAAGTTGATTTTCCAACTTGCGGTTGTTTTTTGTGGTTTGCGCTGAGTGTGCAGAGCTGGAATTGCTTCCCCCCATATTTTTGTGCTGTTCTCGGATTTTTTTCTCTTCATCTCGTATCTGAACATCGAGATCTTTCTGCTTCTGCTTTTCATCCTTTATCTGTTGGTGGACGTCACCTAGAAGACAAATGATTGAATATAAATAGTCATCAAACCGCAGGAGTAGCGGTGTCGACGATACCGGACTATAGTGATTAACAGTGGTGACTTCTCATACTAGGCAATTGATAGCTGTCCGTTCGATTTCAGTTTAATGTTACAACGGTATATCACATACACGTCGCACAGTTAATGTACAACATCTTAAAGACGGATAAAGCCATCTTTAATTGGATCACAAAATGCGGACCTAAGACTACATGCCAAGTGTTCATTGAATGACTTACTCTTAGCTCTGCCGAGATCACCGAGGTCTTCACAGTGTTTGTCATCCTTGGTTTGGTTGCTCCGACTTTCAATGAGCCGCAGATCCTTTGAGATTTCATCTCTTTCCTTCTCCAGCTTGTCCATCTCAGCACTGTGTGAAAACAACAAAGAAACACACGTGTAATAAAAGAATAGTGTACAAAACCCATAAGTAAAAGATAAATGCCCTCCATTGCAAATAGTGTTCATTCAGCTTCATCTCACATCTGTCATCTTTCGACATCTGAAGCCTTTGAAGGAATTTAGTTGAGTTCTTTTCTAGTGCTTCCCTTGGGAAAGGCAAGTAAATTACCATCATATGACTTGATAGCTATGCCTGTGACTGACTCAAGCCATAATCGTTTTAACGGGCCTTGGATTTAAAACAACATTAAAAATTATCCTATGTTTATTATCATTTACCATAACGCATTATGCAACTTTAATTTACTGGGGTGAAATATATTAGTGCATGTGATACTATGGTCCAATAAGTATGTAATATTGGTAATGAAAAAATGAATATATTTATATTTTATAATATTATATGCTTACCGCTGGCGCTTGATGTGGTCCTGAGATTCCTGTGTATATGCCTTGCGATCACTCTCCATTAAGCGGTACTGCCGCATCAGCCTCTGGTACTCAAGTTCCCTTTCTGCTGACCCATCCAAGTCCCCATCACTGACATCAGACCGTGCTGACCTTGCTCGTGGCATTTTGCTATTGTATCACGCTGGTGGAGAAACAAACTACTAATGTGTAAATTACAAAAATAACACAAGATTATATAAAGAATATATATTTTGAGGGGTATATATCAACTTTAAAGAAAGGTAATATGCTGAAACAGAAGGCTTATAACAATAATGACCAGGAGCAGCCATGAAACCAATTTACTATAATTTCAAATATTCATAACCTGTAATGTTATTAATGTTTGTGTGTGGGCTTCAAAATTTCAACACTGATAACGAAGCTAGTTGATATGTATACATAATGGATAACAGCTAAACATGCTATACTAATTTAATGACTCCAGACTATATACATAACTGACTTAATAAAAGGATTGTCATTAATATTTTGACAAAATTGAGTCAATGATAATTCATCTTATCCACTTGATCAACTAGAAAACTACATATATATATATAACTAATACATCCCACTCCTCCCACTTTTATATATAAGATCATAGATACCACCAGAAAGTGTTTGATTGCAAGGTGGCCTGATGTTTACAATATTGGTGCCAGCTAAAGTCCAAATTGACTTGTTAGTTAAGAGGGCCACAGGAGGGAGTGGCAGTTACATGATCGGTACTGTATAAATCCTGGCAATTCAACATTGCAGTACACAGTACAGGCCTAGATAGCTTTTTACTAGCATTTCTTCATTTGGCAATCACTAGTCAGATATTGATACTATAATTGCTATGGAGTTTTTGCCTAGCTAAGAGCAGTGTCAAATGAAATGACATTATGAACAAGAATATTGACTAATAGTTTATTAAAATACAATAAATATTGTCATCGCGGGGTCAAAGTGGCCTTGAGATGCTACGGCCAGTACGGGTGCAGCCACTGGCAAGATTGTAATTCTATCTCCGACACCTAGTGGCTCCGCCAGCTCCGCCACGATGGCGGAGCAGGCGGAGCCACTAGGTTTCGGAGATGGAACTATTACGATCATATCCTCAGCGAATTTACAACAGGGCCATGTTGCTAAATTGCTGTATGAGCATTAATGACAAATGCCAGTATTTATTCCATCCTTGGATATTAACGCAATATTAAATTAAACCTGAGCCTGAGGTAGTAGTGGCCTAAACCAGTGAGTATAAACTCGTATAAACAGGCTGTATAACTGGGCGCAATTCTTTGGGCCAGGTTCAGTAGAATGCCATGCAGAATGGCCGAACGGCATAACGGCCGAGCCGCTCTCACCACCCCCTACCATGGGTGGAGGGGTGGGGGGGGGGTCGTCGAGCCGCCCGCCAGCAGATTAGTCTGCGCCTCGACGATTGGCTTGGTGTCGGCTTCGGCATCGGCTGGGGGATGGGGGGGGGGGGGTGGGTCTGGCTCGGGGTGGATGAAGCTGGCGATTGGTGTCAATTGTGTTTGTGTTGCTGGCTGCTGGGTGTGTATGGGTGAAGGGGCGGGGATGGGACCAATATTTACTGATTTTTTAGGAGAAATCTTCACGGCCGGGCCACTAAAGCAATCACTAAATGTTGGGGAATTGTCAACGGCCCCGTAACGAGCATGGATAATGTTCACGCGGCCCGTAATGAGCATTGATAACGCGGAATTTGCACGCGGCCCGAAACATTTTTCACACGGAAACTCAGCTTCATTCATTCCGATTTTACGCGATTTCATTTTCGTGGCTTTCTTAACGGCCATTTAATTTTTGGTTGGTATTATAGGAATCCACAACACATGTGTAGTGGCCTTTGATAACAACTTATAACTTTTTGTGAATCCTAATTCACGAGGCCCCAATTCTGATTTTAGCAATCAGCAACAGCGGCCTTTGATAACAACTTGTGAAGCCTCGGCTTCTGGTCGGTACGGTAACATATATATATATATAATACTAGCCGCCCCGCTCGCTCCGCTCGCGGGACGTCTAGCGTTCGTACTAATAAGCGAAAGAAATAATAGTATGACTATTTTGTTTGTACAGAATACTCAAATTGCGGCTAAAGCACGCTAATAAACGAATATCAGTCCAGTAACACTAAGGCCCAAGCTCATACATTGATTGAGTAAAGAAAAGGGGTTGAGTAAAAAAAGGGGCTGTTCCCGCCCGTTGTTCGTCATACAACGTGCCTTCAGTGGAAAAAATTTGCTACTGATGGGAAGTTGTGGACGCGAGACAGTACGTGATTTGTTTGTTTTGATGACGGTTCGGGCGATAAGGCGTTGGGAGAAATGTTATTACTGTTGGCACCAAGCCAGGTTGCCCGCCGCAGGCATGGTCGCGGGATAAGGTGATAAGCACCCAGCGGTTGTGTTGACACATGCGATAGCTTTGACACATCTAAGAGCGGCGGCTGGATATTAATAGGTTCAAGGCGGCTAGGTTCAAGGCGGCTGCTGATGTCAATGGGCTCTTGCATGCCGCGGCATAGTGGGACAGACAGCTTCATTTTATTAGTATAGATATTATTAAATCTTTATAAGTTTCCGTTATCTTTCGCTGCATAAACCAACTGACACACCAAATTTCCGCGTTATCATTGCTTATTATTATTGAGTAATGAAAATCGCGTGAAATCAGAATGAATGAAGCTGAGTTTCCGTGTGAAAAATGTTTCGGGCCGCGTGCAAATTCCGCGTTATCAATGCTCATTACGGGCCGCGTAAACGTTATCCATGCTCGTTACGGGGCCGTTGACAATTCCCCAAAATTTAGTGATTACTTAAGTGGCCCGGCCGTGAAGATTTCTCCTAAAAAATCAGTAAATATTGGTCCCACACACCCAGCAGCCAGCAACACAAACACAAGTGACACCAAACACCAAAATAATCCACGCGTGCCGGACGCAGCCCCCTCCCCCCTCCCCCACCCGATGCCGAAGCCATCTTGGCTGACGCCAAGCCAGACACCCAATCGTCGAGGCGCAGACTAATCCGCTGGCGGCTCGGGCTCGACGACCCCCCCCCCCCACCCCATTCACCCCCCCACCAAACCACCCCATCCCACCTTCCCCCCACCCCCCTTAAATACCTCGGCCGTTTCGCAGTTCGGCCATTCCGAGTATACACCGTTCAGTATACCATCCCGGACCCGCAACACATGACAGAGAACTTCTGAGTTTACCGATAGGGATATGCCTATTCCAATGAATTGCATACACAGTTCACATCCGGTGCACGTTAGGACACTGGAACCAGCCTTCTCTCAGCACCTTTCAATCAGCCGCCATCTTCTCCTGAATGTCCTATGCTGTTTTGAATGGGGCACATTGGCATACCGAATGGATGCGCGCACACCCATACCCGGGTGAAAGAAGTGTCGGGCGGTGAACCGAGGGGCAATGTGCGTATTCGGTCCACCGTAGGGATACAGCCGTGATACACCCGGGATACACCCGGGTTACCAAAGAAATGAACCCACTGATCGGGCACCTGCCAAAGGACAGCACAATTAAACCGGCATTGATAATGATATGATGAATGTAAGCTGTGTCAGTTACCTGTGTATATCGCCGGAATAATGGAGCCGTCGACAAAGATGGAAACAATAACTAAGTCTTATTGGGATGCAGCATAAACACTTGCTTGCCGCCTGTATATGATTGTGACGACGTCGCACCGATCAAAGCTTCTCTGTGGTGTACATCGTTGCCCCAAGCAACGGAAGTAGCAGCCTTCTTCCAATAGAGGGCGCTACGGCAGTTCGAGTTTCAACTTGACTGCCACTCAGTAGATGGCGACACACTTCAATTGTGTTGTGCACGTAGTGCGTTATGATATAAAACATCCAATTATAATGGTCCGGAGGATTTTAGATGCCAAAACATTACGAGATCTGGTCCCAACTTAGGACTGAATATAAGCTTACATACATTTAAATGCAACACAACTGACAATTTATATGTAAGTGGAAATTACTCAAATTATAGTCTCTTTTTCAAAGAATTCTTTCCAGCCAGTATCTTGTCAGTGCCTACACTTGTGACATGAACAATGATATTGTGCAATGCATTATCTGGGGTTTAATTATAATTTAAATACAATTTCTGCAATAAGTCAGTCGATTACACACGCGTCTGACACGTATTGAATTTAATTTCCTTTAGCTGTCAAGTAAATTATTTCTTTACTTTCCGATCGTCCTCTTTATAATACTGAAGTTCCAATTTTTATGGACGCTATAGAACTACGTTTCAAGCAATGAACTTCTACTGGCAAAATTGGGGATTATTATTGCACTAAGCATCCCACCAAATGTTAAACTTGTAAAGACGTCCATCATCGTGGCGAGGAAAAGCTGTTTGAATAGTATTATACTTAATTTTGTTCTGTTTCCACGGTGAAACCCGGCCCTGATTAACTGGGTGGGGCAGTTCTTTTAAACCATTATAGGCCTATCTCACAGGTGGTTTTTAGTAAATAAATCAATTAATGACCTACTTAATTACTCACTATACACATTACCATTGCAACTTATTCTTTTATGGATCATCTGTGGACGGCATTTTTACTTTCAGAAATCAACTACGTCGCGTTGAAGGAGAGGAGAGAGACTATACATACATATATCCGTCGTTGGTGCGTAGACAGCGGAACTGGGACCGTATCGGCCGGGAGGGCGGCCTTGTCAGCCAAGGTTCAGGTAAATAAACCGTGGGGGCCCCGGGGTTTGCCGCCTTGGTGCGGCGGCCTCGGATGAACGACATCGGCCTTGTAAAGTGCGTACCACGAACGTGAGACAAGCGGCGGTGGTAAATCTACTGCAAGTAGGCTGGCAAACTGGATGGGCCGGGGTGGTCGGAATTAAAGTCTGTCCCAGGCTGATGGATGGCGACAGACCTGCGTGATGCCGTCTTTATGCCGCGATCGAGGGAAGCATTAAATGGTGGCGTACATATGGGAAATTAATGGCCATTGGGAATACTTGCGTAAAATGCAACGTGGTAAATGTGCAATAACAAACAGATTTAGATCTTTTAGTTTTATGACTTAATTACTAATTAAATGTTCCGAATTTGCTCGACGCTCTCGATCGCTGAATGTTTGTGTTGGCGTGTGTTCTTTATTATCAGAGACATATATTTTTCATATATAATGAGGGACATTTGCAGTGGCAAAGAATAAGGCTAACGGTGACATAGACCTATGACCTTGTTGTCATGGATTAGGTATGCAACGCATAGGAACACATGCACTAATCCGCCAGAACATCTTTTAAAGAACATTCCTCTGGCGATTTCTGTTTATTAATATTTATCAGGCTAACAGTAATAGGAAAAGGAAGATACCTATTCCTTGTAAAACGCCGAACGGACGCAATACCCATGGCGTAAGAAGATGACGCTATGTTTATCCGGACAAACTCACTTATTGAGGGCATATATGCTGCATATATACATGTAACATATGAGCGACAAATGTGTTATGCTGCATGTTACAATGTTATGACAAAGTCAACCTTTTAAACGGGTCGAGGGAGGGGGGGGGGGGGCATCCAACCCATTGCAGTGGCTGTGTCGCAACGCAATATAGACATCAAATGTTATCTAGAATTTAAAGGTACCGTCTAAGACAGCGTTTCGTTTAATAACCTGCTTTGATATTTTATTGTGCATTATTGTTTGCATAAATGTTTTATGACTATTAAATGGTGTTGACACATATTTCATGAGAGTTTCGCTCTCATTTGTAAACACATTTGTCCACGCATTTGTAAACACATTCGTTACACACTTGTAAACACATTCGTTCTCACATTTGTACACACATTTGTCTACACATTCGTCTACACATTAGCTTGCTAGCCAGAAAAGAAAGCAAATTTTGTTTTTGTTCCGACATTTCTCGCCTTCTGGTCCGCTTAATATATATATCTATACTATATGTATACGATATTCAGTTAGAATGCGTGAAGGTTCGAGCCAGACCAAAATGCAAGATAACCTTGACCTTTGACCTTTTAAGTGAGAGGACTTGTTAAGTGCTTCTGCTAAGTTGATCAGTCGACTTTCGCCAAGCGCGGGGGCGGTGAATGGGGGGGGGGTGCGTCCAGGGGGGGGGGGGGCGTCCACGGGGGGGGGCGGTCGGTGCGACGGCAGGTGGGGTCAAGGCGGTCCGACCAAACAGGGGGGAGTAGGGCTCAAGGCCCTTCTCTCCTGGCCGACACCGCTGTAGTACCGTAAGCATATGGAGACGGGCCATTATTAGGGGGGGGGGGGTGCTGAGGGGGAGGGGGGTGGGGGAGGGGGATATGGAACTTGTTGGCTGATCAGTGGCTAGCTAACTCCGCTGACGGAAGAAGCCGGTAAACATGGTCCACTTTTTTTCGGCGCCTGGTCACCTGAAGTGACCTTCAAGTGTGACCTTATCAATGGAAACGCTGTCAGTTCGGGAGGCTGGCATGGAAGGACTCTCCTCTCTCACATCGACTGTCTGGCGGTCTCTAACCCCCCCCCCCCCCCCCGTCATCCTAATCCCAAAGCCGCCAGACCGATAGAGCGGTGGGTGAGTGGTCCGAGGCCCAATATCATCACATATCGTGTTGATCGGGCCGCTATCAATAACCATGTCTTCCAAGGTCAAGAGATGCAAGCAATGCCGGGGGCCCCGCCGCCCAATACGTTGTACGGCCTCAGCCCCGGTCTCGCCGCCAACTAGGCCCAGTTTGACACTTCTCCGCCTGCCCCCCCCCCCCCCCCCCCCCCACCCTCCCACCTCATCTCTACCCTCCTGCCCCACCGCCTCCCCATTCTCTCGCTGCCATCAACACTGCCCTCCGTCTCCCACTCTTCTTTTCCCACCCCACCCCACCCCCCCTCCCTCCTATCCCACCCGCACCTGCTCCTGCCGAGGCGTCCGACCACTCGTCGAAGTACAGTGACCACTGCCTTGGGTTGGCCTTCCCACAGGTGCTCCTGTGCACCTCCCCTCCCCCCGCCCAGAGTCAAGACGAGGTTATTTCCGGACAGCAACTCTCAGGATGGTCAAGTTGTTATTAAAAAGCAATAAATGCCAAGAATCTGAATGCCTCGTCCACCGATCAAATATATAGCTTCGCTGTGAGAGCGATCCACTGTGGATACGACGAGCCCCCCGAAAGTGAGGCAGGGGTGTGCGAGGCGGAGGGGTGGGGTGTGGGGTCTGGACCAAGGTAGGTGCCCACAAAATGGGGCCTTCGTACTGAAGACTAAAACAGGCGGATGGGGGATACCCCCTCTGAATCGCCAAGAATTAGGGAGAGCAATATCGAATCTCTAAGATTAAGACATTTTAAAGCTGGGCGCGAAAAAACAACACCTTAGTAATGACATCGCGAATATCGAGTAATTCGCTGGTTGCTATAACGGATCGCGGTAAATAGGCAAAGGGTCTTCGCGTTGAAGCAGGAATGATACGGATAACGATCCCCAAAAATTGCTGATCGCGAATCTCCAAAAATTCCTGGATGCCAATCGTGGAGATCGGAAAAGGTACCCCCCCCCCCCACCCCCCCAACAAATATATTGTGCGGGGAGACTCGTCGGCGGGGAGACTGGGGGGGGACAGATGCTTCAGTAGTATCAGAATTAGTGGCATTACCGACCATTGACCTTCAAACGCTCAGATGACAAACTGAAGCAGTTGTCATATGGACACATCCGCATTGGATCATGTATCTGGTTAAGACAGTCGCAACTTGTTCATACCTTCTATGGCATATTGAACTTTTTATATTCATTAAAGCTATTCAAACAGTTGTTCCCCGCCAAAAAACCATGTACGAGATCTAAAGTTGGTATATGATTAGTGCCAGCAATTATCTATTCTTATGACTCAATTATCTCTGAACTTCATTGCCTGAAGCCCGGTGAACAATATTTAAATGGTGTGATAAGAACATTTCAAGCAAATGTTACAGGTGTCTTAAATGTGAACGGCGACCTTTCATTTCAGTATATTATGCAGATATTTTTGAACACGCGGCAAATATCGGTTTAAATCGCTTTAATCATATCACAATCGGTTACAAGAATATTTAAATGTATAAGCTGACCTTGACCAGGAGTCACTGCAATAGTAACGCGTATTTTTCTTTCTATCAATTCACATGTAACTGATAGAAAGGAAAATATGCCTTACTTTTGCAGTGACTGCTGCACTCTCTGCCTTCGACTCACTCCGCTAGGGCTCCAATATATCTCTGTTGTCGCCTGCTGCCTCAATGCCTTTTCACACTCACTCGCCAGGGCGGCGCTGCGCATATTGATAGGAAAAATGCGTCGCGCATTTCTATAAATTAGTGCCAAGACCCAGCCTAAGCCTAATAGCACATGAAATCAGGTTATGAAAAGAATTTATTATTTTATTAATCGTTATTTTTATGTTTTATTCTTGAAAACTATAATGTCGCAAAAAATTACAGCTGATTTGACCGTTTTTCAAGAATCTTGAAATTTGCCCACGGCCGACAGCAGCGGTAAAAGCTAGCTTATGTAGCGCCACCGTGCGGGGAGCTTGTGACTGCTGGTCAAGTTCGCTGATAACGGTCCCAATTGACTCATATGCACGTATGTATGTACATTTATAGACCAACTGCTCTCAGATTGATGAGATCATTATCAAGGTCAAGACACTGAATAGCCACTGACTGGGCTGACAAATCTTAAAGTTCACACACTAAATGGACATGGGAGGCTAGATAGGCCACCGCAGAGCAAGTGGTAGGATTGTAGATCGGCAGAATGGACTCGTGAGAGATCGGGTTGCGCTTGGTGGAAGGACTGACATAAAAATTAATATAAAATAATGGATATATAAGTATTTCACACCAAAGTTTCAAGGGGTCATGCGCACCTGAACGGTTACTTTAAGCTGGATATACGTATTTAATGGTAAACATATTTTACCGAACAAAGGTGCACAAGATGGGATAGGATTGTTATATAGTACTTCCTGTGACCATGTGGTCTGCCATATTGTCCATTTACTGTGACCCTGTGGTCTGCCTTATTGTACATTTACTGTGACCCTGTGGTCTGCCTTATTGTACATTTACTGTAACCCTGTAATCTGCCTTTTTATACAAACAAACAAAAGACTAGGTCGTTTATACCATGTGTGGAATTACGTAGCAGTATATAACGTTTCACCCTTGTCGCTAAGTGAGTATATCTACTCAGTTTCATTTATGAGATCGTAACAGCGAGAATAACAGAACTATTTCGGGACATTAATGCTACAGATGTACTATCAATGTGCCGCGTTCGATGGTGCGTACCGGGTTAACAGAACACTTTCGACCGCGATACGCTACGACATGAAGAACTTGGTGAAGGTCAAGGACGCATGCCATTATGAACAGGAAGTGACGTAGGTTCTGCGGTGAAACAATTGTTCTAATTACCGAAAGCGCGCAGTCCTGCTTTGTAACATAATAACCTGTCCGGCCGTGATAACCTGTCCGGCCAAGGTGCTTTCATAACACTAACCCTAACCAGAACCCTAATACTAACCCAAACCCTAACCCTGGCCCTAACCTAACCCTAAACCTAACATATATGTGCTATTTACATAGTAACCCAATCCGCTGCGCATGCGCACACGTCAGCCGGACACTTTATCACGGCGGACAGGTTATCATGCTACACCGGGCGTGTGTCCTGCTCGATTGCCAACGAACGCCGAGTGACGGTAACGGGTCAAGCAGCGGTCAAGGAGACCAGAGGGCTAAATCGGGGGGAGGTGGAGGGGTTGGGTGCGGGGGTGGGAAGGGATAGATGGAGGAGGGAGGGGGATAGGTGTGATGTAAGACGCTGAGCTCGGTCTTGTGCACAGGGTGGGGGCATGGCCGGGGAGAGAACATAGGGAAGGAGGGAGGGAGGAATAAGGGCGGTGTGATGTCAGACGCTGAGCTTGGCCTTGTGCTGGGGGGGGGGGGGCGGGAGTGGGGAGGGAAAATAGGGAAGGAGGGAGGGAAGGATAGGGACGGTGTGATATAAGACACTGAGCTTGGCCTTGTGCTGGGGGGCGGGGGTGGGGAGGGAAAATAGGGAAACAGGGGGCAGGAGGGAGGGAGGGACGGGGACGGTGTGATATAAGACGCTGAGCTTGGCCTTGTCCTTTGTGCCACCTTCAAGGTCATTCTTCTCCATTCTCGGGCGTCCCACGTGTTGTATAATTGCGTGGAACAACAGGGAGGTCAGAGGTGGGGGTGAGGAGGCTCGGGGGGTGGGGGGTAACTGTAGACTATTTATAGGTCAGGCGACGCCATGTAAGGGGAGGCGGAGCCACATAGCATGATGTGTGACCGGGAGGGCAAAGACATAGGCTGCAAGGAGCAGAGCACGTGGCAATTGATTGAATTCATACTATACAGGGACGTGGGAGAGGCAGAATGACACTGGACCCACTTTACTCAACAATCTTCTATATCCGGCCCACGCTCCACGCACCACGCACCAGGTCCGCCAGATACTCACAAAACACTCAAAACCTGCCATCAGCTTGCAAGTGCAAATGAAACATTGAATAGATTATAATGTATTCTCCTAGAATTACGGCTAAAATACACTTGAATATATATATATAAGATGAAGAATGACACTTGTTTTTAGCACTTATACTTCTTCACAAGTCTATTGGGGTAACATAATAGATCTCTTCGTGTGAGTTCGAAGTTCATAGTAAGCATGACCTCCAAGAAACCGTTGGAAACGTCCAAATATAGGTTATGTCCAATGCGATACTTATCCGACTATTATTATAACGTTGGAAGATAAAACATACCGCAAGGGCGGATCCAGAGAGGCGGGGTCCAGAGGGTACGGCCCCCTCCTTGTTGAGGAAGAATGCCGTTTTTCAATGCAAAATGTAGACTACCGGAGGCGTGGAGCCCCCCCCCCACCCCCCCTTTTTTTGCGGAAGAACGCCATATGTGGCGGCGTGGACCCCCATCCCCCCGGGGGTCGCAAGTTTGTTCAGACTCCCCCCCCCCCCCCCTCCCCGGGTCGCAACTTTTCAAATTCCCGGATCCGACCTCGTAATACATGGTACAGTGCCGCGTTAGATACCGCTGCATGTTGCTCCGCCAAGGAGTCGCTTGCTCATAGCGAAGTCATAGCTGGAGAACAAGTCGGGGAGTTTCGGTTTGGCCATCGCTCGAGGTTGGTTGGTTGGTTGGTTGTATACTCAGGACGCTGAAATCACTATTGTTCATATCACGTCAATGGGAGAAGGAAGGGAGAGTGGAGCCATGTCCCCGGGGTAACCCCCTACTCTTTGCGTAGAAGGACATGAAATCTTTATCCTGCGACCACACAGACATGGCCACAGCAGCGCGCGAACCACCGATCCACGTGCCGTTAGGCTCTCAGGTGGCCAGAGCACTCAATGCGAGCGCTCTAACCCACTGAGCTAACGGGGCGGCCCCTCATCGCTCGAGGCTCTTACCACAAGGCCTGCCCTCTGCGCGCCCCCACGCGGACTGAGCGCGCCACGTAGCGGACGGCTGTGGAGGAGACTTAACTAGGATCGTGCTTCCATGGTATGTCGCCATCTAACGGTAACATTTGTAAACCAGAGATTAGAGTCAAATATTACATCATTCTCACCAAAATAGATGGCGCTGGGGAATACTGGTGCAAACCATGTACATAAGCAAATTGACCCTCCTATACCTGCCTGGGTGTGACATGAAAGGGTTGTCATTGCAGTGGCTGTGACAACTATTGTTAAAATCCTCGTGACGACATATAGTCTAGTTGGAAGATAGGGTTCCCGTGCACCCCCCGGAAATCAAAATTTCATCGGTGGCTCTAGATTGGAAAAAAATCATAGAAAATGATTAGCTATGTTAACAAGCTGAAAAACTGTCCCACGTATCTTTTTTCTGCAAATTAGTGCCACCATTTTCGAAAAATCAATAATGATGATAGCTGAACAGATAAGGTGTCTACACCCATGTTATGACGGGCAGGGATGATGAAAATACCATCAAAATACAATTTATATACTCAATAATAATATTATTGGCTCTTTGACGTGTTAGAATGTCAATTACATATATTTTAAGGCAATTGAACGGTCCTTATGGTATTGTGGTTTGCAATGTGAATTTTTTTTACGGTGCATTTATTTATCTTAAATGTCTTTAAATACATTAATTTTCATTGCCTCTAAATATCAGTATTAATACAATAAATGTACACGACACGATGATAAGTAGGTATATTAAGACAATAAATGTACACGACACAATGTTCAATATTGCAACATGTGATCTCCGCTGATCAGATGTATCACTCATCACTATCACTGAATTCGGGAAATTCAAACTCTTCCTCCTCGTCCGTTCCATCATCGTCTGTCTCCTCATCTTCAGTGTCATCGGTATCCAGGAGATCAATCAGCGAGTTTGGTAGAACCGCATTGTACGACCATAGCGGTTCTAAGACTCCTTCAGCCGTCCTCACCCATCCCTGTCCTTCATCGTAGGGCTTTGGCTTCTCCACAATAGGTTCATGAGCACGTTTATGCAAGGCGGTGCGGTGGTTCACACGCTGAATGTGGGGCTTCAGAGCAGAGAGGCAAGGAGGGAGACGAGTTAAGTCTACCTTTGACTTGACAGTGAGTTTCTCATCCTCCCCCACCATCTTGCGCAACAGTATGGCGCGGACGACATCAACTGAAGACTGGCGACTCTGACCGTACATCAGGCAGGTGAACTGCTCCAAGTTCTTCAGCATCTGCGGCGTGACGTTCCAGTTGTCACCGAGTTGTCTGAACACCTTGTTGAACCTTGGGTTCTTCTCCAGCTTTTTCAGCGGCCCCACCTTAGCCTTCCCCTTGAAGGAACTAGTGCAGTCCTCGCCGGTGAAGACATAGAACCCGAGAAGCGTAGAGCAGTAGTCTTCTCCCAAGGATTCTGCGAGCTCCGAGAGATTGATTAGCTGCCGATGGTTCCCTGATCCTGTATCTAGGTATACAGTGAGGTTGATGGCGTGAGCATGGTGCAGGAGAATCATGAATATATCCGTATCAGGTGTTCTGACCACAGCACTCTTATACCCGAGAGTCACGGCATGATGGAGGTACAGTACCACTCTGGTATCAGTCTCCTCCTGGTTGCTGTAGATTGTGGGTAGCTCATGCACCTTGACCTGGAACACAGGTAATAATACATACGGTCTAAGACTTGGATGTACGATACACATGTATGGCATTGCACGATAGTAATAACAGAAATAATAATATGTGCCATTAAACTCACCTCGCCATTTGATGAGACAAATTGATGAGTTCTCCCCTCCACGATAAGTACTGCCATCTTGGTTCGCCCCAGTCGTGAAGCTGCTGATGGACGACTCCACACTCGCAGCATGAGCTGGCAGAGCTGCTTCTTGTTGTCATCGTTAGCAAGAAATACTTTGAAGTCGTACGGCTTCCTCGTCGCTGGTCCAGCCACAATGATCTTCTCTGAGGTACCACGCCTCACCCTCTCCTGGGCCTTTATTGACTCCGGATAGTAGCTATCTGTCGAGAACAAGAAGTGATTCTTGGCCACCATTTGGTCGAGTACTTGTAGGCATATCTCGCCGCATGTTGGAGGAAGGTTGGAAAGAATGTGAAGCAGCGCCATGCCATTCTGGATGAAGAGGGCATCCTTGGGGTATGGGAGATTTTCGGGCGTGGCGTCATCCAGAAGGTGGTGTAGAATGGTAGCTTTGTTGGTCTTCGAGAAATATCCATCTGGTGTGCCAAAGCTCGGAGGTACAGGCATCAGGCTGAATGTCATCAGTTCGTCCAAATCCAATGGATCGTCTTTCTTCTGAGACTTGACGAGGAGCAGGAATGCGATGTTGCTCTGAGCCTGGTACTGGATGAGCTGGAATGATAAGTATGTGATATATTGATACGGTGTGTATTATTTCGCAAGACAACATTTTAAGACACAATGTACAGTAATAACTCTAATTGGAACACCTCGTTACCTCTCCCTTTGAGGATGTGAGGTTGACTTTTTTGTTGCAGGCCTCCATCGTCTTCAGTTTCTTCCTCTTAATGGGGTCGAAGAATCTGCCTGGTTCTCCACTCTGCAGTCGTTTGATGAATTCAGCTTTAGCAGCCTTGCCTACACCTTCTGACCCCAGCACATCCTTCTCAACATCGAGGGACACCGGGGCACCCGAGGCCACAGAGTAGAGCTTCTTCTGATCGATGGTGGTGAATGGGTTAGTGAAGTTATTCACAGCAGTGAGGACCCGCTGTACTGCCGCTTCACCTTTCTTGATTTCGGCCTTCTCCAGCTCCCGATGTCTCCCGGCCCTTGGAGAGTCTGGATCGTGTATGAGATCCACCATTTCGAGAATCTTCTCGTAGAATTGGGCCCGTTCGGAGGTTGTGCGACACCACTTCTGGTATGCCCCGAACTGACAGTACAAACCAGCAAAGCCACCTGAAAGGACATGGCGCCAATGTATTATACCTCAGTACCCTTTCTAGCTTGTGCAACTTTGCAGTTGGAGATACAACATCTTATTACCTTATCCACATTTGGTGTAATTCGTAAATGTTACCTGACGACTTGGCGAAACGCATAAAGGTCTCCTCCATCGTCTTGTCGACAGCACTGAGGGACCCTGGTATCATCGAGCGGGCCACTGCAATCGCACCCTTAGTGAGTAGATCCTTCGCTCCAGGATGCGCCTTCTCCATGTTCGTCAGATAGACCTCCATCCATACCAGATATCTGTCAATGAGAGTGGCTGTTTATCATGCTACATATTATATAATTGTATTAACTATGTTAACAATGGATGATCACACACTTTTTGTACATCTTAATAGAAACTGCAGGGGTATGCTACTTGCACAAACCTGGAGTAGTTTGGCCCATCGAACGCAAACGCAAGTTACACTTGTGGAACAGCTGGAGGTTGTTGGTATTCACGGAGTAGCCGAGCATGAAAACGAGATGACAGTGAATGATGAAGGACATCCAGAGGCTTGCCGTCTTCCCCAGGTGACCTTTGAGTACCTTCTCCTCATATGCGCGATACTTTTCGATGAGGGTCCGAGTAGACGGGTCACTGAGGGCTTTGTTGAGGTTTTCTCGATTGCAAGACTGTACCATGTTGAGGAGTGCCGCGGGATCAGCAATGGAGATGTTCTCCTCATCGACGAATTGCTCCATCAACAGCCTCTCCATAGCCTCACACACCGTTTTGAGACAGAAGAGGGACTTGGCGTAAGCCTTTCCACTAAGGACACCTTTCAGGGATCCAGTTGTTACCAGCTGCGCCTCCAGCAGAAGCTCAGTGTATCCGGATCCACGCATTTTGTGACCTGTGATCATCCCCATATAGTTCATGGACGTGTGAAATGGTCCAATCATGACCACGTGCCTGGCGAACTCGTCTGGCCATCGCCAGGTGATGGGTAGGGCCTTCATTGTGACGCCCAAAACTCAGGATCCAATTCTGGCCTACCTCAGCCGTGGCTGCCTCAGAACGCTTGAGTAGCTCGCGAACAACTGCATTGTCAGTGATTGGTTGATGGATGGGCGTGTAATAGTCCACTGTTGATTTTCTGGGAGGATGTATCCCTGTTGCAGAGGTGAAGCCCCCCAGTCCGGCCACAGGCTGTCTTCCGCTGCTTCCGATATATCTTGTGAACAGCCAGACATAGTACTCTTGCATCTTAGTAGCAAATACTGTGTCGTTCGCATGAGGCGGTGTGAATGAGGATCCCGGAGGAAAGCTTGGGCCTACGCGACTGAAGTTCAGGGGAGGGAGAGTTTCCGGTGTGTCAATTATCAAGCTACGCTCTTGAGACTTGTCGATGGTTGGCAGTGTGCGGACTTTGGAACTCTCGAAGCCAGGCAATACCTCCTGCAGCATGATTCCGCCAGCGCTATTAACAATGTTGCTTCCGTGCACATTTGTAGTGGTTTTATTTAAGTTGTCCCACTCACAGTGGAACACGGCGTTGATTCTGCCAGCGCTATTAACAATGTTGCTTCCATGCACATTTGTAGTTGTTTTACTTAAGTTGTCCCACTCACAGTGGAACACGGCGTTGCCCTCCCCCGTCACGATTTGGGGCGTCAAGTAGGTCGAAGCGTCATCCAGGGCCTTCGCCTGGGCAGTTTCCAACTCCAGGCCAAAATCATAGCTCTCAGAGTGGCCAAGCCTGTGTAAAATCATGTTGAGCTGTTTGCTTCGGAACAAGTGTCTGACTGTCACACAGAGAAGTATATGTTTCGGTAGCTTCCACTTTCCTTCTGACACTGCACGACATAGATCTTGCCCGATGGAGAATACCAAACGCTTGATCTTGTCGCTCTTCTCCACTTCTTCCTTTCCGGACATAACTATGTTGAGGAAACGGATGAGATCTGGAGGTAGGAGCTCTTGTGGACTGAGCTCCATGTCGTCAGCTGTGAATGGCCATGGCATGTCCTTGGAATCGCTGAAAGCCCGCAGAATAGTATGGCGAAGAAGCAGAGCGACGTCCAAGTACTTGTCTGTGCTCCCGAGAGTGTACGCTCGAGCAAGAGCATTAGAGACAGTGATGCTGGAGCTGTGTACTAGCCATAATGACATGGCCCCTTCGTGGTCCTGCTTGACCTTCGTGAAGTGGATATAGTCCTTTATTTTGTCATTCTCCAGGCGTTTTAGTAGTTTCTCTGAACGATAGTTGGAGTTATCGTACCCATTCTGTATCAGTTCTTCAACATAGATTAGGCGCAAAGATGACAACCGCAGGACTTCCTTCTGCTGGACAATATGAGTCTCAATGTGCTCTAGTGCTGACACGAGCGCCTTGTCATGGGCAGCTGACGCACGAGCATTCTCAGTATCTGGTCTTTCGGCTCTCCCGATCCCGCGCTCATAGTTAGCAAATGCTGTACGGAACGATCTGAGGCATGAAATATGGTGTTTGGCTTCAACAGCAAAGAGGTCTTTGTTTTGAACCCGTCTATGAAGTTGATCCAGACCCATTTTCTCAGCCCGTGATTCGATTTGCTCCCATCCGTTTTCTTTGTTCTTCCAAGATGGGAATAATTCAGCTCTCTCGGTTTTGCGACCAGAATCCTTGATCTCCACTTTGTCACAGAATATACATTCTGGTGGGAAGATTGATACTGTGGAGCCTGATGAGCACAATTTGCGAGGAGAGTGATGCCATTGTGAGGTTTCGGCCTCGCCTGCTTCGACATGATCCGGCAGACGATGGAGGTTGGCATTGAATCGTTGGTAGCAATGTCTGTGGTACCCAACACTGTTCAGGTCATCTGGGAGAGTTGTAGGGATCTGATCACATACCGACTGTATTCGATATGGAGAATCATGTGATAGGCACAGACGTCGGTCCCGGATCTGATGAAGCTGCTGTAGTTTGTCAGCTGCATTTCCCTTGATTATTAACGCTATTAACAATGTTGCTTCCATGCACATTTGTAGTTGTTTTATTTAAGTTGTCCCACTCACAGTGGAACACGGCGTTGCCCTCCCCCGTCACGATTTGGGGCGTCAAGTAGGTCGAAGCGTCATCCAGGGCCTTCGCCTGGGCAGTTTCCAACTCCAGGCCAAAATCATAGCTCTCAGAGTGGCCAAGCCTGTGTAAAATCATGTTGAGCTGTTTGCTTCGGAACAAGTGTCTGACTGTCACACAGAGAAGTATATGTTTCGGTAGCTTCCACTTTCCTTCTGACACTGCACGACATAGATCTTGCCCGATGGAGAATACCAAACGCTTGATCTTGTCGCTCTTCTCCACTTCTTCCTTTCCG
This sequence comes from Arenicola marina, assembly GCA_964019135.1. Taxonomy (NCBI): domain Eukaryota; kingdom Metazoa; phylum Annelida; class Polychaeta; family Arenicolidae; genus Arenicola; species Arenicola marina. The sequence goes on from OZ025253.1 coordinate 21,662,052, forward strand.
GACATAACTATGTTGAGGAAACGGGTGAGATCTGGAGGTAGGAGCTCTTGTGGACTGAGCTCCATGTCGTCAGCTGTGAATGGCCATGGCATGTCCTTGGAATCGCTGAAAGCCCGCAGAATAGTATGGCGAAGAAGCAGAGCGACGTCCAAGTACTTGTCTGTGCTCCCGAGAGTGTACGCTCGAGCAAGAGCATTAGAGACAGTGATGCTGGAGCTGTGTACTAGCCATAATGACATGGCCCCTTCGTGGTCCTGCTTGACCTTCGTGAAGTGGATATAGTCCTTGATTTTGTCATTCTCCAGGCGTTTTAGTAGTTTCTCTGAACGATAGTTGGAATTATCGTACCCATTCTGTATCAGTTCTTCAACATAGATTAGGCGCAAAGATGACAACCGCAGGACTTCCTTCTGCTGGACAACATGAGTCTCAATGTGCTCTAGTACTGACACGAGCGCCTTGTCATGGGCAGCTGACGCACGAGCATTCTCAGTATCTGGTCTTTCGGCTCTCCCGATCCCGCGCTCATAGTTAGCAAATGCTGTACGGAACGATCTGAGGCATGAAATATGGTGTTTGGCTTCAACAGCAAAGAGGTCTTTGTTTTGAACCCGTCTATGAAGTTGATCCAGACCCATTTTCTCAGCCCGTGATTCGATTTGCTCCCATCCGTTTTCTTTGTTCTTCCAAGATGGGAATAATTCAGCTCTCTCGGTTTTGCGACCAGAATCCTTGATCTCCATATTGTCACAGAATATACATTCTGGTGGGAAGATTGGTACTGTGGAGCCTGATGAGCACAATTTGCGAGGAGAGTGATGCCATTGTCAGGTTTCGGCCTCGCCTGCTTCGACATGATCCGGCAGACGATGGAGAATGGCATTGAATCGTTGGTAGCAATGTCTGTGGTACCCAACTCTGTTCAGGTCATCTGGGAGAGTTGTAGAGATCTGATCACATACCGACTGCATTCGATATGGAGAATCATGTGATAGGCACAGACGTCGGTCCCGGATCTGATGAAGCTGCTGTAGTTTGTCAGCTGCAGTTCCCTTGATTTCAGTAAGGGCGGTAAAGTGACCATGATCAGCAATTGAAACAACATGAATAATGCATGTAGGCGAGGAGTGTTTCTTGGATGCATGGTCTCCACCAGGAGGTTTGTCAGGTTTGCGTTTAGGCATGATCGAAGTCTGCCACCACTGTTAATGTCCACCACCACTGTTAATGTCCACCACCACTGTTAATGTCCACCACCACTGTTAATGTCCACCACCACTGTTAATGTCCACCACTACTGTTAATGTCCACCACCACTGTTAATGTCCAACACCACTGTTAACGTCCACCACCACTGTTAATGTCCACCACCACTGTTAATGTCCACCACCACTGTTAACACCACTGTTAATGTCCACCACCACCATGCATAATACCACTGTTAATATATCACAACTATTCTACCACCACCGTAATATTTCAATATTTTTACCACAACTGCGTATCTGGAAATAGAAAAGAGAAGTTATTAACACATTGCTACGATATAATTATATGAGTAACGAGTGACATCAACTGCATAGACTCCACTCCTGACAAGTTTGTACTTCGGCATGATTGAAGTCTACCACCACCACTGTTAATGTACACCACCACCACATATTATTTAGAGAGCTAGAATACATTATTGTGGGAATAATTCATTAAATTATCCCTGTACAAACCCTCTCGACTTCTTCAAATAAATCCTTGAAAATACAGCTAAAGTCGTATTTTGTAAATGTTTTACTCATAGCATGACAATGAGGTGAGCTGTCACTCCATATGGTATTTTCATCATCCTTGCCCCTCATAACATGGGTGTAGACACCTTATCTGTTCAGCTATCATCATTATTGACGGAGATATAGCGAAAAAACTTTTTTTCGAAAATGGCGGCACTAATTTGCATAAAAAAGGTACGTGGGACATTTTTTCAGCTTGTTAACATAGCTAATAATTTTTTATGATTTTTTTCCAATCTAGAGCCACCGATGAAATTTTGATTTCCGGGGGGTGCACGGGAACCCTATCTTCCAACCCAACTAATATTAGGAGTCGGGAAGGGGTTAATGACGACACAGGCATATTTGAAAAAAGACATTCGACGTTGAGTCCCAAACTCCAACACAGGATCTGAAAAAGCGAAAAATCGACACAGATTTTTGAGAGAAAAAACGACACTGAACTTAGTCAAAAAGCGCCACGGAACGTCTTAAAAAATCGACATTCTACACTGAGGATTTTGAAAAATCGACACTGGACACTGGACCACCCCCCGCCCCCTCACCTCCGTTCCTGAATCCTATTGTAGTGAGGTCACCAGCTGATATGCCGACAGAGACCGTTCCGTCGACACTCTAATCCCAGTAGTCCACATAAGTCAAGGTCATTACAATGAATACCTTGTGTACCCTTCAGCTCGGACGATAGAGAATTAGTTTAATAAACGCCGCATCAAATGCATAACAGCGGCATTTTTGCTGTATTAATAATGCAACTAACACGTTGAGTATCTTCAAACGACATTTTTTGAAGGTCAGAGGCGTTAACGGCATGAATATAAGCCTCGCCCGTAACATCCGTAATGGAATCTTCATAGGTTTACTATATTAATTCAGACCGTCATTATTCAAACACTGGCCATTTCTCCTTCCCACCACAATATCACAATTGGAACTAATATATCCGCTATAAGATGACATACAAACAACAAATTGCACCTAAATTCAGTTTTGTATATTTTTCCACCGATACGACTTGTCTTGGCATAATTTTTTGCATGGTGTGTTTGCTGTAAATGCCCTTAGAACCCTGTTTGTCAGATCTCACCCACGCCAAAGGAGATCACTGTTCCGTATTCGGTATCCGGTGTCCTCCGGGCTGAAAGCTCTGAAACGGGACACGTTGTCAGGCGAAACCTGAAAAATACAACCTAATAATAAAAAAACTAAACTTGACACGCCCAAGGTCACCGCATAACAAAGCGCAGCGCCCTCTATGCGAGAAGACTTGAACCACCGTAAGGTTTGTTACGCTGTACGTCTCCAATTCTTCAGTTCATGTATTTTTCTTCCTTTTCGTGTGATACGTGATACAGGATACGTCGATGCTACTCGCGGCATCCCTTTGTCCTTGAAGCGTATAATGCCAAGGTCAAGAGGGAAGTCGATCAACAAACGTTCTTGTTTTCGATACCCTGGGATCAAGGAATGTGCCTGGATGTCGAAGCGTGTGTGTGTAGGGAGGAGGGGGGCGGGGGGAAGGCGGGGGGGGGAGGGGGGGACTGAGGGGTAGGTTCAGTGCTGAAAGGTTAGTGTATAAGCCTTCCATGTGAATGGCAAAGGATCCATACGTGTTGTAGGCTTCACATCTTCTGTGATTTGCGTGAATTAATAATGTGACTAGGAGAAGCTTTCTCATAATGTTGTGCCATATAGTGAAGCCACCTGCTGCGGTAACCACACGGTCGCTGTCGACCAGTCTGTTACAGATCATTTATCATCATCTGATTAGAGCTATAACTGTGTGCTCTGGATATATCCCAGTGGCGTAGCTGGCCTTGACGCAGAGCACGCAGTGCGCCTCCTTTTTCTGGGGCAATTTTTGACGTCAAAATTCCCCCTATCGCGGCTGTTATAGTCCGCGTTCACTTTATTTTGAGGCGGGCTAGGCTACTTTATCCTTACCTATTTCTCGGCGTTTTCGCAGCTGTTCATTGACAGAATGATACTAGTTAAAAGAGGCTTAGGCGAGTGGACAGCGGTCTTTATACGATGGGCTGGTTTTGTGACACACCCGTCCTGAAATAGATGACTTGGCATCCTTGAAAAAACATGGTTAACGTTGGCGCTATCTGGACGTCGCGTCTAGGTAGCAAATTATTACCTAGAATGCAGTGCAGTACATGCAGTGGCGCCTCACTGCGGAGTAATCAGAATTATACTGTAGGGAGACTCTCCCTTGCTCTGTCCCATAGACCACTTCGCAAATCATAGTTCAGATTATTCCACTGTGAGGCGCCACTGCATGTGCAATGCATTCTGGGTATTATTTTGGTCTTAGCGGGATGTCAAGATGGCGTCATCGCATGACAACGTATTTATATCTAGATACTTGAACATGCAATGTTTTCATCTACCTTCATCTACGGAACAATTACGTAATCTGGATGTAAGTTAGACATACTCATTAATTTTATACATGCCTTGCCAATACCCTGAAAATATGGCATTTATCTCCATA
>OZ025253.1:21666535-21939535 GCA_964019135.1 Arenicola marina
CCAGAGCGAGTACTGCCCAAAGTAAGAGAAAGTTGAACGCAAGCAGAAAGAAGAAGAAAAAAGCTGTTGCAGCAAAAAAGAAGAAGAGACCCGTCAAGAAAACTTCACGTCGAAAGAGTCACTAGACACCTACTAGAGATATATTTACGATATGAGCGGTGAAGAAATGGAAACAAGCGGAGAGAGTTTTACATCTTGTCTTGATGTCTTTCGTCTACCCCCAGAGTCGCTTGTGGAAAAGAAAAAATACATAGAATATCGTCCTCTCACTCAAGTAACGGAGGGAGCTCCCATTGAATTCGTCATAGCGGCGAGCCAGGGTCAATACATAGATCTGAAGAACTCCTTTCTTTCCTTGAAAGCGAGAATTGTGGATAAAAACGGTCAAGCTTTGGCTGTGGGCAAGCTGGCGTCTCCCATCAACTTGATCTTCCAAAGTCTGTTTCAACAAGTGGATGTCAGCTTACAAGGAAACAACATCACACAGACGGGAGTAAATTTTGCACACGAAGCATATTTGGATACTTTGCTTCACGCTAATGCTGACCAAGCGAATGGCAAGTTGCAATCCGAAGGCTTCTTTCTCGATACTTCCGCGTATATGGATGAAGCCAGTCCTTTATCCACCAACGGAGGATTAACACAGCGCTACGCTCTGTTCCAACAAGGGAGGTGGGTGGAACTCCTCGGGCAACTAAGAGTCGACTTTTTCCAACAAGAAAAATATTTGTTGGATAACGTGGATATGGGACTACGATTGTGGCTTAACAAACCTGATTTCTATCTCATGACTCCCAAGACGGATGAAGGTTACCGACTGCAACTCACAGACGTCATTTTCCACATATGCAAGGTCAATGTAGTCCCGCAAATTATTGAAGCGCATGCAGACGTGTTGCAGACAATCACTGCCAAGTATCCCTATTTGAAAAGGGATTCTAAAAGATATTCTCTATTACGAGGAGAGAATTCATTCGCCTTCGAAGACATCTTTCAAGGAAGAGTACCACAGAAAATTACCATTGCCTTGGTGAAATCGGTTGCCTACAACGGTGATTACCAACAGAATCCCTTCAACTTTATCCATCAACAATTGGAGCAACTGACGGTGACTGTCAACGATGACCCAACACCCTTTCGTACGTTAAAGACTAACTTCGCACAAAAGCAATATCTCCAGGGATACCGCACGCTATATATGTCAGATGACACATCCCCTGCACTGATTCCGAGAAGAGACTACCCGGCGGGATACAGTATTTTCCATCTTCCCCTTCAAGCTGTTTGCGACCCACAGAACTTCCCCCGACAGCAAGCGGGATCACTGAAAATTCAAGGCCACTTTGAGTCGGCGCTCCCTGAAAACACCGATGTGCTGATCATTGGAGAATTTCCTCGAGTGCTTCACGTGGATGCCAGTCGAAACGTATTTCTACACTCATGAATACGTCTCAATTACAACAGCCCTAGAAAGGGATTCGTGTTGGAGATGGAGACAATTCGCCGTCTTGGCCGCCGATCAGTTTCACGTTCACCTTCCACCTGGTGGTTATATCGTGAATACAGATAGATCCAACTAACCAGGAAGACACTGGTTGGCTTTCTATAAAATGTCATCGGGGAAAATTGAGATGTTTGACTCACTAGGAAAACCAATTCGTGCCTATGTGAACCTTAAACACTTGGAATATTTTATTCAACAACCCATGAGAGCGGTGTGGCAGTCACTTGGCACAGATGTATGCGGAGAATACTGTCTATTTTACTTATATTTCAAATGTCGAAATTACTCCATGTCACGAATCTATCGAGAGTATTGGTCTCCAAACACCATGTGCAATGACAACTATATTCATAATTTCCGATCTGTTCACTTTCCGCGTATCACTCGCCGGCAGTCCCCGCGTTTTATGCAAACCGCGTGCAAGACCCTTTTACCCATGGTCTAAATTGTCATGTATAATAATATGATATCAAGGTGTATGCTTTTGTGTTACTAAGTTTTTGACCACGATAGATGTTGTAGCGGGTAATGGTATTCATGTATTGTAGTGATATAGGAATAAAAACTTTTCAAAATGGATGATTGTATTTGCGTTAATACGGTTTACTCGATACATATCCTTAGGTTTTTACGAACAAACAAACATATTACACAGCTTATAGGATCTCACATGGCCTGTTCAACGCAAACATTGATTATATACACGTGTCGTTGACGATTAATCGTACTGTAACTCGAGAATATACAGTTTACATGGCGATATCTATAGCGATTAAATGATTTACTGTTTCATCAAAGCAAAATGACTTGTTCATCTAGTAACAAATTCATAATAGTACTTGATCGCAGATTGACGAGTTCAAACAATGATTAATGACATAGTTAACACCTTCATTGCCTCTTCCGTCACCCATGTCTTCTTCATTCACTCGTACTATAGCACGAGAACATAAGACACACAATGATTAATAACCTTGTTGAATATACCTATTTACATACTAATTTATGCTAATTATACCCCATGCTATAGCACGGAAACAAAGACTTTTGACAAAAATTAATAACCTCATTAACTCGTGAGCGGACATTTTCAAACCGATATTTCAAAATTTTCGGTCGCGCTATAGCACGACCACAGGGGGGGGGGGAGGGGGGGGTCATGGGGGTAGCAAAAAGCTCATCATATACTACTCACAGTCCACAGCATACAGCTCGGTGACTAACATCCCGACAACACCCAGCCCGGTGAAACTCAGTCCGACAGCACACAGCTTGGTGACACACAGTCCGACAGCACACAGCTCGATGACACACAGCCCCACTGCACACTACTCGGTGTGGGTGGGTCATGGGGGTAGCAAAAAGCTCACCATATACTACTCACAGTCCACAGCATACAGCTCGGTGACTAACATCCCGACAACACCCAGCCCGGTGAAACTCAGTCCGACAGCACACAGCTCGATGATACACAGCCCCTCTGCACACTACTCGGTGACACACGGACCGACAGCACACAATACAGTGATACACAGTCCGACAGCACACAGCTCGGTGACACGCAGACCGACAGCACACTGCTCGGTGACACGCAAACCGACAGCACACAGCTCCGTGACACGCAGGCCGACAGCACAACGTTCAAGGACACACACACCGACAGCACACATCTCATCGACGCACTGACCCACAGCACACCGGTCGGTGAGACACAGGCAGACACCACACAGCTCGGTAACACACAGACCAACAGAACACAGCTCGGTAATACACAGACCGACAGCATACTGCTCGGTGACACGCAAACCGACAGCACACAGCTCAGTGATACACAGTCCGACAACACACAGCTGTGATACACAGACTGACAGCACACAGCTCGGTGCCACACATACCGAGAGCGCACAGCTTATTGACACACAGACCGACCGCATACCGGTTGGTGAGACACGGACAGACAGCACACACCACGTGACACACATACCATCAGAACGCAGCTCGGTAACGCACAGACCGACAGCACACAGCTTGGTGACTCACAGACTGACAGCACACAGCTCAGTGACATACAAACCGACAGCACACATTTCGGTGAGACACAGACCGACAGCACACAGCTCGTTCAATCGCAGATCGACGGCACACAGCTTGGTGACTCACAGACTGACAGCACACAGCTCAGTGACATACAAACCGACCGCACACATTTCGGTGAGACACAGACCGACAGCACACATTTCGTTGAGACACAGACCGACAGCACGCATCTGATTGACGCACATCCCGACAGAATACAGTTCTGTAACATATATTGACAACACACATCTCCTTGACACACAAACCCACAGCACACATTTCGGTGACACACAGACCGACAGCACATAGCTCGGTGACGCACAGACTGACAGCACACAGCTCGTTCACACGCAGATCGTCGGCACACAGCTCAGTGACACACAGACCGACAGCACACAGCTCGGTGACGCACAGACCGACAGCACACAGCTCAGTGACACACAGACCGACAACACGCATCTCATTGACACACAGCCCGACAAACACAGTTCTGTAACATATATTGACAACACACATCGCCTTGACACACAAACCGACGGCGCACATTTCGGTGAGAACCCAACCGTTAGCACACAATCTGGTGATGCACAGTCCGATAGCACACAGATCAGTGTCACACAGACCGACAGCATACTGTTCAGTGACACACAGACCGACAGCATAAAAGTCAGTGTCACCAACCGACACAGACAACTCGGTGACACGCAGTTTCAGAGCACACAACTCAGTGATACACAAACCGACAGCACCCAGCTCGGTGACCCACAGACAGACAACGCGCAGGTCGGTAACACAAAGACTAAGAGCACACATTATCAGCGACAGAGAGACTGACAGCACACAGCTCAGTAACACACAGATTAAGAGCACACAACTCGGTAACACACAGACCAACAACACGCAGCTCGGTAAAACAGGCAGTACACAGTTCAGCGACACACAGACCGACAGCACACATCTCGATGGCACATAGACAAACACCATGCAGCTCAGCAACACACAGCCCAATCGCATACAGCTCGGTAACACAGACAGCATACAGCCCAGAGACACACAGATCGACAGCAAGCAGCTCGGTGACTCGCAAACCAACAGCACACAGCTCAATGACACACAGACCGCCAGCATAAATCTCGGTGAAACACATACCGACAGCACCCAGCTCGAAGAAACACAGGCCGGCAGCACACAGTACAGTGATACGCAGTCCGAAAGCACACAGCTCGATGACACACAGACCGACGAGAGCCCGGTGACACGCAGGCCGACAGCACACAGTTCAAGGACACACACACCGACAGCACACATCTCATCGACACACAAACCCACAGCACACCGATCGGTGAGACACAGGCAGACACAACACAGCTCGGTAACACACAGACCGACAGCACACTGCTCGGTGACACGCAAACCGACAGTAAACGGCTCAGTGTTACACAGACCGGCAACGAACAGTTGTGATACACAGAATGACAGCACACAGCTCGTTCACTCGCAGATCGACAGCACACAGCTCGGTGACACACAGACCGAGAGCTCACAGCTTAGTGACACACAGACCGACCGCATACCGGTTGGTTAGACACCGACATACAGCACACAGCTCGGTGATACACAGACCGACAGCACACACCACGGGGACACACAGACCGACAGCACACAGCTCGTTCCCACGCAGATCGACAGCACACAGCTCGGTGACACACAGACCGACAGAACACAGCTCGGTAACGCACAGACAAACAACACACCGCTCCGTAACACAGGCAGCACACAACTCAGACACACAGTCACTTAAAAGTGACCTACAGACCGACCGCACTCTGGTCGGCAACACACAGACCGACAGCACACAGCTCAATGACACACATACCGACAGCACACAGCTCGGACCGGCACATACCGACAGCACACAGCTCGGTCCCTCACAGACCGACAGCATAGAGCTCGGTCACACACGCACCAACATCACACAGCTCAGTGACACACAGACCGACAGCACACAGCTCGGTCCCGCAGAGTCAGAGAGATCACAGCTAATTAACGCACAGACCGACAACTCACGTTCAGTAAGACACAGACCGATAGCTCACAGCTCGGTAAAACACAGACAGCACAGAGCTCGGTGACACACAAACCGACAATACACAGCTCGGTGACACACATACCGACAACACACATCTCAATAACACGCATACCGACAGCTCACAGCTCGATGGTACACAGAGAGACAACACACAGCTCAGTGATACACGGACCGACAGCACACAGCTCAGTGACGCACAGACAAACAACACTCAGCTTTGTGAGGCACAAAACGACAGCACACTTCTCGGTGACACACAAACCCAGTGCACACAGCTCAGTGTCACATAGACCGACAGCACACAACTCAAAGACACACAGGCCTCCAGCACACAGCTCGGTGACACACATATTGATCGCACACAGCTCGGTGATACACACATCGACAACACACAGAACAGTAACACACACATCCACAACACACGGCACAGTAGCACACAAACCGATATCTCACAGCTCAGTGACACATAATACTGACCGCACATAGCTAGGTGACACACAGACTAAAGCACACAGCTCGGTGACACACAAACCGACACCACACAGCGCAGTGGCACACATACCAACAGAACACAGCACGGTGACACACATACCGACAGCAGACAAATCATTGACACCCAGACCGAGAGCACACAGCTCGGTGACAAAAAGACTGACAGCACACAGCTCGGTGACACAGAGACCGACAGCACACAGCTCTGTGATACACAGACCAACAGCACGCAGCTCAGTGGCACATATACCGACTTCACACAGCTCGGTGACACACAGACCGCACACTGCTCGCTTACGCACAAACCAAAAGCACACAGCTCAGTGACAGGCAGACCCACAGCACACAGCTGGGTGACACACAGCTGTGTGACACACAGACCCACAACATACCGGTCGGTGAGACACAGGCAGACACAACACAGCTCGATAACACACAGACCAACAGCACACAGCTCGGTGATACACAGACCCACAGCACACTGCTCGTTGACACGCAGGTCGACAGCACACAGCTCAGCGAAACACAGACCGACAGCACACAGCTCGGTGACACACAGACCGACAGCGCCCAACTTAGTGACCTACAGACCGACCGCACTCTGGTCGGCAACACACAGACCGATGGCACACAGCTCAATGACACACATACCGACAACACACAGCTCGGACCGGCACATACCGACAGCACACAGCTCGGTCCCTCACAGACCGCCAGCACACAGCTCGGTCACACACGCACCAACAGCACACAGCTCAGTGACACACAGACCGACAGCACACAGCTCGGTCCCGCAGTGTCAGAGAGCTCACAGCTAATTAACGCACAGACCGACAGCTCACGTTCAGTAAGACACAGACCGATAGCTCATAGCTCGGTAAAACACAGACAGCACAGAGCTCGGCGACACACAAACCGACAATACAAAGCTCGGTGACACACATACCGACAACAAACATCTCAGTAACACACATACCGACAGCTCACAACTCGGTGACACACAGACAACACACATCTCGGTGACACACCGACTTACAACACACATATCAATAACACACATACCGGCAACACACAGCTCGCTGGTACACAGTCAGACAGCACACAGCTCAGTGATACACGGACCGACAGCACACAGCTCAGTGACGCACAGACAAACAACACTCAGCTTTGTAAGGCACAAAACGACAGCACACTTCTCGGTGACACACAAATCCAGTGCACACAGCTCAGTGTCACATAGACCGACAGCACACAACTCAAAGACACACAAGCCCCCAGCACGCAGCTCGGTGACACACATATTGACCGCACGCAGCTCGGTGATACACACATCGACAACACACAGAACAGTAACACACACATCTACAACACACGGCACAGTAGCACACAAACCGATATCTCGCAGCTCCATGACACAAAAGACTGACCGCACATAGCTAGGTGACACACAGACTGAAGCCCACAGCTCGGTGACACACAAACAAACATCACACAGCGCAGTGGCACATATACCGATAGAACACAGCCCGGTGACACACAGACCGACAGCAGACAGATCATTGACACCCAGACCGAGAGCACACAGCTCGGTGACACAAAGACTGACAGCTCACAGCTTGGTGACACAGAGACCGACAGCACACAGCTCTGTGATACACAGACCAACAGGACGCAGTTCAGTGGCACATATACCGACTTCACACAGGTCTGTGACACACAGACCGCACACTGCTTGCTTACGCACAAACCAAAAGCACACAGCTTAGTGACAGGCAGACCCACAGCACACAGCTGGGTGACACACAGACCCAGAACACACCGGTCGGTGAGACACAGGCAGACACAACACAGCGCGGTAGCACACATACCAACAGCAGACAGCTCGGTGATACACAGACCGATATCTCACTGCTCGTTGACACGCAGGTCGACAGCACACAGCTCAGTGAAATACAGACCGACAGCACACAGCTCGGTGACACACAGACCAAGAGCGCACAACTTAGTGAATTACACACCGACCGCACTCTGGTCGGCAACACACATACCGACAGCACACAGCTCGGACCGGCACATACCGACAGCACACAGCTCGGTCCCTCACAGACCGACAGCATACAGCTCGGTCACACACGCACCAACAGCAGAAAGCTCAGTGACACACAGACCGACAGCACACAGCTCGGTCCCGCAGAGTCAGAGAGCTCACAGTTAATTAACGCACAGACCGACAGCTCACGTTCAGTAAGACACAGACCGATAGCTCCCAGCTCTATAAAACAGACAGCACAGAGCTCGGTGACACACAAACCGACAATACACAGCTCGGTGACACACATACCGACAACACACATCTCAGTAACACGCTTGCCGACAGCTCACAGCTCGGTGACTCACAGACAACACCCAGCTCGGTGACACACCAGCTCGGTGACTTACAACACACATCTCAATAACACACATACCGGCAACACACAGCTCGCTGGTACACAGACAGACAGCACACAGCTCAGTGATACACCGACTGACAGCACACAGCTCAGTGACGCACAAACCAACAACACTCAGCTTTGTGAGGCACAAAACGACAGCACACTTCTCGGTGACACACAAACCCAGTGCACACTGTGCTCGGTGAAACCCAGGCCGACAAAACACAGCTCGGTGACACACAGACTGACAGCTCACTGCTCGGTGACACACAAACAGGCAGCAACCAGCTCTTTGACACATAGAACGACAGCACACAGGTCGTTGACGCACAAACCGACAGCACGCAGCTCGGGGGCAAACAGACCGACGGCACTTACCTCGGGGGCCCACAGACCAACAGCAGACAGCTCAGTGATACATAGACTGACAGCAAGTAGTTCCTTGCCAGGTAGACCGACAGCACATAGCTCGTTGACAAACAGCCCAACAGCACACATCTCCGTAGCAGACAGATTAACAGCGCACAACTCGGTGAAACACAGGCCGACAACACACATCCTAATGCCACACAGACCGACCGCATACAGCTCTGTGACACACTGACCGACAGAACCATCTCAGTGGCCCATAGACCAACAGCACACATCTCATTGACATACAGACCGACAGCACACATCTCATTGACACAGAGCCCGACAGCCCATAGCTTAGCGACACACAAACCGACAATACACAGCTCGGTGACACACATACCGACAACACACATACCGACAACACACATCTCAGTAACACGCATACCGACAGCTCACAGCTCGGTGACTCACAGACAACACACAGCTCGGTGACACACCAACTTACAACACACATCTCCATAACACACATACAGGCAACACACAGCTCGCTGGTACACAGACAGACATCACACAGCTCAGTGATACACGGACCGACAGCACACAGCTCAGTGACGCACAGACCAACAACACTCAGCTTTGTAAGGCACAAAACGACAGCACACTTCTCGGTGACACACAAACCCAGTGCACACAGCTCAGTGTCACATAGACCGACCGCACACAACTCAGACACACAGGCCTCCAGCACACAGCTCGGTGACACACATATTGACCGCACGCAGCTCGGTGATAGACACATCGACAACACACAGAACAGTAACACACACATCCACAACACACAGCACAGTACCACACACACCGATATCTCACAGCTCGGTGACACAAAAGACTGACCGCACATAGCTCGGTGACACACAAACCGACATCACACAGCGCAGTGGCACACATACCGACAAAACACAGCCAGGTGAAACACCGACCGACAGCAGACAGATCATTGACACCCAGACCGAGAGCACACAGCTCGGTGACACCAAGACCGACAGCACACAGCTCTGTGATACACAGACCAAAACCACGCAGCTAAGTGGCACATATACTGACTTCACACAGCTCGGTGACACGCAGACTGACATCTCGCAGATCGGTGAAACACGGACAACACACAGCTAGGTGAAACACAAACCGTCAACACCCAACTCAGTAACACGCAGACCAACAGCACACAGATCCAAGACACACAGATAGACAGCACACAGCTCGGTAATACACAGACGGACAGCACACTACTCGGTGATACACAGACCGACAGCACACACCGCGGGGACACACAGACCGACCGCACACCGGTTGGTGAGACACGGACAGAAAACACACAGCTCGGTGACACACAGACTGACAGCACACAGCTCGGTGACAAACTGACAGCACACAGCTCGCATACCAACAATTCACATGGTGATGTCTGCGGCGTCAATAATGTGAATGCCTCTTTAGATTCTCTTGCTTGAGCGGTTGCTTTGCGATATGATTTTGATAAGCGTTTAGCTGACTGGGCAACTATTATGTGGTATGCTATTATTATATCAAATTCTAGTATAAAGCTGTGATCTTCTTCATATATAAAATAGAGATAACCAGGTGGAATTTTAATTGGGATGAACCCGTAACTTTAAACGAGCATTGTGGAGCGGATTATTACTTTAGTAAACTAATCGTCTGACTGTAAATCAGAGTAAGTTAGACTTTATCGACAGCATCTTAAGCGAATACAAGCGTGATGCAGAATCTTGAGGCAATGGGCGAACGACGTCAGACGCATTTCTTTGGTAACCCGGGTGTATCCCACGGTCGACCAAATACGCACATTAATTACGCGTCGGTTCACCGCCCACACTTCTTTCACCCAGAAAATAGAGATAACGAGAACCCGTAACTTTAAACGAGCATTGCGGAGCGGATTGTTACATTACTAAACTAACCGAGTGACTTTCTTTTCAGGGAAAGGTAAGTCAGGCTTGATCGACGGGATGCGGACCGCCAGGCCTAAACTTCGTGATACACAGGCCGACAACACACAGTTCAGTGACACACAGACCGACAGCACACTGCTCGGTGACACAGCCACAGAGCACAATGCCCCGAGACACACAGACAAACAGCTCTCAGCTCAATGACACACAGACCGACAGCTTACGGTTCAGTGACACACAGACAGCACAAAGATCGGTGACACACTAACCGAAAGCACAGAGCTCAGTGATAGACAGACCGACAGCACACAGCTTATACACAGACCGACAGCACACAGATCAGTGACAGACAGACTGACAGCACATAACTCGGAGTCACACAGACCGACGGCCCACAGCTCGGTGACACTCAGACTGACAGCACACAGCTTGATGACACACAGATAAAGAGCACACAGCTCGGTGACACATAGACCAAAAACACACAGATCAGGGACACACAGACTGATAGCACACATATCGGTGACACACAGACCGACAGACTACAGCTCAGTGACACAGACACCGACAGCACAGCGTCAGTAGGCACACAGACTGGCAGGCCACAGCTCAGTCACACAGACAGCACATAGCTAGGAGGCACACAGTGACAGCACACAGCTCAGTAACACACCACACGACGGCACATATCTCGGAGACACACAGTGACAGCACATTGCGCAGTGACGCACAGACCTACAGCACACACGTCAGTGACTCACAAATCAACAGCACAGAGCTCAGTGACTCACAGACCAACAGCACACAGCTCAGTGACACACAGGCCAACAGCCCACAGCTTGGAGATTCGCAGACCGACAGCACACAGGTCAAAGACAAACAGACCGACAGCACACAGCTCAGCAACATACAGACTGACAGCTCGTAGCTCGGTGATACACAGACAGCACAGAGCTTGGGGACACACAGACTGACAACACATATCTCAGTAACAAACATACCGGCAACACACAGCTCGTTGGCACATAGACCGACAGCACACGGCTCAGTGACACACAGACCGACAGCACTCATCTTTGTGATGCACAGACCGCAAGCACAAAGCTCGGTGACACATAGACCGTCGGCACACAGATAATTGACACTCAGCCCGACAGCACACAGCTCGGTGACACACATACCTACAGCTCACAAATTATTTATGCACAGACCGACAGCACATAACTCAGTGACACACAGACCAACAGCCTACAGCTCAGTGACACACAGGCCGAAAGCACACAGCTTATACACAGACCGACAGCACACAGATCAGTGACAGACAGACTGACAGCACATAACACGGAGTCACACAGACCGACGGCCCACAGCTCGGTGACACTCAGACTGACAGCACACAGCTTGATGACACACAGATGAAGAGCACACAGCTCGGTGACACATAGACCAACAACACACATATCAGTGACACACAGACTGATAGCACACAGCTCGGTGACGCACAGACCGACAGCCCACAGCTCAGTCACACATACACAGACAGCACCGAGCTAGGAGGCAAACAGTGACAGCACACAGCTCAGTAACACATCCAAACGACAGCACATATCTCGGAGACACACAGTGACAGCACATTGCGCTGTGACACACAGACCAACAGCACACAGTTCAGTGACTCACAGACCAACAGCACACAGCTCCGAGACACACAGACGGACAGCACACAGCTAAGCGACTCACAGACCGACAGCACAGAGCTCAGTGACCCACAGACCGACAGCACGCAGCTCAGTGACACATAGCCCAACAGCACACAGCTTGGAGATTCGCAGACCGACAGCACACAGCTCGGAGATGCGCAGACCGGCAGCACGCAGCTCAGCGACATATAGACCGACAGCACACAGCTCAGTGACACACAGACCGACAGCAAACAGTTCCAAGACAAACAGACCGACAACACACAGCTCAGTGACACACAGACCGACAGCGAACAGGTCAAAGGCAAACAGACCGAGAGCACACAGCTCAGCGACATACAGACAGACAGCTCATAGCTCGGTTATACACAGACAGCACAGAGCTTGGGGACACACAGACTGACAACACACATCTCAGTAACAAACGTACCGGCAACACACAGCTCGGTGGCACATAGACCAACAGCACACGGCTCAGTGACACACAGACCGACAGCACTCATCTTCGTGATTCACAGACGGACAGCGCGCAGCCAAGTGACACACAACCCGACAGCACACAGCTCAGTGACACAGCGACCGACAGCACACAGTTCAGTGACACACACACTGACAGCACACGTTTCAGTGACACACAGACCGAAAGCACAAAGCTCTGTGATACACAGACCGACAGCACACTGCTCAGTGATACAAATACCGAAAGCATACCACTCAGTGACATACAGACCAACAACACGCAGCTCAGTGCCACACAGACCGATAGTACCCAGCTAGGTGACACACTGACAGCACACAGCGCAGTGACGCACAGACCGACGGCACACAGTTTGGCGACACACACCCCGACAGCACACGGCTCGGTGACACATAGACCGTCGGCACACAGATAATTGACACACAGATCGACAGCACACAGCTCGGTGACACACAGACCTACAGCTCATAGATTTGTTATGCACAGACCGTCAGCACATAACTCGGTGACACACAGACCGAGAGGCCTACAGCTCAGTGACACACAGACCGACAGCACACAACTCTGCGACACAGACCGACAGCACACAGCTTATACACAGACTGACAGCACACAGATCAGTGACAGACAGACTGACAGCACATAACACGGAGTCACACAGACCGACGGCCCACAGCTCGGTGACACTCAGACTGACAGCACACAGCTTGATGACACACAGATAAAGAACACACAGCACGGTGACACATAGACCAACAACACACGGATCAGTGACACACAGACTGATAGCACACAGCTCGGTGACACACAAATCGACAGACCACAGCTCAATGACACAGACACCGACAGAACAGCGTTAGTAGGCGCACAGAATGACAGCCCACAGCTCAGTCACACAGACACAGACAGCACCGAGCTAGGAGGCACACAGTGACAGCACAAAGATCAGCAACACACCCAAACGACAGCACATATCTCGGAGACCACAGCGACAGCACATTGCGCAGTTACACACAGACCAACAGCACACAGTTCAGTGACTCACAGACCAACAGCACACAGCTCGGAGACACACAGGTCGACAGCACACAGCTAAGTGACACACAGACTTACAGCAGGCAGCTCGATGACACACAGACCGACAGCTCACAGCTCAGTGACTCACAGACCGACAGCACAGAGCTCAGTGACTTACCGACCGACAGCCCACAGCTCAGTGACACACAGGGCAACAGCACACAGCTTGGAGATTCGCAGACCGACAGCACACAGCTCGGTGATGCGCAGACGGACAGCACACAGCTCAGCGACATATAGACCGGCAGCACACAGCTCAGAGACACACAGACCGACAGCAAACAGGTCAAAGACAAACAGACCGACAGCACAAAGCTCAGCGACATACAGACCGACAGCTCCTAGCTCGGTGATACACAGACAGCACAGAGCTTGGGGACACACAGGCTGACAACACACATCTCCGTAACAAACATATCGACAACACACAGCTCGGTGGCACATAGACCGACAGCACACGGCTCAGTGACACATAGACCGACAGCACTCATCTTTGTGATTCACAGACGGACAGCGCGCAGCCAAGTGACACACAACCCGACAGCACACTGCTCAGTGATACACATACCGACAGCATACTACTCAGTGACATACAGACCAACAACACTCAGCTCAGTGCCACACAGACCGATAGTACCCAGCTAGGTGACACACTGACAGCACACAGCGCAGTGACACATAAACCTTCGGCACACTTATAATTGACACACAGACCGACAGCACACAGATTAGTTTTGCACGGACCGACAACACATAACTCGGTGACACACAGACCGAGAGGCCTACAGCTCAGTGACACACAGGCCGAAAGCACGCTGCTCAGTGACACACAGACCGACAGCCTACAGCTCAGTGACACACAGGCCGAAAGCACGCTGCCCAGTGACACACAGACCGGTAGCACACAACTCTGCGACACAGACCGACAGCACACAGCTTATACACAGACTGACAGCACACAGATCAGTGACAGACAGACTGACAGCACATAACACAGCACATCACACAGACCGACGGCCCACAGCTCGGTGACATTCAGACTGACAGCGCACAGCTTGGTGACACACAGATAAAGAGCACACAGCTCGGTGACACATAGACCAACAACACACAGATCAGTGACACACAGACTGATAGCACACAGCTCGGTGACAGACAGACCGACAGACCACAGTTCAGTGACACAGACACCGACAGAACAGCGTTAGTAGGCATGCAGACTGACAGCCCACAGCTCAGTCACACAGACACAGACAGCACCGAGCTAAGAGGCACACACTGACAGCACGCAGCTCGGTGAAAGACAAACCGACAACACACAGCTCGGTGACCCACAGACAGACAACGCGCAGGTCGGTAACACAAAGACAAAGAGCACACATTATCAACGACAGAGAGACCGACAGCACACAGCTCAGTAACACACAGATCAACAACACACAGCTCGTTAATACAGGCAGTACACAGTTCAGCGACACACAGACCGACAGCGCACAGCTCGATGGCACATAGACGAACACCATACAGCTCGGCAACACACAGCCCAATAGCATACAGCTCGGTAACACAGACAGCACACAGCTCAATGGCACACAGACCGCCAGCACAAAGCTCGGTGAAACACACACCGACAGCACACAGTACAGTGATACGCAGTCCGACAGCACACATCTCATCGACACACAGACCCACAGCACGCCGATCGGTGAGACAGAGGCAGACACCACACAGCTCGGTAACACACAGACCAACAGCACACAGCTCAGTGATACACAGACCGACAGCACACGGCTCGATGACACGCAACCCGACAGCACAGGGTTCAATGATACACAGACCAACAACAAACAGCTGTGATACACAGACTGACAACACACACAGCTCGTTCACACGCAGATCGACAGCACACAGCTCGGTGACACACAGACCGAGAGCTCACAGCTTAGTGACACACAGACCGACCGCATACCGGTTGGTGAGACACGGACATACAGCACAGAGCTCGGTGATACACAGACCGACAGCACATACCACGGTGACACACAGACCGACAGCACACAGCTCGTTCACAAGCAGATCGACAGCACGCAGCTCCGTGACACACAGGTCGACAGAACACAGCTCGGTAACGCACAGACCAACAACACCCAGCTCCGTAGCACAGGCAGCACACAGCTCAGACACACAGTCACTTAAAAGTGACATACAGACCGACCGCACCCTGGTCGACAACACACATACCGACAGCACACAGCTCGGACCGGCACATACCGACAGCACACAGCTCGGTCACATACGCACCAACAGCACACAGCTCAGACACACACAGACCGACAGCCAACAGCTCGGTCCAGCAGAGTCAGAGAACTCACAGCTAACTAATGCACAGACCGACAGCTCACGTTCAGTAAGACACAGACCGAGAGCTCACAGCTCGGTAAAACACAGACAGCACAGAGCTCGGTGACACACAAACCGACAATACACAGCTCCTTGACTCACATACCGACAACACAATCTCAGTAACACGCATACCGACAGCTCACAGCTCGGTGACTCACAGACAACACACAGCTCGGTGACACACCGACTTACAACACATATCTCAATAACACACATACCGGCAACACACAGCTCGCTGGTACACAGACAGACAGCACACAGCTCAGTGATACACGGACCGACAGCACACAGCTCAGTGACGCACAGACCAACAACACTCAGCTTTGTGAGGCACAAAACGACAGCACACTTCTCGGTGACACACAAACCCAGTGCACACTGTGCTCGGTGAAACACAGGCCGACAAAACACAGCTCGGTGACACACAGACTGACAGCTCACAGCTCGGTGACACACAAACAGACAGCACACTGTTCGTTGAGGAACAGACCGACAATACACAGTTTGGTGACACACAGACCGACAGCACAAAGCACGGTGACACACAGACCGACAGCACACAGCTCTTTGACACACAGAACGACAGCACACAAGTCGTTGACGCACAAACCGACAGCACGCAGCTCGGGGGCACACAAACCGACGGCACTTATCTCGGGGGCCCACAGACCAACAGCAGACAGATCAGTGACACATAGACTGACAGCAAGTAGTTCCTTGCCAGGTAGACCGACAGCACATAGCTCATTGACAAACAGACCAACAGCACACATCTCCGTAGCAGACAGATTAACAGCGCACAAGTCGGTGAAACACAGGCCGACAACACACATCTTAATGCCACACAGACCGACCGCATACAGCTCTGTGACACACTGACCGACAGAACCATCTCAGTGACACAAAGACCAGCATCACACATCTCATTGACACACAGACCGACAGCACACCTCATTGACACAGAGCCCGACAGCACATAGCTTAGCGACACACAGTCCGACAGCACACATCTCATTGACACACAGACCCACAGCACACATCTCATTGACACAGAGCCCAACAGCACATAGCTTGGTGACACACAGACGGACAGCACACATCTCATTGACACAGAGCCCGACAGCACATAGCTTGGTGACACAAAGTCTGACAGCACAAAGCTCGGTGACACACAGACCGACAACACACAGATGTGATACACAGACTGACAGCACACAACTCGTTCACACGCAGATCGACATCACACATCTCAGTGACACCCGGACCGACAGCACATAGCTCGGTGGCACACTGACAGCACACAACGCAGTGACACAGAGACCGCAAACTTACAGCTAGGCGACACACAAACCGACAAAGCACAGCTCGGTGACACAGAGCCCGACAGTAAACAGCTCTCTGATACACAGACCGACTCCACACAACTCAATGACATACAGTCCGACAGCACACGGCTCAGTGACACATAGACTGACAGCACACAGATCAGTGACACATAGACCGACAGCACACAGCTCAGTGACACACACACCGACAGCTCACAGTTCAAAGACACACAGACCAAAAGCAAACAGCTTAATTACGCACAGACCGACAGAACAGTGCTCAGTGACACGGAGACCGACAAAACACAGCTCAGTGACATACAGACCAGTATCTTCCAACTCAGTGACATACAGACTGACATCGCACAGCTCCGTGAGACACAGAAAGACAGCTCACACCTCGGTGACACACAGACCGAAAACACACAGCTCAGTTACACGCACTTACCGACAGTCGTCCACAGTTTTGTAACACACACCGAGAGCACGCAGCTCGGTGGCACATAACGCGACTGCACACAGCTCGGTGACACACATACCGACAGCACCTAGCTCGGTGAAACACAAATCGACAACACGCATCTCAGTGAGACACAGACCGGCAGCATGTAGTTCGATGACCGACAGCACGCAGATAAGTAACACACATACTGACGTCACAAAGCTCGGTGACTCACAGACCGACAGCACACATTACCGTAGCAGACAGACCGACAGCGCACAGCTTGGTCACACACAGACCGACAGCACACAGATCAGTGACACACCCCGGCGGCGCCCAGTTCGGAGACACCCACCCTGAAAGCACACAGCTCGGTGACACACGTAGCACCTGCACACAGCTCAGTGACACACAGGCCGTCGGCGCACAGCTCGGTGACACAGACCGACAGCACACAGTTTAATGATACAAAAACCGACAGGACACAGGTTAGTAACGCACAGACCGACATCACACAGCTCGGTGACACACAGATCCACACATCACAGTTCTGTGACACACACCGACATCACACACCTCAGTGCCATACATGCCGACATCACAGAGCACGGCGACACAAAGACCGACAGCACGCAGTTCAGTGACACACCTACTGACAGCACAAAGCCCGTTGACACAAAGACCGACAGCACACATCTCCGTAGCAGACATACCGACAGAGCACAGCTCGGTGACACACAGAATGACAGCACACAGCTCGGTGACACGTAAACTGACTGCACACAGATTAGTGACACACAGATTAGTGACACACATATTAGTGACACACAGATTAGTGTCACTCAGATTAGTGACACACAGACTAACAACACACAGCTCGGTGACTCACAGACCGACAGCTCAAAGCTCGGTAACACACAGACCAAGAGCACACAGCTTAATTACGTACAGACCGGCAACACACAGCACAGTGACTCACAGACCGAGAGCACACAGCACTGTGACACACATACCGACATACCTCAGTGACACGGACACCGACAGAACACCACTCAGTGACGCACATAACGAGAGAAAGGAGATCAACGACACACAGACCGACAGCACGCAGCTCAGTGACACACCACGGCGGCGCCCAGTTCGGAGACACCCACCTTGAAAGCACACAGCTCGGTAACACACTTACCACCAGCACACAGCTCGGTGACACACAGGCCGTTGGCACACAGCTCGGAGACACAGACCGACAGCACACAGTTTAATGACACAAAAACCGACAGGACACAGGTTAGTAACGCACAGACCGACATCACACAGCTCGGCGACACACAGATCCACAGATCACAGTTCTGTGACACACACCGACATCACACAGCGCGGTGAAACACAGACCGACTCCATAAAGCTCGATGACACGCATGCGGAAAACACACAGCTCGGTGAAACACAGATAGACAACACACAGCTCAGTGAGACACACACCAACTGAACACAACTCAGTGACACCCGGACCGACAGCACATAGCGCAGTGACACAGAGACCGCCAGCTTACAGCTAGGCGACACACAACCGACAAAGCACAGCTCGGTGACACAGAGCCCGACAAAGCACAGCTCGGTGACACAGAGCCCGACAGTAAACAGCTCTCTGATAAACAGACCGACACCACACAACTCAATGACACACAGTCCGACAGAACACACCTCAATGACACATAGACCGACAGCTCACAGATCAGTGGCACACACACCGACAGCTCACAGTTCAAAGACACACAGACCAAAATCAACCAGCTTAATTACGCACAGACCGACAGAACACTGCTCAATGACACGGAGACCGACAGAACACAGCTAAGTGACATACAGACCAGTATCTTCCAACTCCGTGACATACAGTCTGACATCGCACAGCTCGGTGAGACACAGAAAGACAGCTCACACCTCGGTTACACACAGACCAACAGCACACAGTTCGGTGACACACAGACCGAAAACACACAGCTCGGTGACACGCACATATCGACAGTCCACAGTTTTGTAACACACACCGAGAGCACGCAGCTCGGTGACACATAACCCGACTGCACCCATCTCGGTGACACACATACAGACAGCACAAAGCTTGGTGAAACACAAATCGACAACACGCAGCTCAGTGAGACACAGACCGGCAGCATGTAGTTCGATGACCGACAGCACGCAGTTAAGTAACACACATACTGACGGCACAAAGCTCGGTGACACACAGACCGACAGCAAACATTACCGTATCAGACAGACCGACAGCGCACAGCTCGGTGACACACAGACCGACAGCACACAGCTCAGTGACACACCCCGGCAGCGCCCAGTTCGGAGACACCCACCCTGAAAGCACACAGCTCGGTGACACACTTACCACCAGCACACAGGTCGGTGACACACAGGCCGTCGGCACACAGCTCGGTGACACAGACCGACAGCACACAGTTTAATGACACAAAAACCGACAGGACATAGGTTAGTGACGCACAGACCGACATCAGACAGCTCAGTGACACACACACCGACAGCTCACAGTTCAAAGACACACAGACCAAAGGCAAACAGCTTAATTACGCACAGACCGACAGAACACTGCTCAGTGACACGGAGACCGACAGAACACAGCTAAGTGACACACAGACCAATATCTTCCAACTCAGTGACATGCAGACTGACATCGCATACCTCGGTGAGACACAGAAAGACATCTCACACCTCGCTGACACACAGACCAACAGCACACAGTTCGGTGACACACAGACCGAAAACACACAGCTCGGTGACACGCACTTATCGAAAGTCGTCCACAGTTTTGTAACACACACCGAGAGCACGCAGCTCGGTGACACATAACCCGACTGCACACAGCACGGTGACACACAGACCGACAGCACACAGCTCGCTGGTACACAGACAGACAGCACACAGCTCAGTGATACACGGACCGACAGCACACAGCTCAGTGACGCACAGACAAACAACACTCAGCTGTGTGAGGCACAAAACGACAGCACACTTCTCGGTGACACACAAACCCAGTGCACACAGCTCAGTGTCACATAGACCGACATCACACAACTCAAAGACACACAGGCCTCCAGCACGCAGCTCGGTGACACACATATTGACCGCACACAGCTCGGTAATAGACACATCGACAACACACAGAACAGTAACACACACATCCACAACACACAGCACAGTAGCACACAAACCGATATCTCACAGCTCGGTGACACAAAAGACTGACCGCACATAGCTAGGTGACACACAGACTGAAGCGCACAGCTCGGTGACACACAAACCGACATCACACAGCGCAGTGGCACACATACCGACAGAACACAGCCCGGTGACACACAGACCGACAGAAGACAGATCATTGACACCCAGACCGAGAGCTCACAGCTCGGTGACACACCGACTTACAACACATATCTCAATAACACACATACCGGCAACACACAGCTCGCTGGTACACAGACAGACAGCACACAGCTCAGTGATACACGGACCGACAGCACACAGCTCAGTGACGCACAGACCAACAACACTCAGCTTTGTGAGGCACAAAACGACAGCACACTTCTCGGTGACACACAAACCCAGTGCACACTGTGCTCGGTGAAACACAGGCCGACAAAACACAGCTCGGTGACACACAGACTGACAGCTCACAGCTCGGTGACACACAAACAGACAGCACACTGTTCGTTGAGGAACAGACCGACAATACACAGTTTGGTGACACACAGACCGACAGCACAAAGCACGGTGACACACAGACCGACAGCACACAGCTCGCTGGTACACAGACAGACAGCACACAGCTCAGTGATACACGGACCGCCGGCACACAGCTCAGTGACGCACAGACAAACAACACTCAGCTGTGTGAGGCACAAAACGACAGCACACTTCTCGGTGACACACAAACCCAGTGCACACAGCTCAGTGTCACATAGACCGACATCACACAACTCAAAGACACACAGGCCTCCAGCACGCAGCTCGGTGACACACATATTGACCGCACACAGCTCGGTAATAGACACATCGACAACACACAGAACAGTAACACACACATCCACAACACACAGCACAGTAGCACACAAACCGATATCTCACAGCTCGGTGACACAAAAGACTGACCGCACATAGCTAGGTGACACACAGACTGAAGCGCACAGCTCGGTGACACAAAAACCGACATCACACAGCGCAGTAGCACACATACCGACAGAACACAGCCCGGTGACACACAGACCGACAGAAGACAGATCATTGACACCCAGACCGAGAGCTCACAGCTCGGTGACACAAAGACTGACAGCTCACAGCTCGGTGACACACCGACTTACAACACATATCTCAATAACACACATACCGGCAACACACAGCTCGCTGGTACACAGACAGACAGCACACAGCTCAGTGATACACGGACCGACAGCACACAGCTCAGTGACGCACAGACCAACAACACTCAGCTTTGTGAGGCACAAAACGACAGCACACTTCTCGGTGACACACAAACCCAGTGCACACTGTGCTCGGTGAAACACAGGCCGACAAAACACAGCTCGGTGACACACAGACTGACAGCTCACAGCTCGGTGACACACAAACAGACAGCACACTGTTCGTTGAGGAACAGACCGACAATACACAGGTTGGTGACACACAGACCGACAGCACAAAGCACGGTGACACACAGACCGACAGCACACAGCTCGCTGGTACACAGACAGACAGCACACAGCTCAGTGATACACGGACCGACAGCACACAGCTCAGTGACGCACAGACAAACAACACTCAGCTGTGTGAGGCACAAAACGACAGCACACTTCTCGGTGACACACAAACCCAGTGCACACAGCTCAGTGTCACATAGACCGACATCACACAACTCAAAGACACACAGGCCTCCAGCACGCAGCTCGGTGACACACATATTGACCGCACACAGCTCGGTAATAGACACATCGACAACACACAGAACAGTAACACACACATCCACAACACACAGCACAGTAGCACACAAACCGATATCTCACAGCTCGGTGACACAAAAGACTGACCGCACATAGCTAGGTGACACACAGACTGAAGCGCACAGCTCGGTGACACACAAACCGACATCACACAGCGCAGTAGCACACATACCGACAGAACACAGCCCGGTGACACACAGACCGACAGAAGACAGATCATTGACACCCAGACCGAGAGCTCACAGCTCGGTGACACAAAGACTGACAGCTCACAGCTCGGTGACACACCGACTTACAACACATATCTCAATAACACACATACCGGCAACACACAGCTCGCTGGTACACAGACAGACAGCACACAGCTCAGTGATACACGGACCGACAGCACACAGCTCAGTGACGCACAGACCAACAACACTCAGCTTTGTGAGGCACAAAACGACAGCACACTTCTCGGTGACACACAAACCCAGTGCACACTGTGCTCGGTGAAACACAGGCCGACAAAACACAGCTCGGTGACACACAGACTGACAGCTCACAGCTCGGTGACACACAAACAGACAGCACACTGTTCGTTGAGGAACAGACCGACAATACACAGTTTGGTGACACACAGACCGACAGCACAAAGCACGGTGACACACAGACCGACAGCACACAGCTCTTTGACACACAGAACGACAGCACACAGGTCGTTGACGCACAAACCGACAGCACGCAGCTCGGGGGCACACAAACCGACGGCACTTATCTCGGGGGCCCACAGACCAACAGCAGACAGATCAGTGACACATAGACTGACAGCAAGTAGTTCCTTGCCAGGTAGACCGACAGCACATAGCTCATTGACAAACAGACCAACAGCACACATCTCCGTAGCAGACAGATTAACAGCGCACAAGTCGGTGAAACACAGGCCGACAACACACATCTTAATGCCACACAGACCGACCGCATACAGCTCTGTGACACACTGACCGACAGAACCATCTCAGTGACACAAAGACCATCAGCACACATCTCATTGACACACAGACCGACAGCACACCTCATTGACACAGAGCCCGACAGCACATAGCTTAGCGACACACAGTCCGACAGCACACATCTCATTGACACACAGACCCACAGCACACATCTCATTGACACAGAGCCCAACAGCACATAGCTTGGTGACACACAGACGGACAGCACGCATCTCATTGACACAGAGCCCGACAGCACATAGCTTGGTGACACAAAGTCTGACAGCACAAAGCTCGGTGAAACAGATACCGACAGCACACAGCTCGGTGACACACAGACCGACAACACACAGATGTGATACACAGACTGACAGCACACAACTCGTTCACACGCAGATCGACATCACACATCTCAGTGACACCCGGACCGACAGCACATAGCTCGGTGGCACACTGACAGCACACAGCGCAGTGACACAGTGACCGCCAGCTAACAGCTAGGCGACACATACACCGACAAAGCACAGCTCGGTGACACAGAGCCCAACAAAGCACAGCTCGGTGACACATAACCCGACTGCACACATCTCGGTGACACACATACAGACAGCACAAAGCTCGGTGAAACACAAATCGACAACACGCAGCTCAGTGACACACCCCGGCGGCGCCCAGTTCGGAGACACCCACCCTGAAAGCACACAGCTCGGTGACACACTTACCACCAGCACACAGGTCGGTGACACACAGGCCGTCGGCACACAGCTTGGTGACACAAACCGACAGCACACAGTTTAATGACACAAAAACCGACAGGACACAGGTTAGTGACGCACAGACCGACATCACACAGCTCGGTGAAACACAGACAACACACGGATCAGTGAGACACAGAAAGACAGCGTGCAGCTCGGAGACACACAGGCGGAGAGCACACAGCTCAGTGAGACGCAGACCAACTGAACACATCTCAGTGACACCCGGACCGACAGCACATAGCTCGGTGGCACACTGACAGCACACAACGCAGTGACACAGAGACCGCAAGCTTACAGCTAGGCGACACACAAACCGAAAAAGCACAGCTCGGTGACACAGAGCCCGACAGTAAACAGCTCTCTGATACACAGACCGATTCCACACAACTCAATGACATACAGTCCGACAGCACACGGCTCAGTGACACATAGACTGACAGCACACAGATCAGTGACACACACACCGACAGCTCACAGTTCAAAGACACACAGACCAAAAGCAAACAGCTTAATTACGCACAGACCGACAGAACAGTGCTCAGTGACACGGAGACCGACAGAACACAGCTCAGTGACATACAGACCAGTATCTTCCAACTCAGTGACATACAGACTGACATCGCACAGCTCCGTGAGACACAGAAAGACAGCTCACACCTCGGTGACACACAGACCGAAAACACACAGCTCAGTTACACGCACTTATCGACAGTCGTCCACAGTTTTGTAACACACACCGAGAGCACGCAGCTCGGTGCCACATAACGCGACTGCACACAGCTCGGTGACACACATACCGACAGCACCTAGCTCGGTGAAACACAAATCGACAACACGCATCTCAGTGAGACACAGACCGGCAGCATGTAGTTCGATGACCGACAGCACGCAGTTAAGTAACACACATACTTACGTCACAAAGCTCCATGACTCACAGACCGACAACACACATTACCGTAGCAGACAGACCGACAGCGCACAGCTCGGTCACACACAGACCGACAGCACACACATCAGTGACACACCCCGACGGCGCCCAGTTCGGAGACACCCACCCTGAAAGCACACAGCTCGGTGACACACGTAGCACCTGCACACAGCTCAGTGACACACAGGCCGTCGGCGCACAGCTCGGTGACACAGACCGACAGCACACAGTTTAATGATACGAAAACCGACAGGACACAGGTTAGTAACGCACAGACCGACATCACACAGCTCGGTGACACACAGATCCACACATCACAGTTCTGTGACACACACCGACATCACACACCTCAGAGCCATACATGCCGACATCACAGAGCACGGCGACACAAAGACCGACAGCACGCAGTTCAGTGACACACCTACTGACAACACAAAGCCCGTTGACACACAGACCGACAGCACACATCTCCGTAGCAGACATACCGACAGAGCACAGCTCGGTGACACACAGAATGACAGCACACAGCTCGGTGACACGTAAACTAACTGCACACAGATTAGTGACACACAGATTAGTGACACACATACTAATGACACACAGATTAGTGTCACTCAGATTAGTGACACACAGACTAACAACACACAGCTCGGTGACTCACAGACCGACAGCTCAAAGCTCGGTAACACACAGACCAAGAGCACACAGCTTAATTACGTACAGACCGGCAACACACAGCACAGTGACACACAGACCGAGAGCACACAGCACTGTGACACACATACCGACATACCTCAGTGACACGGACACCGACAGAACACCACTCAGTGACGCACATAACGAGAGAAAGGAGATCAACGACACACAGACTGACAACACGGAGCTCAATGATACACAGACTCCAAGCACACAGCTCGTTGAGACACATACCGACAGCACACACCTCGGTGACACGCAAACCGACAGCACTATCTCAGTTACACATGAGCCGACAGCACACACCTCACTGACACACAGACCGACAGCACGCAGCTCAGTGACACACCACGGCGGCGCCCAGTTCGGAGACACCCACCTTGAAAGCACACAGCTCGGTGACACACTTACCACCAGCACACAGCTCGGTGACACACTTACCACCAGCACACAGCTCGGTGACACACAGGCCGTTGGCACACGGCTCGGAGACACAGACCGACAGCACACAGTTTAATGACACAAAAACCGACAGGACACAGGTTAGTTACGCACAGACCGACATCACACAGCTCGGTGACACACAGATCCACAGATCACAGTTCTGTGACACACACCGACATCACACAGCGCGGTGAAACACAGACCGACTCCATAAAGCTCGATGACACGCATGCGGAAAACACACAGCTCGGTGAAAGGCAGATAGACAACACACAGCTCAGTGAGACACAGACCAACTGAACACATCTCAGTGACACCCGGACCGACAGCCCATAGCTCGGTGGCACACTGACAGCACATAGCGCAGTGACACAGAGACCGCCAGCTTACAGCTAGGCGACACACAACCGACAAAGCACAGCTCGGTGACACAGAGCCCGACAAAGCACAGCTCGGTGACACAGAGCCCGACAGTAAACAGCTCTCTGATAAACAGACCGACACCACACAACTCAATGACACACAGACCGACAGCACACAGTTCGGTGACGCGTAGACTAACTGCACACAGATTAGTGACACACAGATTAAGGAAACACAGATTAGTGAAACACAGATTAGTGAAACACAGATTACTGACACACAGATTACTGACACACAGATTAGTGACACACAGATTAGTGTCACTTAGATTAGTGACACACAGACCGACAGCACACCTCTCCGTGACATACATACCGACAACACACAGCTCAATGCCATACCGGCCCACACCACAGAGTTCAATAACACATATATATCGACACAACACAGCTCAGTGACGCGCATACCAACAGCACGTAGTTTAGTGACACATAGACTGACAACACACAGCTCAATGACACACAGATCGATAGCACACGCCTCAGTGACACACAGACCGACAGCAACACAGGTCGGGAACACACAGACTGAAAGCACGCAGCTCAGTCGCAAAAGAGCAATAGCAAACAGTTCAGTGCCAAGCAGACCAACATCACACAGCTCAGTGCCATACAGGCCGACATTACAGAGCTCGTCGACACAAAGACCGACAGCACGCAGTTCAGTGACTCACAGACCAACAGTATACAGCTCAGTGACGCACATTCCGACAGTACGCAGCTCGGTAACACACATTCCGACAGCACACAGCTCAGTGACACGCAGACCGACAGCACAAAGCTGAGTGCCACAAAGGCAGTTTAGTGACACACAGGCCGACAGAACACAACCCAGTGACACACAGACCGATAGCACACATCTCAGTGACACACAGACCGACAACACACAGCTCAATGACACGTACACTGACTGCACGCAGATTAGTGGCACACAGATTAGTGAAACACAGATTAGTGACACACAGATTAGTGACACGCAGATTAGTGTCACTAAGATTAGTGACACACAGACCGACAGCACGCAATTCAGTGACACACAGACTGACAGCGCACAGATCACTGACACACAGACCGACAGCACACAGCTCAGTGCCACAAAGGCCGACACCAAACAGCTCATTGACATACAAATCAACAGGACACAGCTCGGTGACACACAAACGGACAGCACACAGCTCGCTGGCACACAGACCGACAGCACACCGCTCAGTGACACCTAGACCGACAGTATAGAGCTCGTTGACACACAGACCGACAGCACACAGTTTAGCTACGCACAGACCAACAGCACGCAGCTCGATGACACAGAGACCGCCGGCGCACAGCTCGGTGACACAGACCGACAGCAGACAAGTTAGTGACACAAAGACCCATAGAATAGAGCTCTGTGACAGGCAAACCGACTGATCACAGTTCAGTGACACAAAGACCGACAGCACACGGCTCGTTGGCACACAGACCGACAGCACACAGCTCAGCGACACAGAGACCGACAGTTGGCACTCCCGCCTACAGTACACACCTCGGTGACAGGCAGACCGACAGCATCATATCAGTGACACACATAGCGACTGCACACAGCGCAATGACACAAACCGACAGCACACAGCTCGGTGACACGTACACTGACTGCAAGCAGATTAGTGACACACAGATGAGCAAAACACCGATTAGTGAAACACAGATTAGTGACACATAGATTAGTGACACGCAGATTAGTGTCACTAAGATTAGTGACACACACACAGACAGCACAGCACACATATCACTGACACACAGACCGACATCACACAGCTCGGTGACACGTACACTGACTGCACGCAGATTAGTGACACACATATTAGTGAAACACAGATTAGAGAAACACAGATTAGTGACACACAGATTAGTGACACGCAGATTAGTATCACTCAGATTAGTGACACACAAACCGACAGCACGCAATTCAGTGACACACAGACTGACAGTACACAGCTCTCTGATACACAGACCGACATCACACAACTCAATGACACACAGTCGGACAGCACACAGCTCAGTGACGCGCATACCAACAGCACGTAGTTTAGTGACACATAGACTGACAACACACAGCTCAGTGACACACAGATCGATAGCACACACCTCAGTGACACACAGACCGACAGCAACACAGGTCGGGAACACACAGACTGAAAGCACGCAGCTCAGTCGCAAAAGAGCAATAGCGAACAGTTCAGTGCCAAGCAAACCAACAACACACAGCTCAGTGCCATACAGGCCGACATCACAGAGCTCGTCGACACAACGACCGACAGCACGCAGTTCAGTGACTCACAGACCAACAGTATAGAGCTCAGTGACGCACATTCCGACAGTACGCAGCTCGGTAACACACATTCCAACATCACACACCTCAGTGACACAGACCGACAGCAGGCAGCTCTGTGACACACAGACCGACAGCACAATCACCTTGGTGACTCACACTCCGACAGCTCACACCTCAGTGACACACATACCGACAGCACACAGCTCGGTGAAAGACAGACTGACGGAACATAGCTCAGGGACACACAGATCAACAGCGTACCGCTCAGTGACACACAGACCAACATCACACAGCCAAGTGACACGCAGACCGACATCACGCAGATCGGTGATACACAGACCGAGAGCCCACATCTCACTGACACACAGACTGACAGCAAACTGCTCCGTGACACGCAGACCGACAGCACACAGCTAAGAGACACACAGTCCAACAGCACACAGCTCAGTGACTCACCGACCGACTGCACACAGCTCGGTGAAACACAGACCGACAGCTCACAGCTCGTTGACACACAGACCGACAGCACACAGTTTAGCTACGCACAGACCAACAGCACGCAGCTCGATGACACAGAGACCGCCGGCACACAGCTCGGTGACACAGACCGACAGCAGACAAGTTAGTGACACAAAGACCCATAGGATAGAGCTCTGTGACAGGCAAACCGACTGATCACAGTTCAGTGACACAAAGACCGACAGCACACGGCTCGTTGGCACACGGACCGACAGCACACAGCTCAGCGACACAGAGACCGACAGTTGGCACTCCCGCCTACAGTACACACCTCGGTGACAGGCAGACCGACAGCATCATATCAGTGACACACATACCGACTGCACACAGCGCAATGACACAAACCGACAGCACACAGCTCGGTGACACGTACACTGACTGCAAGCAGATTAGTGACACACAGATGAGCGAAACACAGATTAGTGAAACACAGATTAGTGACACACAGATTAGTGACACGCAGATTAGTGTCACTAAGATTAGTGACACACAGACAGACAGCACGCAATTCAGTGACACACAGACTGACAGCACACAGATCACTGACACACAGACCGACATCACACAGCTCGGTGACACGTACACTGACTGCACGCAGATTAGTGACACACAGATGAGCAAAACACCGATTAGTGAAACACAGATTAGTGACACATAGATTAGTGACACGCAGATTAGTGTCACTAAGATTAGTGACACACACACAGACAGCACAGCACACATATCACTGACACACAGACCGACATCACACAGCTCGGTGACACGTACACTGACTGCACGCAGATTAGTGACACACATATTAGTGAAACACAGATTAGAGAAACACAGATTAGTGACAAACAGATTAGAGACACGCAGATTAGTACCACTCAGATTAGTGACACACAGACCGACAGCACACAGTTTAGCTACGCACAGACCAACAGCCCGCAGCTCGATGACACAGAGACCGCCGGCGCACAGCTCGGTGACACAGACCGACAGCAGACAAGTTAGTGACACAAAGACCCATAGAATAGAGCTCTGTGACAGGCAGACCGACTGATCACAGTTCAGTGACACAAAGACCGACAGCACACGGCTCGTTGGCACACAGACCGACAGCACACAGCTCAGCGACACAGAGACCGACAGTTGGCACCTCCCGCCTACAGTACACACCTCGGTGACAGGCAGACCGACAGCATCATATCAGTGACACACATACCGACTGCACACAGCGCAATGACACAAACCGACAGCACACAGCTCGGTGACACGTACACTGACTGCAAGCAGATTAGTGACACACAGATGAGCAAAACACCGATTAGTGAAACACAGATTAGTGACACATAGATTAGTGACACGCAGATTAGTGTCACTAAGATTAGTGACACACACACAGACAGCACAGCACACATATCACTGACACACAGACCGACATCACACAGCTCGGTGACACGTACACTGACTGCACGCAGATTAGTGACACACATATTAGTGAAACACAGATTAGAGAAACACAGATTAGTGACGCACAGATTAGTAACACGCAGATTAGTATCACTCAGATTAGTGACACACAAACCGACAGCACGCAGTTCAGTGACACACAGACTGACAGTACACAGCTCTCTGATACACAGACCGACATCACACAACTCAATGACACACAGTCGGACAGCACACAGCTCAGTGACGCGCATACCAACAGCACGTAGTTTAGTGACACATAGACTGACAACACACAGCTCAGTGACACACAGATCGATAGCACACACCTCAGTGACACACAGACCGACAGCAACACAGGTCGGGAACACACAGACTGAAAGCACGCAGCTCAGTCGCAAAAGAGCAATAGCGAACAGTTCAGTGCCAAGCAAACCAACAACACACAGCTCAGTGCCATACAGGCCGACATCACAGAGCTCGTCGACACAAAGACCGACAGCACGCAGTTCAGTGACTCACAGACCAACAGTATAGAGCTCAGTGACGCACATTCCGACAGTACGCAGCTCGGTAACACACATTCCAACATCACACACTTCAGTGACACAGACCGACAGCAGGCAGCTCTGTGACACACAGACCGACAGCACAATCACCTTGGTGACTCACACTCCGACAGCTCACACCTCAGTGACACACATACCGACAGCACACAGCTCGGTGAAAGACAGACTGACGGAACATAGCTCAGGGACACACAGATCAACAGCGTACCGCTCAGTGACACACAGACCAACATCACACAGCCAAGTGACACGCAGACCGACATCACGCAGATCGGTGATACACAGACCGAGAGCCCACATCTCACTGACACACAGACTGACAGCAAACTGCTCCGTGACACGCAGACCGACAGCACACAGCTAAGAGACACACAGTCCAACAGCACACAGCTCAGTGACTCACCGACCGACAGCACACAGCTCGGTGAAACACAGACCGACAGCTCACAGCTCGTTGACACACAGACCGACAGCACACAGTTTAGCTACGCACTGACCAACAGCACGCAGCTCGATGACACAGAGACCGCCGGCACACAGCTCGGTGACACAGACCGACAGCAGACAAGTTAGTGACACAAAGACCCATAGGATAGAGCTCTGTGACAGGCAAACCGACTGATCACAGTTCAGTGACACAAAGACCGACAGCACACGGCTCGTTGGCACACGGACCGACAGCACACAGCTCAGCGACACAGAGACCGACAGTTGGCACTCCCGCGTACAGTACACACCTCGGTGACAGGCAGACCGACAGCATCATATCAGTGACACACATACCGACTGCACACAGCGCAATGACACAAACCGACAGCACACAGCTCGGTGACACGTACAGTGACTGCAAGCAGATTAGTGACACACAGATGAGCGAAACACAGATTAGTGAAACACAGATTAGTGACACACAGATTAGTGACACGCAGATTAGTGTCACTAAGATTAGTGACACACAGACAGACAGCACGCAATTCAGTGACACACAGACTGACAGCACACAGATCACTGACACACAGACCGACATCACACAGCTCGGTGACACGTACACTGACTGCACGCAGATTAGTGACACACATATTAGTGAAACACAGATTAGGGAAACACAGATTAGTGACAAACAGATTAGAGACACGCAGATTAGTACCACTCAGATTAGTGACACACAAACCGACAGCACGCAATTCAGTGACACACAGACTGACAGTAAACAGCTCTCTGATACACAGACCGACATCACACAACTCAATGACACACAGTCGGACAGCACACAGCTCAGTGACACACATTCCGACAGCACACAGCTCAGTGACACGCAGACCGACAGCACACAGCTGAGTGCCACAAAGGCAGTTTAGTGACACACAGGCCGACAGAACACAACCCAGTGACACACAGACCGATAGCACACATCTCAGTGACACACATACCGACAACACACAGCTCAATGACACACAGACCGACAGCACACAGCTCGGTGACACGTACACTGACTGCACGCAGATTAGTGGCACACAGATTAGTGAAACATAGATTAGTGACACACAGATTAGTGACACGCAGATTAGTGTCACTAAGATTAGTGACACACAGACCGACAGCACGCAATTCAGTGACACACAGACTGACAGCGCACATATCACTGACACACAGACCGACAGCACACAGCTCAGTGCCACAAAGGCAGACACCAAACAGCTCAGTGACATACAAATCAACAGGACACAGCTCGGTGACTCACAAACGGACAGCACACAGCTCGCAGGCACACAGACCGACAGCACACCGCTCAGTGACACCTAGACCGAGAGTATACAGCTCGTTGACACACAGACCGACAGCACACAGTTTAGCTACGCACAGACCGACAGCACGCAGCTCGATGACACAGA
Organism: Arenicola marina; assembly: GCA_964019135.1. NCBI lineage: Eukaryota > Metazoa > Annelida > Polychaeta > Arenicolidae > Arenicola > Arenicola marina. The sequence continues at coordinate 21,700,849 of OZ025253.1, forward strand.
GACCGCCGAAACACAGCTCGGTGACACAGAACGACAGCAGAGAAGTTAGTGACACAAAGACCCATAGAATAGAGCTCTGTGACAGGCAGACCGACTGATCACAGTTCAGTGACACAAAGACCGACAGCACACGGCTCGTTGACACTCAGACCGACAGCACACAGTTTAGCTACGCACAGACCGACAACACCCAGCCCGGTGAAACACAGTCCGACAGCACACAGCTCGATGACACCCAGCCCCATTGCACACTACTCGGTGACACACGGACCGACAGCACACAATACAGTGATACACAGTCCGACAGCACACAGCTCGGTGACACGCAGACCGACAGCACACTGCTCGGTGACACGCAAACCGACAGCACACAGCTCCGTGACACGCAGGCCGACAGCACACAGTTCAAGGACACACACAACGACAGCACACATCTCATCGACGCACTGACCCACAGCACACCGGTCGGTGAGACACAGGCAGACACCACACAGCTCGGTAACACACAGACCAACAGAACACAGCTCGGTAATACACAGACCGACAGCATACTGCTCGGTGACACACAAACCGACAGCACACAGCTCAGTGATACACAGTCCGACAACACACAGCTGTGATACACACACTGACAGCACACAGCTCGGTGGCGCCCAGACTGACAGTACACAGCTCGGTGACGCACAGACTGACAGCACACAGATCGTTCACACGCAGAACCACAGCACACAGCTCGGTGCCACACATACCGAGAGCGCACAGCTTATTGACACACAGACCGACCGAATACCGGTTGGTGAGACTTGGACAGACAGCACACAGCTCGTGACACACATACCATCAGAACGCAGCTCGGTAACGCACAGACCGACAGCACACAGCTTGGTGACTCACAGACTGACAGCACACAGCTCAGTGACATACAAACCGACAGCACACATTTCGGTGAGACACAGACCGACAGCACACAGCTCGGTGAGACACAGACCGACAGCACACAGCTCGGTGAGACACAGACCGACAGCACGCATCTGATTGACACACATCCCGACAGAACACAGTTCTGTAACATATATTGACAACACACATCTCCTTGACACACAAACCCACAGCACACATTTCGGTGACACACAGACCGACAGCACATAGCTCGGTGACGCACAGACTGACAGCACACAGCTCGTTCACACGCAGATCGTCGGCACACAGCTCAGTGACACACAGACCGACAACACACAGCTCGGTGACGCACAGACCGACAGCACACAGCTCAGTGACACACAGACCGACAACACGCATCTCATTGACACACAGCCCGACAGAACACAGTTCTGTAACATATATTGACAACACACATCTCCTTGACACACAAACCGACGGCGCACATTTCGGTGAGGACCCAACCGATAGCACACAACCTGGTGATGCACAGTCCGACAGCACACAGATCAGTGTCACACAGACCGACAGCATACTGTTCAGTGACACACAGACCGACAGCATAAAAGTCAGTGTCACAAACCGACACAGACAGCTCGGTGACACGCAGTTTCAGAGCACACAGCTCAGTGATACACAAACCGACAGCACCCAGCTCGGTGACCCACAGACAGACAACGCGCAGGTCGGTAACACAAAGACTAAGAGCACACATTATCAGCGACAGAGAGACTGACAGCACACAGCTCAGTAACACACATATTAAGAGCACACAACTCGGTAACACACAGACTAACAACACGCAGCTCGGTAACACAGGCAGTACACAGTTCAGCGACACACAGACCGACTGCACACAGCTCGATGGCACATAGACAAACACCATGCAGCTCGGCAACACGCAGCCCAATAGCATACAGCTCGGTAACACAGACAGCATACAGCGCAGAGACACACAGACCGACAGCAAGCAGCTCGGTGACTCGCAAACCAACAGCACACAGCTCAATGACACACCGACCGCCAGCACAAAGCTCGGTGAAACATATACCGACAGCACACAGCTCGAAGAAACACAGGCCGGCAGCACACAGTACAGTGATACGCAGTCCGACAGCACACATCTCATCGACACACAGACCCACAGCACACCGATCGGTGAGACACAGGCAGACACAACACAGCTCGGTAACACACAGACCGACAGCACACTGCTCGGTGACACGCAAACCAACAGCAAACGGCTCAGTGATACACAGACCGGCAACAAACAGCTGTGATACACAGAATGACAGCACACAGCTCAGTGACACACAGACCGACATCACGCAGATCGGTGATACACAGACCGAGAGCCCACATCTCACTGACACACAGACTGACAGCAAATTGCTCCGTGACACGCAGACCGACAGCACACAGCTCAGGGACACACAGTCCAACAGCACCTAGCTTGGTGACACACAGACCGACAGCACACAGCTAAGTGACAAACAGACCAACAGCACACAGCCAAGTGACACACAGACCGACAGCACACAGATCGGTGACTCACAGACCGACAGCACATAGCTCGGCGAAACACAGACCGACAGCTCACAGCTCGTTGACACACAGACTCACAGCACACAGCTCAGCGACACAGATACCGACAGTATACAGCTCGTTGACACACAGACCGACAGCACACAGTTTAGCTACGCACAGACCAACAGCACGCAGCTCGATGACACAGAGACCGAAGGCACACAGCTCGGTGACACAGACCGACAGCAGACAAGTTAGTGACACAAAGACCCATAGAATAGAGCTCTGTGACAGGCAGACCGACTGATCACAGTTCAGTGACCCAAAGACCGACAGCACACGGCTCGTTGGCACACAGACCGACAGCACACAGCTCAGCGACACAGAGACCGACAGTTGGCACTCCCGCCTACAGTACACACCTCGGTGACAGGCAGACCGACAGCATCATATCAGTGACACACATACCGACTGCACACAGCGCAATGACACAAACCGACAGCACACAGCTCGGTGACACGTACACTGACTGCAAGCAGATTAGTGACACACAGATGAGCGAAACACAGATTAGTGAAACACAGATTAGTGACACACAGATTAGTGACACGCAGATTAGTGTCACTAAGATTAGTGACACACAGACACACAGCACGCAATTCAGTGACACACAGACTGACAGCACACAGATCAATGACACACAGACCGACATCACACAGCTCGGTGACACGTACACTGACTGCACGCAGATTAGTGACACACATATTAGTGAAACACAGATTAGAGAAACACAGATTAGTGACACACAGATTAGAGACACGCAGATTAGTATCAATCAGATTAGTGACACACAAACCGACAGCACGCAATTCAATGACACACAGACTGACAGTACACAGCTCTCTGATACACAGACCGACATCACACAACTCAATGACATACAGTCGGACAGCACACAGCTCAGTGACACACATTCCGACAGCACACAGCTCAGTGACACGCAGACCGACACAGCTGAGTGCCACAAAGGCCGACACCAAACAGCTCATTGACATAAAAATCAACAGCACACAGATCGGTGACACACAGACCGACAGCAAACAGCTCGTTGATACACAGACCAAGAGCACGCATCACGTTCACACACAGACCCACAGCACATAGCTCAGTGAAACACAGACCGACAACACACCGCTCGGTGACACACAGACCGACAGCAAACAGCTCGTTGATACACAGACCAAGAGCACGCATCACGTTCACACACAGACCCACAGCACATAGCTCAGTGAAACACAGGCTGCCAACACGCAGCTCTGTGACACAGAGACCGACAACACACAGCTCGGTGACACAGAGACCGACAGCACGCAGCCAGTAACAAAGAGACCAACAGCACACAGCTTAGTGACACACAGACCAACAGCACACAGCTCAATGCCATACAAGCCGACATCACAGAGTTCGCTGACACACAGACCGACAGCACATATTTCTCTGACACACAGACCAACAGCACACAGCTCGATGGCACACAGACCGACAGCATACCGCTTAGTGACACACAAACCAATAGCGATAGCTCAGCGAAACGCAGACCGACAACACATCGCTCGGTGACACACAGACCAACATCACACAGCTCCATGCCACACTGACCGACCGTGCACGGCTCGGTGACACACAGACCGACAGCACCATGTCGATGACACGTAGACTGACATCACATAGATTAGCGACACACAAATTAGTGACACACAGACAGACAACACACAGCTCGGTGACACACAGGCCGACATCAGAGAGCTCGGTGACACACAGGCCGACATCGGAGAGCTCGGTGACACACAGACCAACAGCACACAACTTAGTAACGCACAGGACGACAGTACACTGCTCAATGACACACAGAACGACAACACACAGCTCGGCTCACACGTAGACTGACAGCACACAGATTAGTGACACACAGATTAGTGACACAAAATAGTGACACACAGATTAGCGACACACAGATTAGTGACACACAGATTAGCGACACGCAGATTAGTGACACGCAGACCGACAACGCACAGCTCGGTGTCAAACAGACCAACAACACACAGCTGAGTGCCACAAAGACCAACATCACACAGCTCAGTGTCAAACAGGCCGACATTCCAGAGCTCGGTGACACACAGGCCACCAGCACACAACTTAGTAACGCACAGGGTGACAGCACACTGCTCAGTGACACACAGAGCGACAACACACTGCTCAGTGACACACAGAGCGACAACACACAGCTCGGTGACACACAGACGAACAGCACACAGCTCAATGACATCCAGGCCGACATCACAGAGTTTGCTGACACACAGACCCGACAGCACTTAGTTCGCTGAAGACCAACAGCACGCAGTTTAGTGACACATAGACTTACACCACACAGCTCAGTGACACACAGACCGATAGCACACATGCCAGTGACACAAAGACGGACAACACACAGTTCAATGACACACAGATCGGCGGCACCTAGTTCGCTGACACACAAACCGACAGCACACAGCTCGGTGACACACAGTCCGACAGCACATAGCTCGATGGCCCACAAGCCGACAGCACACAGCTCAGTGACACACAGTCAGACCGCACATAGCTCTGTGACACACACCCCGACAGCACACAGCTCGATGACACATATATCGACAGTGCACAGCTTGCTAACACACAGACCAACAGCACACAGCTCGGTAACAAAGGCAGCACACAGCTCAGAGACACACAGGCCGACAGTACACTGCTCGGTGACACACAAACCGACAGCAAATGGCTCAGTGATACACAGACCGACAGCACACAGCTGAGTGCCACACAGGCCAACATCACACAGCTCAGTGCCATACAGGCCGACATCACAGAGCTCGGTGACACACAGACCAACGGCACACAACTTAGTTGCGCACAGGGCGTCAGCACACTGCTCAGTGACACACAGCCCGACAGCACACAACTCGGTGACACACAGACAGACAGCACACAGCTCAGTGACACTTAGACCGGCAGCACACAGCTCGGTGACAGACTGACGCACACAGTTTGGAGACACACACCCCGACGGCGCCAAGCACGGAGACACGCAGACGGACAGCGCCGTATTAGTGACACACATACCGACTGCACACAGCGCAATGATACACATGCCAACAGCACACAGCTCGCTGAAACACAGATAGGCGACACACAGCTCAGTGAGACCCAGACCGACCGCACACAGCTCAGTGACACACAGACCGACAGCTCACAGCTCAGAGACACACACCCCGAAAGCACACAGCTCGGTGACACACCTACCTCAGCACACAGCCCAGTGAGACAGAGACCTGAAGCGCACAGCTCGGAGACGCACAGGCAGACAGCACACACCTCAGTGACACACGGACCGACAGCACATAACTCGGTGACACATATACCGACAACATCCAGCTAGGTGACACACTGACAGCACACAGCGCAGTGACACACATGCCGACAGCTTACGGCTAGGCGACCCACAAACCGACAGCTCACAGCTAGGCGACACACAAACCGACAAAGCACTGCTCAGTGACACAGAGCCTGGCAGCACACAGCTCTGTGACACTTAGACCGACAGCACACAGCTCGGTGACACACAGACTGACGCACACAGTTTGGAGACACACACGCCGACGGCGCCAAGCACGGAGACACGCAGACAGACAGCGCCGTATTAGTGACACACATACAGACTGCACACAGCGCAATGATACACATACCAACAGCACACAGCTCGCTGAACACAGACAACCCACAGCTCAATGAGACCCAGACCGACATCACACAGCTAGGTGGGACACAGACCGACGGCACACAGCTAGGTGGGACACATATCGACGCCACACATCTAGGTCTGACAAAAACCGACGTCACACAGCTAGGTGGGACACATATCGACGACACACATCTAGGTCTGACAAACTCCGACGGCACACAGCTAGGTGGGACACAGACCGACGGCACACAGCTAGGTGGGACACATATCGACGACACACATCTAGGTCTGACAAACTCCGACGGCACACAGCTAGGTGGGACATAGGCCGACGACACACAGTTCGGTGACACACTGATAGCACGCAGCGCAGTTACACACAGACCAACAGCACACAGCTAGGCGACATACAAACTGACGGCTCACAGCTCCGTCACACACAGACCAACAGCTCACAGCTCGGTAACACACAGACCAACAGCTCACATTTCGGTAACACACAGACCAACAGCACGCAGCTTAATTACGCACAGACCGACAGCACACAGCTCAAGAACACACAGACAGAGAGCACACAGCTCAGTGACACACATACCGACAGAACACTGCTCAGTGACACGGACACCGACAGAACGCCGCTCAGTGACACACATACCAACAGAAAAGGGCTGAGTGACACACAGACTGACAGCATACAGCTAAGGGACACCCAGACCGACTCATAGCACACACCTCGGTGACACGCAAACCGACAGCACCATATCAGTGACACATAAGCCGACAGCACACAGCTCAGTGACACAAAACCGACGGCACACAGCTCATTGACACAAAACCGACGGCACAAAGCTCAGTGACACACAGACCGACTGCATACAGCCAAGTGACACACAGACCTACCGCACACAGCTCCGTGACACACAGGCCGACACCACACAGCTCAGTGACGCACAGACCAACCGCACACTGCTCGGTGATACACAGACCGAAAATCCGCAAGGTTCTCTTGGTTGACCGGTTGCTTGGTGATATCACGTATATTTGTGCACCATGATAGATCCTAAGACGATTTCCTTGGATTGGTTCTCCGGTGGCGCCGCCTAGGAGTGATCGCGTAAAGTTGTACAGTTGCGCCGTCAACAGGCATCAATTTTAAAGTTTGTTCTGCCATAAATTGCACGAATTCGCGTAACAAAGTTCCAGGAACCTTCTTCAGATTCCCCAAGGAAAAAGAAAGATAAATCCTGCTTCTGACATAAACTTTGTCAGTCATGGATATCATGCATCTATTATCACCTCCACGATTGCTTACAATTGGTTATTATCGCCCACGACGAAAGCCGGCGAATGATGCGAGTAAAGACTGTCAAACTTCCGTCAGGCAAATCAGGTAAATCAGAGGAGGAGGGGGGGGTGGGTGGGGGTGGTGGTAGGGGTCCCCCACAGCGTATTCAAAACACATTGGGATCGTTGCGAAGCATTACTCAACAAGTACCGACATTGCTCAGCGACACACACACCGCCAATCTGCAGGATTCTCTTGCTTGACCGGCTGCTTTGTGATATCAAGGATACTAGTACACCAGGTAGGATACGTCATACGGTGATTATCTTGTAATCGTTTTCCGGCTAACTCAGGCTCGGGGACTCAGGCTACATAATATGATTACAGATCTCTAAACTTTGGGCTTTCTGTTCTTTGTTATATATATAGTTATAGACTTTGGAGTCTGTTTTCCGTGGCATTGAACGATAGTCGAATCTATTGTGTGACAGAATGTGCCAATAAGGCGAAGACAGCATAGGGACCGCCTAGGGGCACTTCCCGTATTAAATAAAGATATGACGGGGCCCGCTGGACTCTTGCGACCTGGTGCGGTGCGGGTGGGGGCCGGGGGGTGGCTGAAAAAAACTTTGACCCGGGTCCGCCAGATTGACGAAGGAACTTTGCATTGAAAACATGGCATTCATCCTCAAAAGGGGTGTTGGGGGGTCTGTTGGTTCCCCTGCCACGTATGCTGAATAATTATGAAGTTGTGGTCTTATTATAATCCCTAACAAGGCAATGGTACATCTTGTGGTTTCAAGCAGCAAACTTAACAGCAGGTTAGGCAAACCAAAAGGCTGACTGCCAGTGAATGACGTTCTCGGAATATATAACGCCTTGGTGGCACTAACAGCTAGGCCTAATCATTGCGGCATCAACACTATTGCATGTATTTAATGTAAAATATACCTGAAAGCATGAAAGGACACAACTCGATTCATGGCGATATGTCCTATTTGTAGTTCACAGGGCGCCGCTGATCACACAGACTGCGTTTTCGTCAGCGCAGTGGCAGACCAATGTTACTCGCCGCATTACACATTTTACAATGGGCATGCACCGTATGACCTATCATGGTGTACTATATATTTGGTGACTTTTGCATTTGATCAACGTTTAGCTGACTGGCAAACTTATGGTATGCTATTATTATATCTAGTGATAGGATGAAGCCGAGATCTTCTTTATATACGACATAGAGATACCGTAGTTTCTCGAATAAGCGCAAGGCCGGTTATTTATTTCGAGTAAAGAATAGCCCGGGCGCTTATCTATAAGGGCGCTCATTCAAACAAGGGCGCTTAATAATTGTTTTCTTCAGACTTTTGTACACACGCTTTCCTTTGAAGACGATAAGGGGGGGGGAAGTTTAGTTCCACTGGCATTCGCAGCCAACGCCACCGTCTTTGGTGGCACTTTATTTGGGGTCAACCAGTAATTTTAAAGGAGTATTGTGGAGCGGATGGCTACTTTAGTAAACTAACCGTGTCATTTTTGTTTCAGCTCCGTTGCGTAAGTCAGACTCGATCGATGGGATGCGGACCGCCAGCCCACAGCTCGGTGACACACAGACCGACAGCACATAGCTCGGTGACACACAAACCTACAGCACATAGCTCGGTGACACACAAACCTACAGCACATAACTCGGTGACACTCAGGCCGACAGCACGCAACTCAGTGACACTCAGACCAACATCACACAGCTCGGTGACACACATACCAACATCACACAGCTCGGTGACACGCAGACCGACAACACACAGCTCAATGCCATATAGGCAGACATCACAGATTTTAATAACACACAGATCGACACAACACAGCTCAGTGACGCACAGACCAACAGCACGTAGTTTAGTGACACATAGACTTACAGCACACAGCTGAGTGACACACAGACCGATAGCGCACATCTCAGTGACACACAGACCGACAACACACAGCTCAATGACACACAGATCGACAGCACGCAGCTTAGTGCCATACATGCCGACATCACAGAGCCCGGTGAAACAAAGACGGACAGCACGCAGTTCAGTGACACACATACTGACAGCACAAAGCCCGTTGACACACAGACCGACAGCACACATCTCCGTAGCAGACAGACCGACAGCGCACAGCTTAGTGACACACAAAATGGCAACACACAGTTCAATGACACACAGACCGACACCACGCAGCTCGGAGGCACATAGACCGATAGAACACAGTTCAATGACACAGAGACCGACAGCACGCAGCTCGGAGACGCATAGACCGATAGAACACAGATCAGTGACACACCGACCGACAGCAACACAGGTCGGGAACACACAGATCGAGAGAACGCAGCTCAGTCGCAAAAGACCAACAGCGAACAGTTCAGTGAAAAGCAGACCAACATCACACAGCTCATTGCCATACATGCCGACATCACAGAGCCCGACGACACAAAGACCGACAGCACGCAGTTCAGTGACACACATACTGACAGCACAAAGCCCGTTGACACACAGACCGACAGCAGACATCTCCGTAGCAGACAGACCGACAGCGCACAGCTCGGTGACACACAGAATGACAGCACACTGCTCGGTGACACACAAACCGACAGCACACAGCTCGGTGACACACAGACCGACAGCACACAGCTTAATTACGAACATACCGACAACACACAGCACAGTGACACACAGACCGAGAGTACGCAGCACAGTGACACACATACCGACAGAACACTGCACAGTGACACGGACACCGACAGAACACCACTCAGTGATGCACATACCGAGAGAAAAGAGATCAGCGACACACAGACCGACAACACGGAACTCAATGATACACAGACTTCTAGCACACAGCTCGTTGAGACACAGACCGACAGCACACATCTCGGTGACACGCAGACCGACAGCACCATCTCAATGACACATGAGCCGACAGCACACACCTCACTAACACACAGACCGACAGCACACAGCTCGGTGACACACTTACCACCAGCACACAGCTCGGTGACACACAGACCGAGAGTACGCAGCACAGTGACACACATACCGACAGAACACTGCACAGTGACACGGACACCGACAGAACACCACTCAGTGATGCACATACCGAGAAAAAAGAGATCAGCGACACACATACCGACAACACGGACCTCAATGATACACAGACTCCTGGCACACAGCTCGCTGAGACACAGACCGACAGAACGCACCTCGGTGACACGCAGACCGACAGCACCATCTCAATGACACATGAGCCGACAGCACACACCTCACTAACACACAGACCGACAGCACACAGCTCGGTGACACAGTTACCACCAGCACACAGCTCGGTGACACACAGACCGTCGGCACACAGCTCGGTGACACAGACCGACAGCACACAGTTTAATGACACAAAAACCGACAGGACACTGGTTAGTTACGCACAGACCGCCATCACACAGCTCGGTGACACACAGACGGACATCAAACAGCTCGGTGACACAAAGACCGATAGCACACAACCTGGTGACACACACACTGACAGCAAACAGCTCAGAGACACACAGTCCGAGAGCACATAGCTCGGTGACACACAAGCCGATAACACACAGCTCGGTAACACACAGTCCGACAGCACATAGCTCGGTGACACACAAGCCGACAGCACACAGTTCGGTGACACACAGTCAGACAGCACATAGCTCGGTGACACACCAGCCGACAGCACACAGCTCGGTGACACACATACCGACAGTGCACAGCTTGCTACCAAACAGACCAACAGCACACAGCTCGATAACTAAGGCCGCACACAGCTCAGAGACACACAGGCCGACAGTACACTGCTACGTGACACACAAACCGACAGTAAATGGCTCAGTGATACACAGACCGACAGCATATAGCTCAGTGACGCATAGAACGACAGCACACAGCTCGATGACACAAAGACGAACAGCACTTGGATCAATGACACACAGACCGACAGCACGCAGCTCAGTGAGACTCAGACCGCCAGCATATAGCTCAGGGACACAAAGTCCGACAACACACATCTGTGTGATACACTAACCGACAGCACGCAGTTCAGTAACATAATCAAACAGCACGCAGTTCAGTGACATAATCAAACAGCACACAGCTCGGTAACTCACAGACTAACAGCACACAGCTCGGTAACACAGACGGCAGACAGCGCACAGCTCGATGACACACAGCCCCACTGCACGCTACTCGGTGACACACGGACCGACAGCACACAGTACAGTGATACACAGTCCGACAGCACCCAGCTCGGTGATACGCAGACCAACAGAACACAGCTTGGTAATACACAGACCGACAGCATACTGCTCGGTGACACGCAAACCGACAGCACACAGCTCAGTGATACACAGTCCGACAACACGCAGCTGTGATACACAGACTGACAGCACACAGCTCGGTGGCGCCCAGACTGACAGCACACAGCTCAGTGATACACAGTCCGACAACACGCAGCTGTCATAACAGACTGACAGCACACAGCTCGGTGGCGCCCAGACTGACAGTGCACAGCTCGGTGACGCACAGACTGACAGCACACAGATCGTTCACACGCAGAACGACAGCACACAGCTCGGTGCCACACATACCGAGAGCGCACAGCTTATTGACACACAGCCCCACCGCATACCGGTTGGTGAGACACGGTCAGACAACACACAGCTCGGTGACACACATACCATCAGAACGCAGCTCGGTAACGCACAGACCAACAGCACACAGCTCGGTGACTCACAGACCGACAGCACACAGCTATGTGACACACAAACCGACAGCACACATTACGGTGACACACAGACCGACAGCACACAGTACAGTGATACGCAGACCGACAGCACACATCTCGGTAACACAGAGACTAACAGCGCACAGCTCGGTCGGCAGAGACCGCACACAGCTCAGAGAAACACAGACCGACAGCACACTGCCCGGTGACACACAGTCTGACAGCACACAGCTCGGTAACACACAGACCGATAGCACACAGCTCGGTGACACGCAGACCGACAGCACACAGCTCAGTGACACACAGTCTGACAGTTCACAGCTCGGTGACACACAGTCCACAGCATACAGCTCGGTGACTAACATCCCGACAACTCCCAGCCCGGTGAAACACAGTCCGACAGCACACAGCTTGGTGACACACAGTCCGACAGCACACAGCTCGATGACACACAGCCCCACTGCACACTACTCGGTGACACACGGACCGACAGCACACAACACAGTGATACACAGTCCGACAGCACACAGCTCGGTGACACGCAGACCGACAGCACACTGCTCGGTGACACGCAAACCGACAGCACACAGCTCCGTGACACGGATGCCGACAGCACACAGTTCAAGGACACACACACCGACAGCACACATCTAATCGACGCACTGACCCACAGCACACCGGTCGGTGAGACACGGGCAGACACCATACAGCTCGGTAACACACAGACCAACAGAACACAGCTCGGTAATACACAGACCGACAGCATACTGCTCGGTGTCACGCAAACCGACAGCACACAACTAAGTGATACACAGTCTGACAAAACACAGCTGTGATACACAGACTGACAGCACACAGCTCGGTGGCGCACAGACTGACAGTACACAGCTCGGTGACGCACAGACTGACAGCACACAGATCGTTCACACGCAGAACGACAGCACACAGCTCGGTGCCACACATACCGAGAGCGCACAGCTTATTGACACACAGACCGACCGCATACCGGTTGGTGAGACACGGACAGACAACAGAACACAGCTCGTGACACACATTCCATCAGAACGCAGCTCGGTAACGCACAGACTGACAGCACACAGCTCAGTGGCATACAAACCGACAGCACACATTTTGGTGAGACACAGACCGACAGCACACAGCTCGGTGACACACAGACTGACAGCACGCAGCTTGGTGACTCACAGACTGACAGCACACAGCACAGTGACATACAAACCGACAGCACACATTTCGGTGAGACACAGACCGACAGCACACACTTCGGTGAGACACAGACCGACAGCAGACAGCTCAGTGACACACAGACCGACAGCACGCATCTGATTGACACACATCCCGACAGAACACAGTTCTGTAACATATATTGACAACACACATCTCCTTGACACACTAACCCACAGCACACATTTCGGTGACACACAGACCGACAGCACATAGCTCGGTGACGCACAGACTGACAGCACACAGCTCAGTGACACACAGACCGACAACACGCATCTCATTGACACACATCCCGACAGAACACAGTTTTGTAACATATATTGACAACACACATCTCCTTGACACACAAACCGACGGCGCACATTTCGGTGAGAACCCAACCGATAGCACACAACCTGGTGATGCACAGTCCGACAGCACACAGATCAGTGTCACACAGACCGACAGCATACTGTTCAGTGACACACAGACCGACAGCATAAAAGTCAGTGTCACAAACCGACACAGACAGCTCGGTGACACGCAGTTTCAGAGCACACAGCTCAGTGATACACAAACCGACAGCACCCAGCTCGGTGACCCACAGACAGACAACGCGCAGGTCGGTAACACAAAGACTAAGAGCACACATTATCATCGACAGAGAGACTGACAGCACAAAGCTCAGTAACACACAGATTAAGAGCACACAACTCGGTAACACACAGACCAACAACACGCAGCTCGGTAACACAGGCAGTACACAGTTCAGCGACAGACAGACCGACAGCACACAGCTCGATGGCACATAGACAAACACCATGCAGCTCGGCAACACACAGCCCATTAGAATACAGCTCGGTAACACAGACAGCATACAGCGCAGAGACACACAGACCGACAGCAAGCAGCTCGGTGACTCGCAAACCAACAGCACACAGCTCAATGACACACAGACCGCCAGCACAAATCTCGGTGAAACACATACCGACAGCACACAGCTCGAAGAAACACAGGCCGGCAGCACACAGTACAGTGATACGCAGTCCGACAGCATACAGCTCGATGACACGCAGGCCGACATCACACAGTTCAAGGACACACACACCGACAGCACACATCTCATCGACACACAGACCCACAGCACACCGATCGGTGAGACACAGGCAGACACAACACAGCTCGGTAACACACAGACCGACAGCACACTGCTCGGTGACACGCAAACCGACAGCAAACGGCTCAGTGATACACAGACCGGCAACAAACAGCTGTGATACACAGAATGACAGCACACAGCTCGTTCACACGCAGCTCGACAGCACACAGCTCGGTGACACACAGACCGAGAGCTCACAGCTTAGTGACACACAGACCGACCGCATACCGGTTGGTTAGATACCGACATACAGCACACAGCTCGGTGATACACAGACCGACAGCACACAGCTCGGTCCCGCAGAGTCAGAGAGATCACAGCTAATTAACGCACAGACCGACTGCTCACGTTCAGTAAGACACAGACCGAGAGCTCACAGATCGGTGAAACACAGACAGCACAGAGCACGGTGACACACAAACCGACAATACACAGCTCGGTGACACACATACCGACAACAAACATCTCAGTAACACGCATACCGACAGCTCACAGCTCGGTGACACACAGACAACACACATCTCGGTGACACACCGACATACTACACACATATCAATAACACACATACCGGCAACACACAGCTCGCTGGTACACAGACAGACAGCACACAGCTCAGTGATACACGGACCGACAGCACACAGCTCAGTGACGCACAGACAAACAACACTCAGCTTTGTGAGGCACAAAACGACAGCACACTTCTCGGTAACACACAAATCCAGTGCACACAGCTCAGTGTCACATAGACCGACAGCACACAACTCAAAGACACACAGGCCCCCAGCACGCAGCTCGGTGACACACATATTGACCGCACGCAGCTCGGTGATACACACATCGACAACACACAGAACAGTAACACACACATCTACAACACACGGCACAGTACCACACAAACCAATATCTCACAGCTCGATGACACAAAAGACTGACCGCACATAGCTAGGTGACACACAGACTAAAGCCCAAAGCTCGGTGACACAAAAACAAACATCACACAACGCAGTGGCACATATACCGATGGAACACAGCCCAGTGAACCACAGACCGACAGCAGACAGATCATTGACACCCAGACCGAGAGCTCACAGCTCGGTGACACAAAGACTGACAGCTCACAGCTCGGTGACACACCGACTTACAACACATATCTCAATAACACACATACCGGCAACACACAGCTCGCTGGTACACAGACAGACAGCACACAGCTCAGTGATACACGGACCGACAGCACACAGCTCAGTGACGCACAGACAAACAACACTCAGCTTTGTGAGGCACAAAACGACAGCACACTTCTCGGTAACACACAAATCCAGTGCACACAGCTCAGTGTCACATAGACCGACAGCACACAACTCAAAGACACACAGGCCCCCAGCACGCAGCTCGGTGACACACATATTGACCGCACGCAGCTCGGTGATACACACATCGACAACACACAGAACAGTAACACACACATCTACAACACACGGCACAGTACCACACAAACCAATATCTCACAGCTCGATGACACAAAAGACTGACCGCACATGGCTAGGTGACACACAGACTAAAGCCCAAAGCTCGGTGACACAAAAACAAACATCACACAACGCAGTGGCACATATACCGATGGAACACAGCCCAGTGAACCACAGACCGACAGCAGACAGATCATTGACACCCAGACCGAGAGCTCACAGCTCGGTGACACAAAGACTGACAGCTCACAGCTCGGTGACACACCGACTTACAACACATATCTCAATAACACACATACCGGCAACACACAGCTCGCTGGTACACAGACAGACAGCACACAGCTCAGTGATACACGGACCGACAGCACACAGCTCAGTGACGCACAGACCAACAACACTCAGCTTTGTGAGGCACAAAACGACAGCACACTTCTCGGTGACACACAAACCCAGTGCACACTGTGCTCGGTGAAACACAGGCCGACAAAACACAGCTCGGTGACACACAGACTGACAGCTCACAGCTCGGTGACACACAAACAGACAGCACACTGTTCGTTGAGGAACAGACCGACAATACACAGTTTGGTGACACACAGACCGACAGCACAAAGCACGGTGACACACAGACCGACAGCACACAGCTCTTTGACACACAGAACGACAGCACACAGGTCGTTGACGCACAAACCGACAGCACGCAGCTCGGGGGCACACAAACCGACGGCACTTATCTCGGGGGCCCACAGACCAACAGCAGACAGATCAGTGACACATAGACTGACAGCAAGTAGTTCCTTGCCAGGTAGACCGACAGCACATAGCTCATTGACAAACAGACCAACAGCACACATCTCCGTAGCAGACAGATTAACAGCGCACAAGTCGGTGAAACACAGGCCGACAACACACATCTTAATGCCACACAGACCGACCGCATACAGCTCTGTGACACACTGACCGACAGAACCATCTCAGTGACACAAAGACCAGCAGCACACATCTCATTGACACACAGACCGACAGCACACCTCATTGACACAGAGCCCGACAGCACATAGCTTAGCGACACACAGTCCGACAGCACACATCTCATTGACACACAGACCCACAGCACACATCTCATTGACACAGAGCCCAACAGCACATAGCTTGGTGACACACAGACGGACAGCACACATCTCATTGACACAGAGCCCGACAGCACATAGCTTGGTGACACAAAGTCTGACAGCACAAAGCTCGGTGAAACAGATACCGACAGCACACAGCTCGGTGACACACAGACCGACAACACACAGATGTGATACACAGACTGACAGCACACAACTCGTTCACACGCAGATCGACATCACACATCTCAGTGACACTCGGACCGACAGCACATAGCTCGGTGGCACACTGACAGCACACAGCGCAGTGACACAGTGACCGCCAGCTAACAGCTAGGCGACACACACACCGACAAAGCACAGCTCGGTGACACAGAGCCCAACAAAGCACAGCTCGGTGACACATAACCCGACTGCACACATCTCGGTGACACACATACAGACAGCACAAAGCTCGGTGAAACACAAATCGACAACACGCAGCTCAGTGACACACCCCGGCGGCGCCCAGTTTGGAGACACCCACCCTGAAAGCACACAGCTCGGTGACACACTTACCACCAGCACACAGGTCGGTGACACACAGGCCGTCGGCACACAGCTCGGTGACACAAACCGACAGCACACAGTTTAATGACACAAAAACCGACAGGACACAGGTTAGTGACGCACAGACCGACATCACACAGCTCGGTGAAACACAGACAACACACGGATCAGTGAGACACAGAAAGACAGCGTGCAGCTCGGAGACACACAGGCGGAGAGCACACAGCTCAGTGAGACGCAGACCAACTGAACACATCTCAGTGACACCCGGACCGACAGCACATAGCTCGGTGGCACACTGACAGCACACAACGCAGTGACACAGAGACCGCAAGCTTACAGCTAGGCGACACACAAACCGACAAAGCACAGCTCGGTGACACAGAGCCCGACAGTAAACAGCTCTCTGATACACAGACCGACTCCACACAACTCAGTGACATACAGTCCGACAGCACACGGCTCAGTGACACATAGACTGACAGCACACAGATCAGTGACACATAGACCGACAGTACACAGCTCAGTGACACACACACCGACAGCTCACGGTTTAAAGACACACAGACCAAAAGCAAACAGCTTAATTACGCACAGACCGACAGAACAGTGCGCAGTGACACGGAGACCGACAGAACACAGCTCAGTGACATACAGACCAGTATCTTCCAACTCAGTGACATACAGACTGACATCGCACAGCTCGGTGAGACACAGAAAGACAGCTCACACCTCGGTGACACACAGACCGAAAACACCCAGCTCAGTTACACGCACTTATCGACAGTCGTCCACAGTTTTGTAACACACACCGAGAGCACGCAGCTCGGTGACACACATACCGACAACACGCATCTCAGTGAGAAACAGACCGGCAGCATGTAGTTCGATGACCGACAGCACGCAGTTAAGTAACACACATACTGACGTCACAAAGCTCGGTGACTCACAGACCGACAACACACATTACCGTAGCAGACAGACCGACAGCGCACAGCTCGGTGACACACAGACCGACAGCACACAGATCAGTGACACACCCCGGCGGCGCCCAGTTCGGAGACACCCACCCTGAAAGCACACAGCTCGGTGACACACGTAGCACCTGCACACAGCTCAGTGACACACAGGCCGTCGGCGCACAGCTCGGTGACACAGACCGACAGCACACAGTTTAATGATACAAAAACCGACAGGACACAAGTTAGTAACGCACAGACCGACATCACACAGCTCGGTGACACACAGATCCACATATCACAGTTCTGTGACACACACCGACATCACACACCTCAGTGCCATACATGCCGACATCACAGAGCACGGCGACACAAAGACCGACAGCACGCAGTTCAGTGACACACCTACTGACAGCACAAAGCCCGTTGACACACAGACCGACAGCACACATCTCCGTAGCAGACATGCCGACAGCGCACAGCTCGGTGACACACAGAATGACAGCACACAGCTCGGTGACACGTAAACTGACTGCACACAGATTAGTGACACACAGATTAGTGACACACATACTAATGACACACAGATTAGTGTCACTCAGATTAGTGACACACAGACTAACAACACACAGCTCGGTGACTCACAGACCGACAGCTCAAAGCTCGGTAACACACAGACCAAGAGCACACAGTTTAATTACGTACAGACCGGCAACACACAGCACAGTGACACACAGACCGAGAGCACACAGCACTGTGACACACATACCGACATACCTCAGTGAGACGGACACCGACAGAACACCACTCAGTGACGCACATAACGAGAGAAAGGAGATCAACGACACACAGACCGACAACACGGAGCTCAATGATACACAGACTCCTAGCACACAGCTCGTTGAGACACATACCGACAGCACACACCTCGGTGACACGCAAACCGACAGCACTATCTCAGTTACACATGAGCCGACAGCACACACCTCACTGACACACAGACCGACAGCACGCAGCTCAGTGACACACCACGGCGGCGCCCAGTTCGGAGACACCCACCTTGAAAGCACACAGCTCGGTGACACACTTACCACCAGCACACAGCTCGGTGACACACAGGCCGTTGGCACACAGCTCGGAGACACAGACCGACAGCACACAGTTTAATGACACAAAAACCGACAGGACACAGGTTAGTTACGCACAGACCGACATCACACAGCTCGGTGACACACAGATCCACAGATCACAGTTCTGTGACACACACCGACATCACACAGCGCGGTGAAACACAGACCGACTCCATAAAGCTCCATGACACGCATGCGGAAAACACACAGCTCGGTGAAACACAGATAGACAACACACAGCTCAGTGAGACACAGACCAACTGAACACATCTCAGTGACACCCGGACCGACAGCACATAGCTCGGTGGCACACTGACAGCACATAGCGCAGTGACACAGAGACCGCCAGCTTACAGCTAGGCGACACACAACCGACAAAGCACAGCTCGGTGACACAGAGCCCGACAAAGCACAGCTCGGTGACACAGAGCCCGACAGTAAACAGCTCTCTGATAAACAGACCGACACCACACAACTCAATGACACACAGACCGACAGCACACAGCTCCTTGACGCGTAGACTAACTGCACACAGATTAGTGACACACAGATTAAGGAAACACAGATTAGTGAAACACAGATTAGTGAAACAGATTACTGACACACAGATTACTGACACACAGATTAGTGACACACATATTAGTGTCACTTAGATTAGTGACACACAGACCGACAGCACACCTCTCCGTGACATACATACCGACAACACACAGCTCAATGCCATACAGGCCCACATCACAGAGTTCAATAACATATATATATCGACACAACACAGCTCAGTGACGCGCATAACAACAGCACGTAGTTTAGTGACACATAGACTGACAACACACAGCTCAGTGACACACAGATCGATAGCACACGCCTCAGTGACACACAGACCGACAGCAACACAGGTCGGGAACACACAGACTGAAAGCACGCAGCTCAGTCGCAAAAGAGCAATAGCAAACAGTTCAGTGCCACGCAGACCAACATCACACAGCTCAGTGCCATACAGGCCGACATCACAGAGCTCGTCGACACAAAGACCGACAGCACGCAGTTCAGTGACTCACAGACCAACAGTATACAGCTCAGTGACGCACATTCCGACAGTACGCAGCTCGGTAACACACATTCCAACATCACACACCTCAGTGACACAGACCGACAGCAGGCAGCTCTGTGACACACAGACCGACAGCACAATCACCTTGGTGACTCACATTCCGACAGCTCACACCTCAGTGACACACATACCGACAGCACACAGCTCGGTGAAAGACAGACTGACGGAACATAGCTCAGGGACACACAGATCAACAGCGTACCGCTCAGTGACACACAGACCAACATCACACAGCCAAGTGACACGCAGACCGACATCACGCAGATCGGTGATACACAGATCGAGAGCCCACATCTCACTGACACACAGACTGACAGCAAACTGCTCCGTGACACGCAGACCGACAGCACACAGCTAAGAGACACACAGTCCAACAGCACACAGCTCAGTGACTCACCGACCGACAGCACCCAGCTCGGTGAAACACAGACCGACAGCACACAGTTTAGCTACGCACAGACCAACAGCACGCAGCTCGATGACACAGAGACCGAAGGCACACAGCTCGGTGACACAGACCGACAGCAGACAAGTTAGTGACACAAAGACCCATAGGATAGAGCTCTGTGACAGGCAAACCGACTGATCACAGTTCAGTGACACAGAGACCGACAGTGAACAGCTCGTTGACACACAGACCGACAGCACACAGTTTAGCTACGCACAGACCAACAGCACGCAGCTCGATGACACAGAGACCGCCGGCACACAGCTCGGTGACACAGACCGACAGCAGACAAGTTAGTGACACAAAGACCCATAGGATAGAGCTCTGTGACAGGCAAACCGACTGATCACAGTTCAGTGACACAAAGACCGACAGCACACGGCTCGTTGGCACACGGACCGACAGCACACAGCTCAGCGACACAGAGACCGACAGTTGGCACTCCCGCCTACAGTACACACCTCGGTGACAGGCAGACCGACAGCATCATATCAGTGACACACATACCGACTGCACACAGCGCAATGACACAAACCGACAGCACACAGCTCGGTGACACGTACACTGACTGCAAGCAGACTAGTGACACACAGATGAGCGAAACACAGATTAGTGAAACACAGATTAGTGACACACAGATTAGTGACACGCAGATTAGTGACACGCAGATTAGTGTCACTAAGATTAGTGACACACAGACAGACAGCACGCAATTCAGTGACACACAGACTGACAGTAAACAGCTCTCTGATACACAGACCGACATCACACAACTCAATGACACACAGTCGGACAGCACACAGCTCAGTGACACACATTCCGACAGCACACAGCTCAGTGACACGCAGACCGACAGCACACAGCTGAGTGCCACAAAGGCAGTTTGGTGACACACAGGCCGACAGAACACAACCCAGTGACACACAGACCGATAGCACACATCTCAGTGACACACATACCGACAACACACAGCTCAATGACACACAGACCGACAGCACACAGCTCGGTGACACGTACACTGACTGCACGCAGATTAGTGGCACACAGATTAGTGAAACATAGATTAGTGACACACAGATTAGTGACACGCAGATTAGTGTCACTAAGATTAGTGACACACAGACCGACAGCACGCAATTCAGTGACACACAGACTGACAGCGCACATATCACTGACACACAGACCGACAGCACACAGCTCAGTGCCACAAAGGCAGACACCAAACAGCTCAGTGACATACAAATCAACAGGACACAGCTCGGTGACTCACAAACGGACAGCACACAGCTCGCTGGCACACAGACCGACAGCACACCGCTCAGTGACACCTAGACCGAGAGTATACAGCTCGTTGACACACAGACCGACAGCACACAGTTTAGCTACGCACAGACCAACAGCACGCAGCTCGATGACACAGAGACCGCCGACACACAGCTCGGTGACACAGACCGACAGCAGACAAGTTAGTGACACAAAGACCCATAGAATAGAGCTCTGTGACAGGCAGACCGACTGATCACAGTTCAGTGACACAAAGACCGACAGCACACGGCTCGTTGGCACACATACCGACAGCACACAGCTCAGCGACACAGAGACCGACAATTGGCACTCCCGCCTACAGTACACACCTCGGTGACAGGCAGACCGACAGCATCATATCAGTGACACACATACCGACTGCACACAGCGCAATGACACAAACCGACAGCACACAGCTCGGTGACACGTACACTGACTGCAAGCAGATTAGTGACACACAGATGAGCGAAACACCGATTAGTGAAACACAGATTAGTGACACACAGATTAGTGACACGCAGATTAGTGTCACTAAGATTAGTGACACACAGACAGACAGCACGCAATTCAGTGACACACAGACTGACAGCACACAGATCACTGACACACAGACCCACATCACACAGCTCGGTGACACGTACATTGACTGCACACAGATTAGTGACACACATATTAGTGAAACACAGATTAGAGAAACACAGATTAGTGACACACAGGTTAGTGACACGCAGATTAGTATCACTCAGATTAGTGACACACAAACCGACAGCACGCAATTCAGTGACACACAGACTGACAGTACACAGCTCTCTGATACACAGACCGACATCACACAACTCAATGACACACAGTCGGACAGCACAAAGCTCAGTGACACACATTCCGACAGCACACAGCTCAGTGACACGCAGACCGACAGCACACAGCTGAGTGCCACAAAGGCAGTTTAATGACACACAGGCCGACAGAACACAACCCAGTGACACACAGACCGATAGCACACATCTCAGTGACACACATACCGACAACACACAGCTCAATGACACACAGACCGACATCACACAGCTCGGTGACACGTACACTGACTGCACGCAGATTAGTGGCACACAGATTAGTGAAACACAGATTAGTGACACACAGATTAGTGACACGCAGATTAGTGTCACTAAGATTAGTGACACACAGACCGACAGCACGCAATTCAGTGACACACAGACTGACAGCGCACAGATCACTGACACACAGACCGACAGCGCACAGATCACTGACACACAGACCGACAGCACACAGCTCAGTGCCACAAGGCACACACCAAACAGCTCATTGACATAAAAATCAACAGGACACAGCTCGGTGACACACAAACGGACAGCACACAGCTCGCTGGCACACAGACCGACAGCATCATATCAGTGACACACATACCGACTGCACACAGCGCAATGACACAAACCGACAGCACACAGCTCGGTGACACGTACACTGACTGCAAGCAGATTAGTGACACACAGATGAGCGAAACACAGATTAGTGAAACACAGATTAGTGACACACAGATTAGTGACACGCAGATTAGTGTCACTAAGATTAGTGACACACAGACAGACAGCACGCAATTCAGTGACACACAGACTGACAGCACACAGATCACTGACACACAGACCGACATCACACAGTTCGGTGACACGTACACTGACTGCACGCAGATTAGTGACACACATATTAGTGAAACACAGATTAGAGAAACACAGATTAGTGACAAACAGATTAGAGACACGCAGATTAGTATCACTCAGATTAGTGACACACAAACCGACAGCACGCAATTCAGTAACACACAGACTGACAGTAAACAGCTCTCTGATACACAGACCGACATCACACAACTCAATGACACACAGTCGGACAGCACACAGCTCAGTGACACACATTCCGACAGCACACAGCTCAGTGACACGCAGACCGACAGCACACAGCTGAGTGCCACAAAGGCAGTTTAGTGACACACAGGCCGACAGAACACAACCCAGTGACACACAGACCGATAGCACACAACTCAGTGACACACATACCGACAACACACAGCTCAATGACACACAGACCGACATCACACAGCTCGGTGACACGTACACTGACTGCACGCAGATTAGTGGCACACAATATTAGTGAAACACAGATTAGTGACACACAGATTAGTGACACGCAGATTAGTGTCACTAAGATTAGTGACACACAGACCGACAGCACGCAATTCAGTGACACACAGACTGACAGCGCACAGATCACTGACACACAGACCGACAGCACACAGCTCAGTGCCACAAGGCAGACACCAAACAGCTCATTGACATACAATTCAACAGGACACAGCTCGGTGACACACAAACGGACAGCACACAGCTCGCTGGCACACAGACCGACAGCACACCGCTCAGTGACACCTAGACCGACAGTATACAGCTCGTTGACACTCAGACCGACAGCACACAGTTTATCTACGCACAGACCAACAGCACGCAGCGACATATAGACCGACAGCACACAGCTCAGTGACACACAGACAGACAGCAAACAGTTCCAACACAAACAGGCCGACAACACACAGCTCGGTGACACACAGACCGACAGCAAACAGGTCAAAGACAAACAGACCGACAGCACACAGCTCAGCGATACACAGACAGCACAGAGCTTGGGGACACACAGACTGACAACACACATCTCAGTAACAAACGTTCCGGTAACACACAGCTCGGTGGCACATAGACCGAGAGCACACGGCTCAGTGACGCACAGACCGACGGCACACAGTTTGGCGAACTACACCCCGACGGCACACAGCTCGGTGACACATAGACCGTCGGCACACAGATAATTGACACACAGACCGACAGCTCAAAGCTCGGTAACACACAGACCAAGAGCACACAGCTTAATTACGAACATACCGACAACACACAGCACAGTGACACACAGACCGAGAGTACGCAGCACAGTGACACACATACCGACAGAACACTGCACAGTGACACGGACACCGACAGAACACCACTCAGTGACGCACATACCGAGAGAAAAGAGATCAGCGACACACAGACCGACAACACGGAGCTCAATGATACACAGACTCCTACCACACAGCTCGTTGAGACACAGACCGACAGCACGCACCTCGGTGACACGCAGACCGACAGCTCCATCTCAATAACACATGAGCCGACAGCACACACCTCACTGACACACAGACCGACAGCACACAGCTCAGTGACACACCCCGGCGGCGCCCAGTTCGGAGACACCCACCCTGAAAGCACACAGCTCGGTGACACACTTACCACCAGCACACAGCTCGGTGACACACAGGCCGTCGGCACACAGCTCGGTGACACAGACCGACAGCACACAGTTGAATGACACAAAAACCGACAGGAGACAGGATTGTTACGCAGAGACCGACATCACACAGCTCGGTGACACACAGACCGATAGCACACAACCTGGTGACACACACACTGACAGCACACAGCTCAGAGAGACACAGTCCGACAGCACATAGCTCGGTGACCCACAAGCCGATAACACACAGCTCGGTGACACACAGTCTGACAGCACATAGCTCGGCGACACACAAGCTGACAGCACACAGCTCGGTGACACACAGTCAGACAGCACATAGCTCGGTGACACACCAGCCGACAGCACACAGCTCGGTGACACACATACCGACAGTGCACAGCTTGCTACCAAACAGACCAACAGCACACAGCTCGATAACAAAGGCCGCCCACAGCTCAGAGACACACAGGCCGACAGTACACTGCTACGTGACACACAAACCGACAGTAAATGGCTCAGTGATACACAGACCGACAGCATATAGCTCAGTGACGCATAGAACGACAGCACACAGCTCGATGACACAAAGACGAACAGCACTTGGATCAATGACACACAGACCGACAGCACGCAGCCAAGTGACACTCAGACCGCCAGCATATAGCTCAGCAACACAACGTCCGACAACACACATCTGTGTGATACACTAACCGACAGCACGCAGTTCAATGACATAATCAAACAGCACACAGCTCGGTAACTCACAGACTAACAGCACACAGCTCGGTAACACAGACGGCAGACAGCACACAGCTCGATGACACACATCCCCACTGCACATTACTCGGTGACACACGGACCGACAGCACACAGTACAGTGATACACAGTCCGACAGCACCCAGCTCGGTGACACGCAAACCGACAGCACACAGCTCAGTGATACACAGTCCGACAACACGCAGCTGTGATACACAGACTGATAGCACACAGCTCGGTGGCGCCCAGACTGACAGTACACAGCTCGGTGACGCACAGACTGACAGCACACAGATCGTTCACACGCAGAACGACAGCATACCGGTTGGTGAGACACGGTCAGACAACACACAGCTCGGTGACACACATACCATCAGAACGCAGCTCGGTAACGCACAGACCAACAGCACACAGCTCGGTGACTCACCGACCGACAGCACACATTACGGTGACAGACAGACCGACAGCACACAGTACAGTGATACGCAGACCGACGGCACACATCTCTGTAACATAGAGACTAACAGCGCACAGCTCGGTCGGCAGAGACCGCAGACAGCTCAGAGAAACACAGACCGACAGCACACTGCCCAGTGACACACAGTCCGACAGCACACAGCTCGGTAACACATAGACCGACAGCACTCAGCTCGGTGACACGCAGACCGACAGCACACAGCTCAGTGACACACAGTCTGACAGTTCACAGCTCGGTGACACACAGTCCACAGCATACAGCTCGGTGACTAACATCCCGACAACACCCAGCCCGGTAAAACACAGTCCGACAGCACACAGCTCGATGACACACAGCCCCATTGCACACTACTCGGTGACACGTAAACCGACAGCACACAGCTCCGTGACACGCAGGCCGACGGCACACAGTTCAAGGACACACACAACGACAGCACACATCTCATCGACGCACTGACCCACAGCACACCGGTCGGTGAGACACAGGCAGACACCACACAGCTCGGTAACACACAGACCAACAGAACACAATTCGGTAATACACAGACCGACAGCATACTGCTCGGTGACACACAAACCGACAGCACACAGCTCAGTGATACACAGTCCGACAACACACAGCTGTGATACACAGACTGACAGCACACAGCTCGGTGGCGCCCAGACTGACAGTACACAGCTCGGTGACGCACAGACTGACAGCACACAGATCGTTCACACGCAGAACGACAGAACACAGCTCGGTGCCACACATACCGAGAGCGCACAGCTTATTGACACACAGACCGACCGAATACCGGTTGGTGAGACACGGACAGACAGCACACAGCTCGTGACACACATACCATCAGAACGCAGCTCGGTAACGCACAGACCGACAGCACACAGCTTGGTGACTCACAGACTGACAGCACACAGCTCAGTGACATATAAACCGACAGCACACATTTTGGTGAGACACAGACCGACAGCACACAGCTCGGTGAAGCACAGACCGACAGCACACAGCTCAGTGACACACAGACCGACAACACGCATCGCATTGACACACAGCCCGACAGAACACAGTTCTGTAACATATATTGACAACACACATCTCCTTGACACACAAACCGACGGCGCACATTTCGGTGAGGACCCAACCGATAGCACACAACCTGGTGATGCACAGTCCGACAGCACACAGATCAGTGTCACACAGACCGACAGCATACTGTTCAGTGACACACAGACCGACAGCATCAAAGTCAGTGTCACAAACCGACACAGACAGCTCGGTGACACGCAGTTTCAGAGCACACAGCTCAGTGATACACAAACCGACAGCACCCAGCTCGGTGACCCACAGACAGACAACGCGCAGGTCGGTAACACAAAGACTAAGAGCACACATTATCAGCGACAGAGAGACTGACAGCACACAGCTCAGTAACACACAGATTAAGAGCACACAACTCGGTAACACACAGACTAACAACACGCAGCTCGGTAACACAGGCAGTACACAGTTCAGCGACACACAGACCGACTGCACACAGCTCGATGGCCCATAGACAAACACCATGCAGCTCGGCAACACACAGCCCAGTAGGATACAGCTCGGTAACACAGACAGCATATAGCGCAGAGACCCACAGACCGACAGCAAGCAGCTCGGTGACTCGCAAACCAACAGCACACAGCTCAATGACACACCGACCGCCAGCACAAATCTCAGTGAAACATATACCGACAGCACACAGCTCGAAGAAACACAGGCCGGCAGCACACAGAACAGTGATACGCAGACCGACAGCACACAGCTCGATGACACACAGACCGACGACAGCTCGGTGACACGCAGGCCGACAGCACACAGTTCAAGGACACACACACCGACAGCACACATCTCATCGACACACAGACCCACAGCACACCGATCGGTGAGACACAGGCAGACACAACACAGCTCGGTAACACACAGACCGACAGCACACTGCTCGGTGACACGCAAACCAACAGCAAACGGCTCAGTGATACACAGACCGGCAACAAACAGCTGTGATACACAGAATGACAGCACACAGCTCAGTGACACACAGACCGACATCACGCAGATCGGTGATACACAGACCGAGAGCCCACATCTCACTGACACACAGACTGACAGCAAACTGCTCCGTGACACGCAGACCGACAGCACACAGCTCAGGGACACACAGTCCAACAGCACCTAGCTTGGTGACACACAGACCGACAGCACACAGCTAAGTGACAAACAGACCAACAGCACACAGCCAAGTGACACACAGACCGACAGCACACAGATCGGTGACTCACAGACCGACAGCACATAGCTCGGCGAAACACAGACCGACAGCTCACAGCTCGTTGACACACAGACTCACAGCACACAGCTCAGCGACACAGATACCGACAGTATACAGCTCGTTGACACACAGACCGACAGCACACAGTTTAGCTACGCACAGACCAACAGCACGCAGCTCGATGACACAGAGACCGAAGGCACACAGCTCGGTGACACAGACCGACAGCAGACAAGTTAGTGACACAAAGACCCATAGAATAGAGCTCTGTGACAGGCAGACCGACTGATCACAGTTCAGTGACCCAAAGACCGACAGCACACGGCTCGTTGGCACACAGACCGACAGCACACAGCTCAGCGACACAGAGACCGACAGTTGGCACTCCCGCCTACAGTACACACCTCGGTGACAGGCAGACCGACAGCATCATATCAGTGACACACATACCGACTGCACACAGCGCAATGACACAAACCGACAGCACACAGCTCGGTGACACGTACACTGACTGCAAGCAGATTAGTGACACACAGATGAGCGAAACACAGATTAGTGAAACACAGATTAGTGACACACAGATTAGTGACACGCAGATTAGTGTCACTAAGATTAGTGACACACAGACAGACAGCACGCAATTCAGTGACACACAGACTGACAGCACACAGATCAATGACACACAGACCGACATCACACAGCTCGGTGACACGTACACTGACTGCACGCAGATTAGTGACACACATATTAGTGAAACACAGATTGGAGAAACACAGATTAGTGACACACAGATTAGAGACACGCAGATTAGTATCACTCAGATTAGTGACACACAAACCGACAGCACGCAATTCAGTGACACACAGACTGACAGTACACAGCTCTCTGATACACAGACCGACATCACACAACTCAATGACATACAGTCGGACAGCACAAAGCTCAGTGACACACATTCCGACAGCACACAGCTCAGTGACACGCAGACCGACACAGCTGAGTGCCACAAAGGCCGACACCAAACAGCTCATTGACATAAAAATCAACAGCACACAGATCGGTGACACACAGACCGACATCAAACAGCTCGGTGACACACAGACCAACAGCACATATCTCAGTGAAACACAGACCGACAACACACCGCTCGGTGAAACACAGACTGCCAACACGCAGCTCTGTGACACAGAGACCGACAACACACAGCTCGGTGACACAGAGACCGACAGCACGCAGCCAGTAACAAACAGACCAACAGCACACAGCTTAGTGACACACAGACCAACAGCACACAGCATAATGCCATACAAGCCGACATCACAGAGTTCGCTGACACACAGACCGGCAGCACATATTTCTCTGACACACAGACCAACAGCACACAGCTCGATGGCACACAGACCGACAGCATACCGCTTAGTGACACACAAACCAATAGCGATAGCTCAGCGAAACGCAGACCGACAACACATCGCTCGGTGACACACAGACCAACATCACACAGCTCAATGCCACACTGACCGACCGTGCACGGCTCGGTGACACACAGACCGACAGCACCATGTCGATGACACGTAGACTGACATCACATAGATTAGCGACACACAAATTAGTGACACACAGACAGACAACATACAGCTCGGTGACACACAGGCCGACATCAGAGAGCTCGGTGACACACAGGAAGACATCGGAGAGCTCGGTGACACACAGACCAACAGCACACAACTTAGTAACGCACAGGACGACAGTACACTGCTCAATGACACACAGAACGACAACACACAGCTCGGCTCACACGTAGACTGACAGCACACAGATTAGTGACACACAGATTAGTGACACAAAATAGTGACACACAGATTAGCGACACACAGATTAGTGACACACAGATTAGCGACACGCAGATTAGTGACACGCAGACCGACAACGCACAGCTCGGTGTCAAACAGACCAACAACACACAGCTGAGTGCCACAAAGACCAACATCACGCAGCTCGGTGTCAAACAGGCCGACATTCCAGAGCTCGGTGACACACAGGCCACCAGCACACAACTTAGTAACGCACAGGGTGACAGCACACTGCTCAGTGACACACAGAGCGACAACACACTGCTCAGTGACACACAGAGCGACAACACACAGCTCGGTGACACACAGACCAACAGCACACAGCTCAATGACATCCAGGCCGACATCACAGAGTTTGCTGACACACAGACCCGACAGCACTTAGTTCGCTGAAGACCAACAGCACGCAGTTTAGTGACACATAGACTTACACCACACAGCTCAGTGACACACAGACCGATAGCACACATGCCAGTGACACACAGACGGACAGCACACAGCTCAATGGCACACAGATCGGCGGCACCTAGTTCGCTGAAACACAAACCGACAGCACACAGCTCGGTGACACACAGTCCGACAGCACATAGCTCGATGGCCCACAAGCCGACAGCACACAGCTCGGTGACACACAGTCACACCGCACATAGCTCTGTGACACACACCCCGACAGCACACAGCTCGATGACACATATATCGACAGTGCACAGCTTGCTAACACACAGACCAACATCACACAGCTCGGTAACAAAGGCAGCACACAGCTCAGAGACACACAGGCCGACAGTACACTGCCCGGTGACACACAAACCGACAGCAAATGGCTCAGTGATACACAGACCGACAGCACACAGCTGAGTGCCACACAGGCCAACATCACACAGCTCAGTGCCATACAGGCCGACATCACAGAGCTCGGTGACACACAGACCAACGGCACACAACTTAGTTGCGCACAGGGCGTCAGCACACTGCTCAGTGACACACAGCCCGACAGCACACAACTCGGTGACACACAGACAGACAGCACACAGCTCAGTGACACTTAGACCGGCAGCACACAGCTCGGTGACAGACTGACGCACACAGTTTGGAGACACACACCCCGACGGCGCCAAGCACGGAGACACGCAGACCGACAGCGCCGTATTAGTGACACACATACCGACTGCACACAGCGCAATGATACACATGCCAACAGCACACAGCTCGCTGAAACACAGATAGACGACACACAGCTCAGTGAGACCCAGACCGACCGCACACAGCTCAGTGACACACAGACCGACAGCTCACAGTTCGGAGACACACACCCCGACGGCGCTCAGCTCAGAGACACACACCCCGAAAGCACACAGCTCGGTGACACACCTACCTCAGCACACAGCCCAGTGAGACAGAGACCTTAAGCGCACAGCTCGGAGACGCACAGGCAGACAGCACACACCTCAGTGACACACGGACCGACAGCACATAACTCGGTGACACATATACCGACAACATCCAGCTAGGTGACACACTGACAGCACACAGCGCAGTGACACACATGCCGACAGCTTACGGCTAGGCGACCCACAAACCGACAGCTCACAGCTAGGCGACACACAAACCGACAAAGCACTGCTCAGTGACACAGAGCCTGGCAGCACACAGCTCTGTGACACTTAGACCGACAGCACACAGCTCGGTGACACACAGACTGACGCACACAGTTTGGAGACACACACGCCGACGGCGCCAAGCACGGAGACACGCAGACAGACAGCGCCGTATTAGTGACACACATACAGACTGCACACAGCGCAATGATACACATACCAACAGCACACAGCTCGCTGAACACAGACAACCCACAGCTCAATGAGACCCAGACCGACGTCACACAGCTAGGTGGGACACAGACCGACGGCACACAGCTAGGTGGGACACATATCGACGACACACATCTAGGTCTGAAAAACTCCGACGGCACACAGCTAGGTGGGACACAGACCGACGGCACACAGCTAGGTGGGACACATATCGACGCCACACATCTAGGTCTGACAAAAACCGACGTCACACAGCTAGGTGGGACACATATCGACGACACACATCTAGGTCTGAAAAACTCCGACGTCACACAGCTAGGTGGGACACATATCGACGACACACATCTAGGTCTGAAAAACTCCGACGGCACACAGCTAGGTGGGACACAGACCGACGGCACACAGCTAGGTGGGACACATATCGACGACACACATCTAGGTCTGACAAACTCCGACGGCACACAGCTAGGTGGGACACAGGCCGACGACACACAGTTCGGCGACACACTGATAGCACGCAGCGCAGTTACACACAGACCAACAGCACACAGCTAGGCGACATACAAACTGACGGCTCACAGCTCCGTCACACACAGACCAACAGCTCACAGCTCGGTAACACACAGACCAACAGCTCACATTTCGGTAACACACAGACCAACAGTACGCAGCTTAATTACGCACAGACCGACAGCACACAGCTCAAGAACACACAGACAGAGAGCACACAGCTCAGTGACACACATACCGACAGAACACTGCTCAGTGACACGGACACCGACAGAACGCCGCTCAGTGACACACATACCAACAGAAAAGGGCTGAGTGACACACAGACTGACAGCATACAGCTAAGGGACACCCAGACCGACTCATAGCACACACCTCGGTGACACGCAAACCGACAGCACCATGTCAGTGACACATAAGCCGACAGCACACAGCTCAGTGACACAAAACCGACGGCACACAGCTCATTGACACAAAACCGACGGCACAAAGCTCAGTGACACACAGACCGACTGCACACAGCCAAGTGACACACAGACCTACCGCACACAGCTCCGTGACACACAGGCCGACACCACACAGATCAGTGACGCACAGACCAACCGCACACTGCTCGGTGATACACAGACCGAAAATCCGCAAGGTTCTCTTGGTTGACCGGTTGCTTGGTGATATCACGTATATTTGTGCACCATGATAGATCCTAAGACGATTTCCTTGGATTGGTTCTCCGGTGGCGCCGCCTAGGAGTGATCGCGTAAAGTTGTACAGTTGCGCCGTCAACAGGCATCAATTTTAAAGTTTGTTCTGCCATAAATTGCACGAATTCGCGTAACAAAGTTCCAGGAACCTTCTTCAGATTCCCCAAGGAAAAAGAAAGATAAATCCTGCTTCTGACATAAACTTTGTCAGTCATGGATATCATGCATCTATTATCACCTCCACGATTGCTTACAATTGGTTATTATCGCCCACGACGAAAGCCGGCGAATGATGCGAGTAAAGACTGTCAAACTTCCGTCAGGCAAATCAGGTAAATCAGAGGAGGAGGGGGGGGGGTGGTGGTAGGGGTCCCCCACAGCGTATTCAAAACACATTGGGATCGTTGCGAAGCATTACTCAACAATTACCGACATTGCTCAGTGACACACACACCGCCAATCTGCAGGATTCTCTTGCTTGACCGGCTGCTTTGTGATATCAAGGATACTAGTACACCAGGTAGGATACGTCATACGGTGATTATCTTGTAATCGTTTTCCGGCTAACTCAGGCTCGGGGACTCAGGCCACATAATATGATTACAGATCTCTAAACTTTGGGCTTTCTGTTCTTTGTTATATATACAGTTACAGACTTTGGAGTCTGTTTTCCGTGGCATTGAACGATAGACGAATCTATTGTGTGACAGAATGTGCCAATAAGGCGAAGACAGCATAGGGACCGCCTAGGGGCACTTCCCGTATTAAATAAAGATATGACGGGGCCCGCTGGACTCTTGCGACCTGGTGCGGTGCGGGTGGGGGCGGGGGGGTGGCTGAAAAAAACTTTGACCCGGGTCCGCCAGATTGACGAAGGAACTTTGCATTGAAAACATGGCATTCATCCTCAAAAGGGGTGTTGGGGGGTCTGTTGGTTCCCCTGCCACGTATGCTGAATAATTATGAAGTTGTGGTCTTATTATAATCCCTAACAAGGCAATGGTACATCTTGTGGTTTCAAGCAGCAAACTTAACAGCAGGTTAGGCAAACCAAAAGGCTGACTGCCAGTGAATGACGTTCTCGGAATATATAACGCCTTGGTGGCACTAACAGCTAGGCCTAATCATTGCGGCATCAACACTATTGCATGTATTTAATGTAAAATATACCTGAAAGCATGAAAGGACACAACTCGATTCATGGCGATATGTCCTATTTGTAGTTCACAGGGCGCCGCTGATCACACAGACTGCGTTATCGTCAGCGCAGTGGCAGACCAATGTTACTCGCCGCATTACACATTTTACAATGGGCATGCACCGTATGACCTATCATGGTGTACTATATATTTGGTGACTTTTGCATTTGATCAACGTTTAGCTGACTGGCAAACTTATGGTATGCTATTATTATATCTAGTGATAGGATGAAGCCGAGATCTTCTTTATATACGACATAGAGATACCGTAGTTTCTCGAATAAGCGCAAGGCCGGTTATTTATTTCGAGTAAAGAATAGCCCGGGCGCTTATCTATAAGGGCGCTCATTCGAACAAGGGCGCTTAATAATTGTTTTCTTCAGACTTTTGTACACACGCTTTCCTTTGAAGACGATAAGGGGGGGGAAGTTTAGTTCCACTGGCATTCGCAGCCAACGCCACCGTCTTTGGTGGCACTTTATTTGGGGTCAACCAGTAATTTTAAAGGAGTATTGTGGAGCGGATGGCTACTTTAGTAAACTAACCGTGTCCTTTTTGTTTCAGCTCCGTTGTGTAAGTCAGACTCGATCGATGGGATGCGGACCGCCAGCCCACAGCTCGGTGACACACAGACCGACAGCACATAGCTCGGTGACACACAAACCTACAGCACATAGCTCGGTGACACTCAGGCCGACAGCACGCAACTCAGTGACACTCAGACCAACATCACACAGCTCGGTGACACACATACCAACATCACACAGCTCGGTGACACGCAGACCGACAACACACAGCTCAATGCCATATAGGCCGACATCACAGAGTTTAATAACACACAGATCGACACAACACAGCTCAGTTACGCACAGACCAACAGCACGTAGTTTAGTGACACATAGACTTACAGCACACAGCTGAGTGACACACAGACCGATAGCGCACATCTCAGTGACACACAGACCGACAACACACAGCTCAATGATACACAGATCGACAGCACGCAGCTCAGTGCCATACATGCCGACATCACAGAGCCCGGTGAAACAAAGACGGACAGCACGCAGTTCAGTGACACACATACTGACAGCACACATCTCCGTAGCAGACAGACCGACAGCGCACAGCTTAGTGACACACAAAATGGCAACACACAGTTCAATGACACACAGACCGACAGCACGCAGCTCGGAGACACATAGACCGATAGAACACAGATCAGTGACACACCGACCGACAGCAACACAGGTCGGGAACACACAGACCGAGAGAACGCAGCTCAGTCGCAAAAGACCAACAGCGAACAGTTCAGTGCCAAGCAGACCAACATCACACAGCTCATTGCCATACATGCCAACATCACAGAGCCCGACGACACAAAGACCGACAGCACGCAGTTCAGTGACACACATACTGACAGCACAAAGCTCGGTGACACACAGACCGACAGCACACAGTTCGGTGACACGTAAGCTGACTGCACACAGATTACTGACACACAGATTAGTGACACACAGATTAGTGACACACAGATTAGTGTCACTCAGATTAGTGACACACAGACCAACAACACACAGCTCTATGACTCACAGACCGACAGCTCAAAGCTCGGTAACACACAGGCCAAGAGCACACAGCTTAATTACGAACATACCGACAACACACAGCACAGTGACACACAGACCGAGAGTACGCAGCACAGTGACACACATACCGACAGAACACTGCACAGTGACACGGACACCGACAGAACACCACTCAGTGATGCTCATACCGAGAGAAAAGAGATCAGCGACACACAGACCGACAACACGGAGCTCAATGATACACAGACTTCTAGCACACAGCTCGTTGAGACACAGACCGACAGCACACATCTCGGTGACACGCAGACCGACAGCACCATCTCAATGACACATGAGCCGACAGCACACACCTTACTAACACACAGACCGACAGCACACAGTTCGGTGACACACTTACCACCAGCACACAGCTCGGTGACACACAGACCGAGAGTACGCAGCACAGTGACACACATACCGACAGAACACTGCACAGTGACACGGACACCGACAGAACACCACTCAGTGATGCACATACCGAGAGAAAAGAGATCAGCGACACACATACCGACAACACGGACCTCAATGATACACAGACTCCTAGCACACAGCTCGTTGAGACACAGACCGACAGAACGCACCTCGGTGACACGCAGACCGACAGCACCATCTCAATGACACATGAGCCGACAGCACACACCTCACTATCACACAGACCGACAGCACACAGCTCGGTGACACACTTACCACCAGCACACAGCTCGGTGACACACAGACCGTCGGCACACAGCTCGGTGACACAGACCGACAGCACACAGTTTAATGACACAAAAACCGACAGGACACTGGTTAGTTACGCACAGACCGACATCACACAGCTCGGTGACACACAGACGGACATCAAACAGCTCGGTGACACAAAGACCGATAGCACACAACCTGGTGACACACACACTGACAGCACACAGCTCAGAGACACACAGTCCGACAGCACATAGCTCGGTGACACACAAGCCGATAACACACAGCTCGGTAACACACAGTCCGACAGCACATAGCTCGGTGACACACAAGCCGACAGCACACAGTTCGGTGACACACAGTCGGACAGCACATAGCTCGGTGACACACCAGCCGACAGCACACAGCTCGGTGACACACATACCGACAGTGCACAGCTTGCTACCAAACAGACCAACAGCACACAGCTCGATAACTAAGGCCGCACACAGCTCAGAGACACACAGGCCGACAGTACACTGCTACGTGGCACACAAACCGACAGTAAATGGCTCAGTGATACACAGGCCGACAGCATATAGCTCAGTGACGCATAGAACGACAGCACACGGCTCGATGACACAAAGACGAACAGCACTTGGATCAATGACACACAGACCGACAGCACGCAGCTCAGTGAGACTCAGACCGCCAGCATATAGCTCAGGGACACAAAGTCCGACAACACACATCTGTGTGATACACTAACCGACAGCACGCAGTTCAGTAACATAATCAAACAGCACGCAGTTCAGTGACATAATCAAACAGCACACAGCTCGGTAACTCACAGACTAACAGCACACAGCTCGGTAACACAGACGGCAGACAGCGCACAGCTCGATGACACACAGCCCCACTGCACACTACTCGGTGACACACGGACCGACAGCACACAGTACAGTGATACACAGTCCGACAGCACCCAGCTCGGTGATACGCAGACCAACAGAACACAGCTTGGTAATACACAGACCGACAGCATACTGCTCGGTGACACGCAAACCGACAGCCCACAGCTCAGTGATACACAGTCCGACAACACGCAGCTGTGATACACAGACTGACAGCACACAGCTCGGTGGCGCCCAGACTGACAGCACACAGCTCAGTGATACACAGTCCGACAACACGCAGCTGTGATACACAGCCTGACATGACACAGCTCGGTAGCGCCCAGACTGACAGTACACAGCTCGGTGACGCACAGACTGACAGCACACAGCTCGGTGCCACACATACCGAGAGCGCACAGCTTATTGACACACAGCCCCACCGCATACCGGTTGGTGAGACAGGGTCAGACAACACACAGCTCGGTGACACACATACCATCAGAACGCAGCTCGGTAACGCACAGACCAACAGCACACAGCTCGGTGACTCACAGACCGACAGCACACAGCTATGTGACACACAAACCGACAGCACACATTACGGTGACACACAGACCGACAGCACACAGTACAGTGATACGCAGACCGACAGCACACATCTCGGTAACACAGAGACTAACAGCGCACAGCTCGGTCGGCAGAGACCGCACACAGCTCAGAGAAACACAGACCGACAGCACACTGCCCGGTGACACACAGTCTGACAGCACACAGCTCGGTAACACACAGACCGATAGCACACAGCTCGGTGACACGCAGACCGACAGCACACAGCTCAGTGACACACAGTCTGACAGTTCACAGCTCGGTGACACACAGTCCACAGCATACAGCTCGGTGACTAACATCCCGACAACTCCCAGCCCGGTGAAACACAGTCCGACAGCACACAGCTTGGTGACATACAGTCCGACAGCACACAGCTCGATGACACACAGCCCCACTGCACACTACTCGGTGACACACGGACCGACAGCACACAACACAGTGATACACAGTCCGACAGCACACAGCTCGGTGACACGCAGACCGACAGCACACTGCTCGGTGACACGCAAACCAACAGCACACAGCTCCGTGACACGGATGCCGACAGCACACAGTTCAAGGACACACACACCGACAGCACACATCTAATCGACGCACTGACCCACAGCACACCGGTCGGTGAGACACGGGCAGACACCACACAGCTCGGTAACACACAGACCAACAGAACACAGCTCGGTAATACACAGACCGACAGCATACTGCTCGGGGACACGCAAACCGACAGCACACAGCTCAGTGATACACAGTCTGACAACACACAGCTGTGATACACAGACTGACAGCACACAGCTCGGTGGCGCACAGACTGACAGTACACAGCTCGGTGACGCACAGACTGACAGCACACAGATCGTTCACACGCAGAACGACAGCACACAGCTCGGTGCCACACATACCGAGAGCGCACAGCTTATTGACACACAGACCGACCGCATACCGGTTGGTGAGACACGGACAGACAACAGAACACAGCTCGTGACACACATACCATCAGAACGCAGCTCGGTAACGCACAGACCGACAGCACACAGCTTGGTGACTCACAGACTGACAGCACACAGCTCAGTGGCATACAAACCGACAGCACACATTTTGGTGAGACACAGACCGACAGCACACAGCTCGGTGACACACAGACCGACAGCACACAGCTCGTTCACTCGCAGATCGACGGCACACAGCTTGGTGACTCACAGACTGACAGCACACAGCTTGGTGACTCACAGACTGACAGCACACAGCTCAGTAACATACAAACCGACAGCACACATTTCGGTGAGACACAGACCGACAGCACACATTTCGGTGAGACACAGACCGACAGCAGACAGCTCAGTGACACACAGACCGAAAGCACGCATCTGATTGACACACATCCCGACAGAACACAGTTCTGTAACATATATTGACAACACACATCTCCTTGACACACAAACCCACAGCACACATTTCGGTGACACACAGACCGACAGCACATAGCTCGGTGACGCACAGACTGACAGCACACAGCTCAGTGACATACAGACCGACAACACGCATCTCATT
The DNA here is from genome assembly GCA_964019135.1 of Arenicola marina. NCBI lineage: Eukaryota > Metazoa > Annelida > Polychaeta > Arenicolidae > Arenicola > Arenicola marina. Next base: position 21,741,923 of record OZ025253.1, read on the forward strand.
GACACACATCCCGACAGAACACAGTTCTGTAACATATATTGACAACACACATCTCCTTGACACACAAACCGACGGCGCACATTTCGGTGAGAACCCAACCGATAGCACACAACCTGGTGATGCACAGTCCGACAGCACACAGATCAGTGTCACACAGACCGACAGCATACTGTTCAGTGACACACAGACCGACAGCATAAAAGTCAGTGTCACAAAACGACACAGACAGCTCGGTGACACGCAGTTTCAGAGCACACAGCTCAGTGATACACAAACCGACAGCACCCAGCTCGGTGACCCACAGACAGACAACGCGCAGGTCGGTAACACAAAGACTAAGAGCACACATTATCATCGACAGAGAGACTGACAGCACACAGCTCAGTAACACACAGATTAAGAGCACACAACTCGGTAACACACAGACCAACAACACGCAGCTCGGTAACACAGGCAGTACACAGTTCAGCGACAGACAGACCGACAGCACACAGCTCGATGGCACATAGACAATCACCATGCAGCTCGGCAACACACAGCCCATTAGCATACAGCTCGGTAACACAGACAGCATACAGCGCAGAGACACACAGACCGACAGCAAGCAGCTCGGTGACTCGCAAACCAACAGCACACAGCTCAATGACACACAGACCGCCAGCACAAATCTCGGTGAAACACATACCGACAGCACACAGCTCGAAGAAACACAGGCCGGCAGCACACAGTACAGTGATACGCAGTCCGACAGCACACAGCTCGATGACACACAGACCGACGACAGCTCGGTGACACGCAGGCCGACATCACACAGTTCAAGGACACACACACCGAGAGCACACATCTCATCGACACACAGACCCACAGCACACCGATCGGTGAGACACAGGCAGACACAACACAGCTCGGTAACACACAGACCGACAGCACACTGCTCGGTGACACGCAAACCGACAGCAAACGTCTCAGTGATACACAAACCGGCAACAAACAGCTGTGATACACAGAATGACAGCACACAGCTCGTTCACACGCAGATCGACAGCACACAGCTCGGTGACACACAGACCGAGAGCTCACAGCTTAGTGACACACAGACCGACCGCATACCGGTTGGTTAGACACCGACATACAGCACACAGCTCGGTGATACACAGACCGACAGCACACACCACGGTGACACACAGACCGACAGCACACAGCTCGTTCCCACGCAGATCGACAGCACACAGCTCGCTGACACACAGACCGACAGAACACAGTTCTGTAACGTATATTGACAACACACATCGCCTTGACACACAAACCCACAGCACACAGGTGACACACAGCACACACCACGGTGACACACAGACCGATATCTCAGTGCTCGTTGACACGCAGGTCGACAGCACGCAGCTCAGTGAAATACAGACCGAGAGCACACAGCTCGGTGACACACAGACCGAGAGCGCACAACTTAGTGACCTACAGACCGACCGCACTCTGGTCGGCAACACACAGACCGACAGCACACAGCTCAATGACACACATACCGACAGCACACAGCTCGGTCCCTCACAGACCGACAGCACACAGCTCGGTCACACACGCACCAACAGCACACAGCTCAGTGACACACATACCGACAGCACACAGCTCGGTCCCGCAGTGTCAGAGAGCTCACAGCTAATTTACGCACAGACCGACAGCTCACGTTCAGTAAGACACAGACCGAGAGCTCACAGATCGGTGAAACACAGACAGCACAGAACTCGGTGACACACAAACCGACAATACACAGCTCGGTGACACACATACCGACAACAAACATCTCAGTAACACGCATACCGATAGCTCACAGCTCGGTGACACACAGACAACACACATCTCGGTGACACACCGACATACTACACGCATATCAATAACACACATACCGGCAACACACAGCTCGCTGGTACACAGACAGACAACACACAGATCAGTGATACACGGACCGACAGCACACAGCTCAGTGACGCACAGACAAACAACACTCAGCTTTGTGAGGCACAAAACGACAGCACACTTCTCGGTAACACACAAATCCAGTGCACACAGCTCAGTGTCACATAGACCGACAGCACACAACTCAAAGACACACAGGCCCCCAGCACGCAGCTCGGTGACACACATATTGACCGCACGCAGCTCGGGGATACACACATCGACAACACACAGAACAGTAACACACACATCTACAACACACGGCACAGTACCACACAAACCAATATCTCACAGCTCGATGACACAAAAGACTGACCGCACATAGCTAGGTGACACACAGACTAAAGCCCAAAGCTCGGTGACACACAAACAAACATCACACAGCGCAGTGGCACATATACCGATGGAACACAGCCCAGTGACACACAGACCGACAGCAGACAGATCATTGACACCCAGACCGAGAGCACACAGCTCGGTGACACAAAGACTGACAGCTCACAGCTTGGTGACACAGAGACCGACAGCACACAGCTCTGTGATACACAGACCAACAGGACGCAGTTTAGTGGCACATATACCGACTTCACACAGGTCGGTGACACACAGACCGCACACTGCTTGCTTACGCACAAACCAAAAGCACACAGCTTAGTGACAGGCAGACCCACAGCACACAGCTGGGTGACACACAGACCCAGAACACACCGGTCGGTGAGACACAGGCAGACACAACACAGCGCGGTAGCACACATACCAACAGCAGACAGCTCGGTGATACACAGACCGATATCTCACTGCTCGTTGACACGCAGGTCGACAGCACACAGCTCAGTGAAATACAGACCGACAGAACACAGCTCGGTGACACACAGACCGAGAGCGCACAACTTAGTGACTTACACACCGACCGCACTCTGGTCGGCAACACACAGACCGACAACACACAGCTCAATGACACATAGACCGACAGCACACAGATCAGTGGCACACACACCGACAGCTCACAGTTCAAAGACACACAGACCAAAATCAACCAGCTTAATTACGCACAGACCGACAGAACACTGCTCAGTGACACGGAGACCGACAGAACACAGCTCAGTGACATACAGACCAGTATCTTCCAACTCCCTGACATACAGTCTGACATCGCACAGCTCGGCGAGACACAGAAAGACAGCTCACACCTCGGTTACACACAGACCAACAGCACACAGTTCGGTGACACACAGACCGAAAACACACAGCTCGGTGACACGCACATATCGACAGTCCACAGTTTTGTAACACACACCGAGAGCACGCAGCTCGGTGACACATAACCCGACTGCACACATCTCGGTGACACACATACAGACAGCACAAAGCTCGGTGAAACACAAATCGACAACACGCAGCTCAGTGAGACACAAACCGGCAGCATGTAGTTCGATGACCGACAGCACGTAGTTAAGTAACACACATACTGACGGCACAAAGCTCGGTGACACACAGACCGACAGCAAACATTACCGTATCAGACAGACCGACAGCGCACAGCTCGGTGACACACAGACCGACAGCACACAGCTCAGTGACACACCCCGGCGGCGCCCAGTTCGGAGACACCCACCCTGAAAGCACACAGCTCGGTGACACACTTACCACCAGCACACAGGTCGGTGACACACAGGCCGTCGGCACACAGCTCGGTGACACAGACCGACAGCACACAGTTTAATGACACAAAAACCGACAGGACATAGGTTAGTGACGCACAGACCGACATCAGACAGCTCAGTGACACACACACCGACAGCTCACAGTTCAAAGACACACAGACCAAAGGCAAAAAGCTTAATTACGCACAGACCGACAGAACACTGCTCAGTGACACGAAGACCGACAGAACACAGCTAAGTGACACACAGACCAATATCTTCCAACTCAGTGACATGCAGACTGACATCGCATACCTGGGTGAGACACAGAAAGACAGATCACACCTCGCTGACACACAGACCAACAGCACACAGTTCGGTGACACACAGACCGAAAACACACAGCTCGGTGACACGCACTTATCGAAAGTCGTCCACAGTTTTGTAACACACACCGAGAGCACGCAGCTCGGTGACACATAACCCGACTGCACACAGCTCGGTGACACACATACCGACAGCACACAGCTCAGTGATACACGGACCGACAGCACACAGCAATACTCAGCTGTGTGAGGCACAAAACGACAGCACACTTCTCGGTGACACACAAACCCAGTGCACACAGCTCAGTGTCACATAGACCGACATCACACAACTCAAAGACACACAGGCCTCCAGCACGCAGCTCGGTGACACACATAATGACCGCACACAGCTCGGTAATAGACACATCGACAACACACAGGACAGTAACACACACATCCACAACACACAGCACAGTAGCACACAAACCGATATCTCACAGCTCGGTGACATATAAGACTGACCGCACATAGCTAGGTGATACACAGACTGAAGCACACAGCTCGGTGACACACAAACCGACATCACACAGCGCAGTGGCACACATACCGACAGAACACAGCCCGGTGACACACAGACCGACAGAAGACAGATCATTGACACCCAGACCGAGAGCTCACAGCTCGGTGACACAAAGACTGACAGCTCACAGCTCGGTGACACAGAGACCGACCGCACCATCTCGGTGACACGTAGACTGACATCGCATAGATTAGCGACACACAGATTAGTGACACACAGACGGACAACACACAGCTCGGTGACACACAGGCCGACATCAGAGAGCTCGGTGACACACAGACCAACGGCACACAATTTAGTAACGCACAGGACGACAGTACACTGCTCAATGACAAACAGAACGACCACACACAGCTCGGTGACACAAAGACCGATAGCACACAACCTGGTGACACACACACTGACAGCACACAGCTCAGAGACACACAGTCCGACAGCACAAAGCTCGGTGACACACAAGCCGATAACACACAGCTCGGTGACACACAGTCCGACAGCACATAGCTCGGTGACACACAAGCTGACAGCACACAGCTCGGTGACACACAGTCAGACAGCACATAGCTCGGTGACACACCAGCCAACAGCACACAGCTCGGTGACACACATACCGACAGTGCACAGCTTGCTACCAAACAGACCAACAGCACACAGCTCGATAACAAAAGCCGCACACAGCTCAGAGACACACAGGCCGACAGTACACTGCTACGTGACACACAAACCGACAGTAAATGGCTCAGTGATACACAGACCGACAGCATATAGCTCAGTGACGCATAGAACGACAGCACACAGCTCGATGACACAAAGACGAACAGCACTTGGATCAATGACACACAGGCCGACAGCACGCAGCTCAGTGACACTCAGACCGCCAGCATATAGCTCAGGGACACAAAGTCCGACAACACACATCTGTGTGATACACTAACCGACAGCACGCAGTTCTGTGACATAATCAAACAGCACACAGCTCGGTAACTCACAGACTAACAGCACACAGCTCGGTAACACAGACGGCAGACAGCACACAGCTCGATGACACACAGCCCCACTGCACACTACTCGGTGACACACGGACCGACAGCACACAGTACAGTGATACACAGTCCGACAGCACCCAGCTCGGTGATACGCAGACCAACAGAACACAGCTCGGTAATACACAGACCGACAGCATACTGCTCGGTGACACGCAAACCGACAGCACACAGCTCAGTGATACACAGTCCGACAACACGCAGCTGTGATACACAGACTGACAGCACACAGCTCGGTGGCGCCCAGACTGACAGTACACAGCTCGGTGACGCACAGACTGACAGCACACAGATCGTTCACACGCAGAACGACAGCACACAGCTCGGTGCCACACATACCGAGAGCGCACAGCTTATTGACACACAGACCGACCGCATACCGGTTGGTGAGACACGGACAGACAACACACAGCTCGGTGACACACATACCATCAGAACGCAGCTCGGTAACGCACAGACCAACAGCACACAGCTCGGTGACTCACAGACTGACAGCACACTGCTATGTGACACACAAACCGACAGCACACATTACGGTGACACACAGACCGACAGCACACAGTACAGTGATACGCAGACCGACATCACACATCTCGGTAACACAGAGACTAACAGCGCACAGCCCGGTCGGCAGAGACCGCACACAGCTCAGAGAAACACAGACCGACAGCACACTGCCCGGTGACACACAGTCCGACAGCACACAGCTCGGTGACACACAGACCGAGAGCGCACAACTTAGTGACTTACACACCGACCGCACTCTGGTCGGCAACACACAGACCGACAACACACAGCTCAATGACACATAGACCGACAGCACACAGATCAGTGGCACACACACCGACAGCTCACAGTTCAAAGACACACAGACCAAAATCAACCAGCTTAATTACGCACAGACCGACAGAACACTGCTCAGTGACACGGAGACCGACAGAACACAGCTCAGTGACATACAGACCAGTATCTTCCAACTCCCTGACATACAGTCTGACATCGCACAGCTCGGCGAGACACAGAAAGACAGCTCACACCTCGGTTACACACAGACCAACAGCACACAGTTCGGTGACACACAGACCGAAAACACACAGCTCGGTGACACGCACATATCGACAGTCCACAGTTTTGTAACACACACCGAGAGCACGCAGCTCGGTGACACATAACCCGACTGCACACATCTCGGTGACACACATACAGACAGCACAAAGCTCGGTGAAACACAAATCGACAACACGCAGCTCAGTGAGACACAAACCGGCAGCATGTAGTTCGATGACCGACAGCACGTAGTTAAGTAACACACATACTGACGGCACAAAGCTCGGTGACACACAGACCGACAGCAAACATTACCGTATCAGACAGACCGACAGCGCACAGCTCGGTGACACACAGACCGACAGCACACAGCTCAGTGACACACCCCGGCGGCGCCCAGTTCGGAGACACCCACCCTGAAAGCACACAGCTCGGTGACACACTTACCACCAGCACACAGGTCGGTGACACACAGGCCGTCGGCACACAGCTCGGTGACACAGACCGACAGCACACAGTTTAATGACACAAAAACCGACAGGACATAGGTTAGTGACGCACAGACCGACATCAGACAGCTCAGTGACACACACACCGACAGCTCACAGTTCAAAGACACACAGACCAAAGGCAAAAAGCTTAATTACGCACAGACCGACAGAACACTGCTCAGTGACACGGAGACCGACAGAACACAGCTAAGTGACACACAGACCAATATCTTCCAACTCAGTGACATGCAGACTGACATCGCATACCTGGGTGAGACACAGAAAGACAGATCACACCTCGCTGACACACAGACCAACAGCACACAGTTCGGTGACACACAGACCGAAAACACACAGCTCGGTGACACCCACTTATCGAAAGTCGTCCACAGTTTTGTAACACACACCGAGAGCACGCAGCTCGGTGACACATAACCCGACTGCACACAGCTCGGTGACACACATACCGACAGCACACAGCTCAGTGATACACGGACCGACAGCACACAGCAATACTCAGCTGTGTGAGGCACAAAACGACAGCACACTTCTCGGTGACACACAAACCCAGTGCACACAGCTCAGTGTCACATAGACCGACATCACACAACTCAAAGACACACAGGCCTCCAGCACGCAGCTCGGTGACACACATAATGACCGCACACAGCTCGGTAATAGACACATCGACAACACACAGGACAGTAACACACACATCCACAACACACAGCACAGTAGCACACAAACCGATATCTCACAGCTCGGTGACATATAAGACTGACCGCACATAGCTAGGTGATACACAGACTGAAGCACACAGCTCGGTGACACACAAACCGACATCACACAGCGCAGTGGCACACATACCGACAGAACACAGCCCGGTGACACACAGACCGACAGAAGACAGATCATTGACACCCAGACCGAGAGCTCACAGCTCGGTGACACAAAGACTGACAGCTCACAGCTCGGTGACACAGAGACCGACCGCACCATCTCGGTGACACGTAGACTGACATCGCATAGATTAGCGACACACAGATTAGTGACACACAGACGGACAACACACAGCTCGGTGACACACAGGCCGACATCAGAGAGCTCGGTGACACACAGACCAACGGCACACAATTTAGTAACGCACAGGACGACAGTACACTGCTCAATGACAAACAGAACGACCACACACAGCTCGGTGACACAAAGACCGATAGCACACAACCTGGTGACACACACACTGACAGCACACAGCTCAGAGACACACAGTCCGACAGCACAAAGCTCGGTGACACACAAGCCGATAACACACAGCTCGGTGACACACAGTCCGACAGCACATAGCTCGGTGACACACAAGCTGACAGCACACAGCTCGGTGACACACAGTCAGACAGCACATAGCTCGGTGACACACCAGCCAACAGCACACAGCTCGGTGACACACATACCGACAGTGCACAGCTTGCTACCAAACAGACCAACAGCACACAGCTCGATAACAAAAGCCGCACACAGCTCAGAGACACACAGGCCGACAGTACACTGCTACGTGACACACAAACCGACAGTAAATGGCTCAGTGATACACAGACCGACAGCATATAGCTCAGTGACGCATAGAACGACAGCACACAGCTCGATGACACAAAGACGAACAGCACTTGGATCAATGACACACAGGCCGACAGCACGCAGCTCAGTGACACTCAGACCGCCAGCATATAGCTCAGGGACACAAAGTCCGACAACACACATCTGTGTGATACACTAACCGACAGCACGCAGTTCTGTGACATAATCAAACAGCACACAGCTCGGTAACTCACAGACTAACAGCACACAGCTCGGTAACACAGACGGCAGACAGCACACAGCTCGATGACACACAGCCCCACTGCACACTACTCGGTGACACACGGACCGACAGCACACAGTACAGTGATACACAGTCCGACAGCACCCAGCTCGGTGATACGCAGACCAACAGAACACAGCTCGGTAATACACAGACCGACAGCATACTGCTCGGTGACACGCAAACCGACAGCACACAGCTCAGTGATACACAGTCCGACAACACGCAGCTGTGATACACAGACTGACAGCACACAGCTCGGTGGCGCCCAGACTGACAGTACACAGCTCGGTGACGCACAGACTGACAGCACACAGATCGTTCACACGCAGAACGACAGCACACAGCTCGGTGCCACACATACCGAGAGCGCACAGCTTATTGACACACAGACCGACCGCATACCGGTTGGTGAGACACGGACAGACAACACACAGCTCGGTGACACACATACCATCAGAACGCAGCTCGGTAACGCACAGACCAACAGCACACAGCTCGGTGACTCACAGACTGACAGCACACTGCTATGTGACACACAAACCGACAGCACACATTACGGTGACACACAGACCGACAGCACACAGTACAGTGATACGCAGACCGACATCACACATCTCGGTAACACAGAGACTAACAGCGCACAGCCCGGTCGGCAGAGACCGCACACAGCTCAGAGAAACACAGACCGACAGCACACTGCCCGGTGACACACAGTCCGACAGCACACAGCTCGGTAACACACAGACCGACAGCACACAGCTCGGTGACACGCAGACCGACAGCACACAGCTCAGTGACACACAGTCTGACAGTTCACAGCTCGGTGACACACAGTCCACAGCATACGGCTCGGTGACTAACATCCCGACAACACCCAGCCCGGTGAAACACACTCCGCCAGCACACAGCTCGATGACACACAGCCCCACTGCACACTACTCGGTGACACACGGACCGACATCACACAATACAGTGACACACAGTCCGACAGCACACTGCTCGGTGACACGCAAACCGACAGCACACAGCTCCGTGACACGCAGGCCGACAGCACAACGTTCAAGGACACACACACCGACAGCACACATCTCATCGACGCACTGACCCACAGCACACCGGTCGGTGAGACACAGGCAGACACCACACAGCTCGGTAACACACAGACCAACAGAACACAGCTCGGTAATACACAGACCGACAGCATACTGCTCGGTGACACGCAAACCGACAGCACTCAGCTCAGTGATACACAGTCCGACAACACACAGCTGTGATACACAGACTGACAGCACACAGCTCGGTGCCACACATACCGAGAGCGCACAGCTTATTGACACACAGACCGACCGCATGCCGGTTGGTGAGACACGGACAGACAGCACACAGCTCGTGACACACATACCATCAGAACGCAGCTCGGTAACGCACAGACCGACAGCACACAGCTTGGTGACTCACAGACTGACAGCACACAGCTCAGTGACATACAAACCGACAGCACACATTTCGGTGAGATACAGACCGACAGCACACAGCTCGGTGAGACACAGACCGACAGCACACAGCTCAGTGACACACGGACCGACAGCACGCATCTGATTGACACACATCCCGACAGAACACAGTTCTGTAACATATATTGACAACACACATCTCCTTGACACACAAACCCACAGCACACATTTCGGTGACACACAGACCGACAGCACATAGCTCGGTGACGCACAGACTGACAGCACACAGCTCGTTCACACGCAGATCGTCGGCACACAGCTCAGTGACACACAGACCGACAGCACACAGCTCGGTGACGCACAGACCGACAGCACACAGCTCAGTGACACACATACCGACAACACGCATCTCATTGACACACAGCCCGACAAACACAGTTCTGTAACATATATTGACAACACACATCTCCTTTACACACAAACCGACGGCGCACATTTCGGTGAGAACCCAACCGATAGCACACAACCTCGTGATGCACAGTCCGACGGCACACAGATCAGTGTCACACAGACCGACAGCATAAAAGTCAGTGTCGCAAACCGGCACAGACAGCTCGGTGACACGCAGTTTCAGAGCACACAGCTCAGTGATGCACAAACCGACAGCACCCAGCTCGGTGACCCACAGACAGACAACGGGCAGGTCGGTAACACAAAGACTAAGAGCACACATTATCAGCGACAGATAGACTGACAGCACACAGCTCAATAACACACAGATTAAGAGCACACAACTCGGTAACACACAGACTAACAACACGCAGCTCGGTAACACAGGCAGTACACAATTCAGCGACACACAGACCGACTGCACACAGCTCGATGGCACATAGACAAACACCATGCAGCTCGGCAACACACAGCCCAATAGCATACAGCTCGGTAACACAGACAGCATACAGCGCAGAGACACACAGACCGACAGCAAGCAGCTCGGTGACTCGCAAACCAACAGCACACAGCTCAATGACACACAGACCGCCAGCACAAATCTCCATGAAACACATACCGACAGCACACAGCTCGAAGAAACACAGGCCGGCAGCACACAGTACAGTGATACGCAGTCCGACAGCACACAGCTCGATGACACACATACCGACGACAGCTCGGTGACAGGCAGGCCGACAGCACACAGTTCAAGGACACACACACCGACAGCACACATCTCATCGACACACAGACCCACAGCACACCGATCGGTGAGACACAGGCAGACACAACACAGCTCGGTAACACACAGACCGACAGCACACTGCTCGGTGACACGCAAACTGACAGCAAACGGCTCAGTGATACACAGACCGGCAACAAACAGCTGTGATACACAGAATGACAGCACACAGCTCGTTCACACGCAGATCGACAGCACACAGCTCGGTGACACACAGACCGAGAGCTCACAGCTTAGTGACACACAGACCGACCGCATACCGGTTGGTTAGACACCGAAATACAGCACACAGCTCGGTGATACACAGACCGACAGCACACACCACGGGGACACACAGACCGACAGCACACAGCTCGTTCCCACGCAGATCGACAGCACACAGCTCGGTGACACACAGACCGACAGAACACAGCTCGGTAACGCACAGACAAACAACACACCGCTCCGTAACACAGGCAGCACACAACTCAGACACACAGTCACTTAAAAGTGACCTACAGACCGACCGCACTCTGGTCGGCAACACACAGACCGACAGCACACAGCTCAATGACACACATACCGACAGCACACAGCTCGGACCGGCACATACCGACAGCACACAGCTCGGTCACTCACAGACCGACAGCATAGAGCTCGGTCACACACGCACCAACATCAAACAGCTCAGTGACACACAGACCGACAGCACACAGCTCGGTCCCGCAGAGTCAGAGAGATCACAGCTAATTAACGCACAGACCGACAGCTCACGTTCAGTAAGACACAGACCGATAGCTCACAGCTCGGTAAAACACAGACAGCACAGAGCTCGGTGACACACAAACCGACACTACACAGCTCGGTGACACACATACCGAAAACACACATCTCAATAACACGCATACCGACAGCTCACAGCTCGATGGTACACTGACAGACAACACACAGCTCAGTGATACACGGACCGACAGCACACAACTCAGTGACGCACAGACAAACAACACTCAGCTTTGTGAGGCACAAAACGACAGCACACTTCTCGGTGACACACAAACCCAGTGCACACAGCTCAGTGTCACATAGACCGACAGCACACAACTCGTAGACACACAAGCCTCCAGCACACAGCTCGGTGACACACATATAGATCGCACACAGCTCGGTGATACACACATCGACAACACACAGAACAGTAACACACACATCCACAACACACGGCACAGTAGCACCCAAACCGATATCTCACAGCTCGGTGACACATAAGACTGACCGCACATAGCTAGGTGACACACAGAGTGAAGCACACAGCTCGGTGACACACAAACCGACACCACACAGCGCAGTGGCACACATACCAACAGAACACAGCCCGGTGACACACATACCGACAGCGGACAAATCATTGACACCCAGACCGAGAGCACACAGCTCGGTGACACAAAGACTGACAGCACACAGCTCGGTGACACAGAGACCGACAGCACACAGCTCTGTGATTCACAGACCAACAGCACGCAACTCAGTGGCACATATACCGACTTCACACAGCTCGGTGACACACATACCGACAGCATACAGCTCGGACCGGCACAGATCGAGAGCACACAGCTCGGTGACACAGAGCGCGACAGCACACAGCTCGGTGACACAGAGCGCGACAGCACACAGCTCGGTGACACAGAGCGCGACAGCACACAGCTCGGTGACACAGAGCGCGACAGCACACAGCTCGGTGACACAGAGCGCGCCAGCACACAGCTCGGTGACACAGAGCGCGACAGCACACAGCTCGGTGACACAGAGCGCGACAGCACACAGCTCGGTCCCTCACAGACCGAGAGCACACAGCTCGGTCCCTCACAGACCGACAGCATACAGCTCGGTCACACACGCACCAACAGCAGAAAGCGCAGTGACACACAGATTGACAGCACACAGCTCGGTCCCGCAGAGTCAGAGAGCTCACAGCTAATTAACGCACAGACCGACAGCTCACGTTCAGTAAGACACAGACCGATAGCTCACAGCTCGATAAAACAGACAGCACAGAGCTCTGTGACACACAAACCGACAATACACAGCTCGGTGACACACATACCGACAACAAACATCTCAGTAACACGCTTGCCGACAGCTCACAGCTCGGTGACTCACAGACAACACCCAGCTCGGTGACACACCAGCTCGGTGACTTACAACACACATCTCAATAACACACATACCGGCAACACACAGCTCGCTGGTACACAGACAGACAGCACACAGCTCAGTGATACACCGACCGACAGCACACAGCTAAGTGACGCACAAACCAACAACACTCAGCTTTGTGAGGCACAACACGACAGCACACTTCTCGGTGACACACAAACCCAGTGCACACTGTTCTCGGTGAAACACAGGGCGACAAAACACAGCTCGGTGACACACAGACTGACAGCTCACTACTCGGTGACACACAAACAGACAGCACACAGCTCAGTGACGCACAGACCAACAACACTCAGCTTTGTGAGGCACAAAACGACAGCACACTTCTCGGTGACACACAAACCCAGTGCACACAGCTCAGTGTCACATAGACCGACCGCACACAACTCAAAGACACACAGGCCTCCAGCACACAGCTCGGTGACACACATATTGACCGCACGCAGCTCGGTGATAGACACATCGACAACACACAGAACAGTAACGCACACATCCAAAACACACAGCACAGTAGCACACAAACCGATATCTCGCAGCTCGGTGTCACAAAAGACTGACCGCACATAGCTAGGTACACACAGACTGAAGCACACAGCTCGGTGACACACAAACCGACATCACGCAGCGCAGTGCCACACATACCGACCGAACACAGCCAGGTGACACACAGACCGACAGCAGACAGATCATTGACACCCAGACCGAGAGCACACAGCTCGGTGACACAAAGACTGACAGCACACAGCTCGGTGACACAGAGACCGACAGCACACAGCTCTGTGATACACAGACCAAAACCACGCAGCTAAGTGGCACATATACTGACTTCACACAGCTCGGTGACACGCAGTCACAGAAGAAGAAGTGATCTTCTTCATATATAAAATAGAGATAACCAGGTGGAATTTTAATTGGGATGAATCCGTAACTTTAAACGAGCATTGTGGAGCGGATTAATACTTTAGTAAACTAATCGTCTGACTATAATTCAGAGTAAGTTAGACTTTATCGACAGCATCTTAAGCGAATACAGGCGTGATACAGAATCTTGAGGCAATGAGCGAACGACGTAAGGCGCATTTCTTTGGTAACCCGGGTGTATCCCACGGTCGACCAAATACGCACATTAATTACGCGTCGGTTCACCGCCCACACTTCTTTCACCCAGAAAATAGAGAACCAGAACCCGTAACTTTAAACGAGCATTGCGGAGCGGATTGTTACATTACTAAACTAACCGAGTGACTTTCTTTTCAGGGAAAGGTAAGTCAGGCTTGATCGACGGGATGCGGACCGCCAGACCAAAACTTCGTGATACACAGGCCGACAACACACAGTTCAGTGACACACAGACCGACAGCACACTGCTCGGTGACACAGCAACAGAGCACAATGCTCCGTGACACACAGACAAACAGCTCTCAGCTCAATGACACACAGACCGACAGCTTACGGTTCAGTGACACACAGACAGCACAAAGATCGGTGACACACTAACCGACAGCACACAGCTCAGTGATAGACAGACCGACAGCACACAGCTTATACACAGACCGGCAGCACACAGATCCAAGACAAACAGACCGACAACACACAGCTCAGTGACACACAGACCGACAGCAAACAGCTCGGTGACACTCAGACTGACAGCACACAGCTTGATGACACACAGATAAAGAGCGCACAGCTCGGTGACACATAGACCAACAACACACAGATCAGTGACACACAGGCTGATAGCACACAGCTCGGTGACACACATACGGACAGACCACAGCTCAGTGAAACAGACACCGACAGAAGCTCAGTGACTCACAGACCGACAGCACGCAGCTCAGTGACACACAGGCCAACAGCACACAGCTTGGAGATTCGCAGACCGACCGCACACAGCTCGGAGATGCGCAGGCCGACCGCACACAGCTCAGCGACATACAGACCGACAGCACACAGCTTAGTGACACACAGACCGACAGCAAACAGATCCAAGACAAACAGACCGACAACACACAGCTCAGTGACACACAGACCGACAGCAAACAGGTCAAAGACAAACAGACCGACAGCACACAGCTCAGCGATACACAGACAGCACAGAGCTTGGGGACACACAGACTGACAACACACATCTCAGTAACAAACGTACCGGTAACACACAGCTCGGTGGCACATAGACCGACAGCACACAGCTCGGTGACACATAGACCGTCGGCACACAGATAATTGACACACAGACCGACAGCTCAAAGCTCGGTAACACACAGACCAAGAGCACACAGCTTAATTACGAACATACCGACAACACACAGCACAGTGACACACAGACCGAGAGTACGCAGCACAGTGACACACATACCGACAGAACACTGCACAGTGACACGGACACCGACAGAACACCACTCAGTGACGCACATACCGAGAGAAAAGAGATCAGCGACACACAGACCGACAACACGGAGCTCAATGATACACAGACCCCTAGCACACAGCTCGTTGAGACACAGACCGACAGCACGCCCCTCGGTGACACGCAGACCGACAGCACCATCTCAATGACACATGAGCCGACAGCACACACCTCACTGACACACAGACCGACAGCGCACAGCTCACTGACACACCCCGGCGGCGCCCAGTTCGGAGACACCCACCCTGAAAGCACACAGCTCGGTGACACACTTACCACCAGCACACAGCTCGGTGACACACAGGCCGTCGGCACACAGCTCGGTGACACAGACCGACAGCACACAGTTTTATGACACAAAAACCGACAGGACACAACCTGGTGACACACACACTGACAGCACACAGCTCAGAGACACACAGTCCGACAGCACATAGCTCGGTGACACACAAGCCGATAACACACAGCTCAGAGACACACAGTCCGACAGCACATAGCTCGGTGACACACAAGCCGATAACACACAGCTCGGTGACACACAGTCCGACAGCACATAGCTCGGTGACACACAAGCTGACAGCACACAGCTCGGTGACACACAGTCAGACAGCACATAGCTCAGTGACACACCAGCCGACAGCACACAGCTCGGTGACACACATACCGACAGTGCACAGCTTGCTATTAAACAGACCAACAGCACACAGCTCGATAACAAAAGCCGCACACAGCTCAGAGACACACAGGCCGACAGTACACTGCTACGTGACACACAAACCGACAGTAAATGGCTCAGTGATACACAGACCGACAGCATATAGCTCAGTGACGCATAGAACGACAGCACACAGCTCGATGACACAAAGACGAACAGCACTTGGATCAATGACACACAGACCGACAGCACGCAGCTCAGTGACACTCAGACCGCCAGCATATAACTCAGCAACACAAAGTCCGACAACACACATCTGTGTGATACACTAACCGACAGCACGCAGTTCAGTGACATAATCAAACAGCACACAGCTCGGTAACTCACAAACTAACAGCACAAAGCTCGGTAACACAGACGGCAGACAGCACACAGCTCGATGACACACAACCCCACTGCACATTACTCGGTGGCACACGGACCGACAGCACACAGTACACTGATACACAGTCCGACAGCACCCAGCTCGGTGATACGCAGACCAACAGAACACAGCTCGACAATACACAGACCGACAGCATACTGCTCGGTGACACGCAAACCGACAGCACACAGCTCAGTGATACACAGTCCGACAACACGCAGCTGTGATACACAGACTGACAGCACACAGCTCGGTGGCGCCCAGACTGACAGTACACAGCTCGGTGACGCACAGACTGACAGCACACAGATCGTTCACACGCAGAACGACAGCACACAGCTCGGTGCCACACATACCGAGAGCGCACAGCTTATTGACACACAGACCGACCGCATACCGGTTGGTGAGACACAGACCAACAGCACACAGCTCGGTGACTCACAGACCGACAGCACACAGCTATGTGACACACAAACCGACAGCACACATCACGGTGACAGACAGACCGACAGCACACAGTACAGTGATACGCAGACCGACAGCACACATCTCGGTAACATAGAGACTAACAGCGCACAGCTCGGTCGGCAGAGACCGCACACAGCTCAGAGAAACACAGACCGACAGCACACTGCCCAGTGACACACAGTCCGACAGCACACAGCTCGGTAACACACAGACCGACAGCACTCAGCTCAGTGACACGCAGACCGACAGCACACAGCTCAGTGACACACAGTCTGACAGTTCACAGTTCGGTGACACACAGTCCACAGCATACAGCTCGGTGACTAACATCCCGACAACACCCAGCCCGGTGAAACACAGTCCGACAGCACACAGCTCGATGACACACAGCCCCAATGCACACTACTCGGTGACACACGGACCGACAGCACACAATACAGTGATACACAGTCCGACAACACACAGCTGTGATACACAGACTGACAGCACACAGCTCGGTGGCGCCCAGACTGACAGTACACAGCTCGGTGACGCACAGACTGACAGCACACAGATCGTTCACACGCAGAACGACAGCACACAGCTCGGTGCCACACATACCGAGAGTGCACAGCTTATTGCCACACAGACCGACCGCATACCGGTTGGTGAGACACGGACAGACAGCACACAGCTCGTGACACACATACCATCAGAACGCAGCTCGGTAACGCACAGACCGACAGCACACAGCTTGGTGACTCACAGACTGACAGCACACAGCTCAGTGACATACAAACCGACAGCACACATTTCGGTGAGACACAGACCGACAGCACACAGCTCGGTGACACACAGACCGACAGCACACAGCTCGTTCACTCGCAGATCGACGGCACACAGCTTGGTGACTCACAGACTGACAGCACACAGCTCAGTGACATACAAACCGACAGCACACATTTTGGTGACACACAGACCGACAGCACACATTCCGGTGAAACACAGACCGAGAGCACACAGCTCAGTGACACATAGACCGACAGCACGCATCTGATTGACACACATCCCGACAGAACACAGTTCTGTAACATATATTGACAACACACATCTCCTTGACACACAAACCCACAGCACACATTTCGGTGACACATAGACCGACAGCACATAGCTCGGTGACGCACAGACTGACAGCACACAGCTCTTTCACACGCAGATCGTCGGCACACAGCTCAGTGACACACAGACCGACAGCACACAGCTCGGTGACGCACAGACCGACAGCACACAGCTCAGTAACACACAGACCGACAACACGCATCTCATTGACACACAGCCCGACAGAACACAGTTCTGTAACATATATTGACAACACACATCTCCTTGACACACAAACCGACGGCGCACATTTCGGTGAGAACCCAACCGATAGCACACAGCCTGGTGATGCACAGTCCGACAGCACACAGATCAGTGTCACACAGACCGACAGCATACTGTTCAGTGACACACAGACCGACAGCATAAAAGTCAGTGTCACAAACCGACACAGACAGCTCGGTGACACGCAGTTTCAGAGCACACAGCTCAGTGATACACAAACCGACAGCACCCAGCTCGGTGACCCACAGACAGACAACGCGCAGGTCGGTAACACAAAGACTAAGAGCACACATTATCAGCGACAGAGAGACTGACAGCACACAGCTCAGTAACACACAGATTAAGAGCACACAACTCGGTAACACACAGACTAACAACACGCAGCTCGGTAACACAGACAGTACACAGTTCAGCGACACACAGACCGACTGCACACAGCTCGATGGCCCATAGACAAACACCATGCAGCTCGGCAACACACAGCCCATTAGCATACAGCTCGGTAACACAGACAGCATACAGCGCAGAGACACACAGACCGACAGCAAGCAGCTCGGTGACTCGCAAACCAACAGCACACAGCTCAATGACACACCGACCGCCAGCACAAATCTCGGTGAAACACATACCGACAGCACACAGCTCGAAGAAAAACAGGCCGGCAGCACACAGCACAGTGATACGCAGACCGACAGCACACAGCTCGATGACACACAGACCGACGACAGCTCGGTGACACGGAGGCCGACAGCACACAGTTCAAGGACACACACACCGACAGCACACATCTCATCGACACACAGACCCACAGCACACCGATCGGTGAGACACAGGCAGACACAACACAGCTCGGTAACACACACACCGACAGCACACTGCTCGGTGACACGCAAACCAACAGCAAACGGCTCAGTGATACACAGACCGGCAATAAACAGCTGTGATACACAGAATGACAGCACACAGCTCAGTGACACACAGACCGACATCACGCAGATCGGTGATACACAGACCGAGAACCCACATCTCACTGACACACAGACTGACAGCAAACTGTTCCGTGACACGCGGACCGACAGCACACAGCTCAGGGACACACAGACCAACAGCACACAGCCAAGTGACACACAGACCGACAGCACACAGATCGGTGACTCACAGACCGACAGCACATAGCTCGGTGAAACACAGACCGACAGCTCACAGCTCGTTGACACACAGACTCACAGCACACAGCTCAGCGACACAGATACCGACAGTATACAGCTCGTTGACACACAGACCGACAGCACACAGTTTAGCTACGCACAGACCAACAGCACGCAGCTCGATGACACAGAGACCGAAGGCACACAGCTCGGTGACACAGACCGACAGCAGACAAGTTAGTGACACAAAGACCCATAGAATAGAGCTCTGTGACAGGCAGACCGACTGATCACAGTTCAGTGACACAAAGACCGACAGCACACGGCTCGTTGGCACACAGACCGACAGCACACAGCTCAGCGACACAGAGACCGACAGTTGGCACTCCCGCCTACAGTACACACCTCGGTGACAGGCAGACCGACAGCATCATATCAGTGACACACATACCGACTGCACACAGCGCAATGACACACATACCGACATCACACAGCTCGGTGACACGTACACTGACTGCACGCAGATTAGTGACACACATATTAGTGAAACACAGATTAGAGAAACACAGATTAGTGACACACAGATTAGAGACACGCAGATTAGTATCACTCAGATTAGTGACACACAAACTGACAGCTCGCAATTCAGTGACACACTGACTGACAGTACACAGCTCTCTGATACACAGACCGACATCACACAACTCAATGACACACAGTCGGACAGCACACAGCTCAGTGACACATATTCCGACAGCACACAGCTCAGTGACACGCAGACCGACACAGCTGAGTGCCACAAAGGCCGACACCAAACAGCTCATTGACATAAAAATCAACAGCACACAGATCGGTGACACACAGACCGACAGCAAACAGCTCGTTGATACACAGACCAAGAGCACGCATCACGTTCACACACAGACCCACAGCACATAGCTCTGTGACACAGAGACCGACAACACACAGCTCGGTGAAACACAGACTGCCAACACGCAGCTCTGTGACACAGAGACCGACAACACACAGCTCGGTGACACAGAGACCGACAGCACGCAGCCAGTAACAAACAGACCAACAGCACACAGCTTAGTGACACACAGACCAACAGCACACAGCTCAATGCCATACAAGCCGACATCACAGAGTTCGCTGACACACAGACCGACAGCACATATTTCTCTGGCACACAGACCAACAGCACACAGCTCGATGGCACACAGACCGACAGCATACCGCTTAGTGACACACAAACCAATAGCGATAGCTCAGCGAAACGCAGACCGACAACACATCGCTCGGTGACACACAGACCAACATCACACAGCTCAATGCCACACTGACCGACCGTGCACGGCTCGGTGACACACAGACCGACAGCACCATGTCGATGACACGTAGACTGACATCACATAGATTAGCGACACACAGATTAGTGACGCACAGAATAACAACACACAGCTCGGTGACACACAGGCCGACATCAGAGAGCTCGGTGACACACAGGCCGACATCGGAGAGCTCGGTGACACACAGACCAACAGCACACAACTTAGTAACGCACAGGACGACAGTACACTGCTCAATGACACACAGAACGACAACACACAGCTCGGCTCACACGTAGACTGACAGCACACATATTAGTGACACACAGATTAGTGACACAAAGATTAGTGACACACAGATTAGCGACAGACAGATTAGTGACACATAGATTAGCGACACACAGATTTATCACAGGCACAACGACAACACACAGCTCGGTGACAAACAGACCAACAGCACACAGCTGAGTGCCACAAAGACCAACATCACACAGCTCAGCGTCAAACAGGCCGACATTCCAGAGCTCGGTGACACACAGGCCACCAGCACACAACTTAGTAACGCACAGGGCGACAGCCCACTGCTCAGTGACACACAGAGCGACAACACACTGCTCAGTGACACACAGAGCGACAACACACTGCTCAGTGACACACAGAGCGACAACGCACAGCTGAGTGCCACAAAGACCAACATCACACAGTTCAGTGTCATACAGGCCGACATCCCGGAGCTCGGTGACACACAGGCCACCAGCACACAACTTAGTAACGCACAGGGCGACAGCCCACTGCTCAGTGACACACAGAGCGACAACACACTGCTCAGTGACACACAGAGCGACAACGCACAGCTGAGTGCCACAAAGACCAACATCACACAGTTCAGTGTCATACAGGCCGACATTCCAGAGCTCGGTGACACACAGGCCACCAGCACACAACTTAGTAACGCACAGGGCGACAGCAAACTGCTCAGTGACACACAGAGCGACAACACACTGCTCAGTGACACACAGAGCGACAACACACAGCTCGGTGACACACAGACCAACAGCACACAGCTCAATGCCATCCAGACCGACATCACATAACTCGGGGATAAATAGACCGACAAGGCACAGCTTGGTGACACACAGACCAACAGAACACAGCTTAGTGACACACAGGCCAACAGCACACAGCTCAATGCCATACAAGCCGACATCACAGAGTTCGCTGACACACAGACCGACAGCACATATTTCTCTGACACACAGACCAACAGCGCACAGCTCGATGGCACACAGACCGACATCACACCGCTTAGTGACACACAAACCAATAGCGATAGCTCAGTGAAACACAGACCGACAACACACCGCTCGGTGACACACAGACCAACATCACACAGCTCAATGCCACACTGACCGACCGTGCACGGCTCGTTGACACACAGACCGACAGCACCATCTCGGTGACACTTAGACTGACATCACATAGATTAGCGACACACAGATTAGTGACACACAGAACGACAACACACAGCTCGGTGACACACAGGGCGACATCAGAGAGCTCGGTGACACACAGACCAACAGCACACAATTTAGTAACGCACAGGACGACAGTACACTGCTCAATGACACACAGAACGACAACACACAGCTCGGCTCACACGTAGACTGACAGCACACAGATTAGTGACACGCAGATTAGTGACACAAAATAGTGACACACAGATTAGCGACACGCAGATTAGTGACACGCAGACCGACAACGCACAGCTCGGTGTCAAACAGACCAACAACACACAGCTGAGTGCCACAAAGACCAACATCACACAGCTCAGTGTCAAACAGGCCGACATTCCAGAGCTCGGTGACACACAGGCCACCAGCACACAACTTAGTAACCCACAGGGCGACAGCACACTGCTCAGTGACACACAGAGCGACAACACACTGCTCAGTGACACACAGAGCGACAACACACAGCTCGGTGACACACAGACCAACAGCACACAGCTCAATGACATCCAGGCCGACATCACAGAGTTTGCTGACACACAGACCCGACAGCACTTAGTTACACATAGACTTACACCACACAGCTCAGTGACACACATACCGATAGCACGCATCCCAGGGACAAACAGACGGACAACACACAGCTCAATGACACACAGATCGGCGGCACCTAGTTTGCTGACACACAAACCGACAGCACACAGCTCGGTGACACACAGTCCGACAGCACATAGCTCGATGGCCCACAATCCGACAGCACACAGCTCGGTGACACACAGTCAGACCGCACATAGCTCTGTGACACACACCCCGACAGCACACAGCTCGATGACACATATATCGACAGTGCACAGCTTGCTAACACACAGACCAACAGCACACAGCTCGGTAACAAAGGCAGCACACAGCTCAGAGACACACAGGCCGACAGTACACTGCTCGGTGACACACAAACCGACAGCAAATGGCTCAGTAATACACAGACCGACAGCACACAGCTGAGTGCCCCACAGGCCAACATCACACAGCTCAGTGCCATACAGGCCGACATCACAGAGCTCGGTGACACACAGACCAACGGCACACAACCTAGTTGCGCACAGGGCGTCAGCACACTGCTCAGTGACACACAGCCCGACAGCACACAACTCGGTGACACACAGACAGACAGCACACAGCTCAGTGACACTTAGACCGGCAGCACAATCCTCGGTGACAGACTGACGCACACAGTTTGGAGACACACACCCCATCCAGGCCAACATCACAGAGTTTGCTGACACACAGACCCGACAGCACTTAGTTACACATAGACTTACACCACACAGCTCAGTGACACACAGACCGATAGCACACATCCCAGTGACAAACAGACGGACAACACACAGCTCAATGACACACAGATCGGCGGCACCTAGTTCGCTGACACACAAACCGACAGCACACAGCTCGGTGACACACAGTCCGACAGCACATAGTTCGATGGCCCACAAGCCGACAGCACACAGCTCGGTGACACACAGTCAGACCGCACATAGCTCTGTGACACACACCCCGACAGCACACAGTTCGATGACACATATATCGACAGTGCACAGCTTGCTAACACACAGACCAACAGCACACAGCTCGGTAACAAAGGCAGCACACAGCTCAGAGACACACAGGCCGACAGTACACTGCTCGGTGACACACAAACCGACAGCAAATGGCTCAGTGATACACAGACCGACAGTACACAGCTGAGTGCCACACAGGCCAACATCACACAGCTCAGTGCCATACAGGCCGACATCACAGAGCTCGGTGACACACAGACCAACGGCACACAACCTAGTTGCGCACAGGGCGTCAGCACACTGCTCAGTGACACACAGTCCGACAGCACACAACTCGGTGACACACAGACAGACAGCACACAGCTCAGTGACACTTAGACCGGCAGCACACAGCTCGGTGACAGACTGACGCACACAGTTTGGAGACACACACCCCGACGGCGCCAAGCACGGAGACACGCAGACAGACAGCGCCATATTAGTGACACACATACCGACTGCACACAGCGCAATGATACACATGCCAACAGCACACAGCTCGCTGAAACACAGATAGACGACACACAGCTCAGTGAGACCCAGACCGACCGCACACAGCTCAGTGACACACAGACCGACAGCTCACAGTTCGGAGACACACACCCCGACGGCGCTCAGCTCAGAGACACCCACCCCGAAAGCACACAGCTCGGTGACACACCTATCTCAGCACACAGCCCAGTGAGACAGAGACCTGAAGCGCACAGCTCGGAGATGCACAGGCAGACAGCACACACCTCAGTGACACACGGACCGACAGCACATAACTCGGTGACACATATACCGACAACATCCAGCTAGGTGACACACTGACAGCACACAGCGCAGTGACACACATGCCGACAGCTTACGGCTAGGCGACCCACAAACCGACAGCTCACAGCTAGGCGACACACAAACCGACAACGCACTGCTCAGTGACACAGAGCCTGGCAGCACACAGCTCTGTGACACTTAGACCGACAGCACACAGCTCGGTGACACACAGACTGACGCACACAGTTTGGAGACACACACGCCGACGGCGCCAAGCACGGAGACACACAGACAGTCAGCGCCGTATTAGTGACACACATACAGACTGCACACAGCGCAATGATACACATACCAACAGCACATTGATCGCTGAACACAGACAACACACAGCTCAATGAGACCCAGACCGACATCACACAGCTAGATGGGACACAGACCGAGGGCACACAGCTAGGTGGGACACATATCGACGACACACATCTAGGTCTGACAAACTCCGACGGCACACAGCTAGGTGGGACACAGACCGACGGCACACAGCTAGGTGGGACACATATCGACGACACACATCTAGGTCTGACAAACTCCGACGGCACACAGCTAGGTGGGACACAGGCCGACGACACACAGTTCGGTGACACACTGATAGCACGCAGCGCAGTTACACACAGACCAACAGCACACAGCTAGGCGACATACAAACTGACGGCTCACAGCTCCGTCACACACAGACCAACAGCTCACAGCTCGGTAACACACAGACCAACAGCTCACATTTCGGTAACACACAGACCAACAGCACGCAGCTTAATTACGCACAGACCGACAGCACACAGCTCAAGAACACACAGACAGAGAGCGCACAGCTCAGTGACACACATACCGACAGAACGCCGCTCAGTGACACACATACCAACAGAAAAGGACTGAGTGACACACAGACTGACAGCATACAGCTAAGGGACACCCAGACCGACTCATAGCACACACCTCGGTGACACGCAAACCGACAGCACCATGTCAGTGACACAAAACCGACGGCACACAGCTCATTGACACAAAACCGACGGCACAAAGCTCAGTGACACACAGACCGACTGCACACAGCCAAGTGACACACAGACCTACCGCACACAGCTCCGTGACACACAGGCCGACACCACACAGCTCAGTGACGCACAGACCAACCGCACACTGCTCGGTGATACACAGACCGAAAATCCGCAAGGTGCTCTTGGTTGACCGGTTGCTTGGTGATATCACGGATATTTGTGCACCATGATAGATCCTAAGACGATTTCCTTGGATTGGTTCTCCGGTGGCGCCGCCTAGGAGTGATCGCGTAAAGTTGTACAGTTGCGCCGTCAACAGGCATCAATTTTAAAGTTTGTTCTGCCATAAATTGCACGAATTCGCGAAACAAAGTTCCAGGAACCTTCTTCAGATTCCCCAAGGAAAAAGAAAGATAAATCCTGCTTCTGACATAAACTTTGTCAGGCATGGATATCATGCATCTATTATCACCTCCACGATTGCTTACAATTGGTTATTATCGCCCACGACGAAAGCCGGCGAATGATGCGAGTAAAGACTGTCAAACTTCCGTCAGGCAAATCAGGTAAATCAGAGGAGGAGGGGGGGGGTGGTGGTAGGGGTCCCCCACAGCGTATTCAAAACACATTGGGATCGTTGCGAAGCATTACTCAATTACAACAATTACCGACATTGCTCAGTGACACACACACCGCCAATCTGCAGGATTCTCTTGCTTGACCGGCTGCTTTGTGATATCAAGGATACTAGTACACCAGGTAGGATACGTCATACGGTGATTATCTTGTAATCGTTTTCCGGCTAACTCAGGCTCGGGGACTCAGGCCACATAATATGATTACAGATCTCTAAACTTTGGGCTTTCTGTTCTTTGTTATATATACAGTTACAGACTTTGGAGTCTGTTTTCCGTGGCATTGAACGATAGACGAATCTATTGTGTGACAGAATGTGCCAATAAGGCGAAGACAGCATAGGGACCGCCTAGGGGCACTTCCCGTATTAAATAAAGATATGACGGGGCCCGCTGGACTCTTGCGACCTGGTGCGGTGCGGGTGGGGGCGGGGGGATGGCTGAAAAAAACTTTGACCCGGGTCCGCCAGATTGACGAAGGAACTTTGCATTGAAAACATGGCATTCATCCTCAAAAGGGGTGTTGGGGGGTCTGTTGGTTCCCCTGCCACGTATGCTGAATAATTATGAAGTTGTGGTCTTATTATAATCCCTAACAAGGCAATGGTACATCTTGTGGTTTCAAGCAGCAAACTTAACAGCAGGTTAGGCAAACCAAAAGGCTGACTGCCAGTGAATGACGTTCTCGGAATATATAATGCCTTGGTGGCACTAACAGCTAGGCCTAATCATTGCGGCATCAACACTATTGCATGTATTTAATGTAAAATATACCTGAAAGCATGAAAGGACACAACTCGATTCATGGCGATATGTCCTATTTGTAGTTCACAGGGCGCCGCTGATCACACAGACTGCGTTATCGTCAATGGGCGTGCACCGTATGACCTATCATGGTGTACTATATATTTGGTGAATTTTGCATTTGATCAACGTTTAGCTGACTGGGAAACTTATCGTATGCTATTATTATATCTAGTGATAGGATGAAGCCGAGATCTTCTTTATATACGACATAGAGATACCGTAGTTTCTCGAATAAGCGCAAGGCCGGTTATTTATTTCGAGTAAAGAATAGCCCGGGCGCTTATCTATAAGGGCGCTCATTCGAACAAGGGCGCTTAATACTTGTTTTCTTCAGACTTTTGTACACACGCTTTCCTTTGAAGACGATAAGGGGGGGGGGGAGTTTAGTTCCACTGGCATTCGCAGCCAACGCCACCGTCTTTGGTGGCACTTTATTTGGGGTCAACCAGTAATTTTAAAGGAGTATTGTGGAGCGGATGGCTACTTTAGTAAACTAACCGTGTCATTTTTGTTTCAGCCTCATTAGGTAAGTCAGACTCGATCGATGGGATGCGGACCGCCAGCCCACAGCTCGGTGACACACAGACCGACAGCACATAGCTCGGTGACACACAAACCTACAGCACAAAGCCCGTTGACACACAGATCGACAGCAGACATCTCCGTAGCAGACAGACCGACAGCGCACAGCTCGGTGACACACAGAATGACAGCACACTGCTCGGTGACACACAAACTGACAGCACACAGCTCGGTGACAGATTAGTGACACACATTAGTGTCACTCAGATTAGTGACACACAGACCAACAACACACAGCTCTATGACTCACAGACCGACAGCTCAAAGCTCGGTAACACACAGACCAAGAGCACACAGCTTAATTACGAACATACCGACAACACACAGCACAGTGACACACAGACCGGGAGTACGCAGCACAGTGACACACATACCGACAG
Organism: Arenicola marina; assembly: GCA_964019135.1. Classification (NCBI taxonomy): domain Eukaryota; kingdom Metazoa; phylum Annelida; class Polychaeta; family Arenicolidae; genus Arenicola; species Arenicola marina. Next base: position 21,770,852 of record OZ025253.1, read on the forward strand.
AACACTGCACAGTGACACGGACACCGACAGAACACCACTCAGTGACGCACATACCGAGAGAAAAGAGATCAGCGACACACAGACCGACAACACGGAGCTCAATGATACACAGACTCCTAGCACACAGCTCGTTGAGACACAGACCGACAGCACGCACCTCGGTGACACGCAGACCGACAGCACCATCTCAGTGACACATGAGCCGACAGCACACACCTCACTAACACACAGACCGACAGCACACAGCTCGGTGACACACTTACCACCAGCACACAGCTCGGTGACACACAGACCGTCGGCACACAGCTCGGTGACACAGACCGACAGCACACAGTTTAATGACACAAAAACCGACAGGACACAGGTTAGTTACGCACAGACCGACATCACACAGCTCGGTGACACACAGACAGACATCAAACAGCTCGGTGACACAAAGACCGATAGCACACAACCTGGTGACACACACACTGACAGCACACAGCTCCAAACAGACCAACAGCACACAGCTCGATAACAAAGGCCCCACACAGCTCAGAGACACACAGGCCGACAGTACACTGCTCGGTGACACACAAACCGACAGCAAATGGCTCAGTGATACACAGACCAACAGCACACAGCTCGGTGACTCACAGACCGACAGCACACAGCTATGTGACACACAAACCGACAGCACACATTACGGTGACACACAGACCGACAGCACACAGTACAGTGATACGCAGACCGACAGCACACATCTCGGTAACACAGAGACTAACAGCGCACAGCTCGGTCGGCAGAGACCGCACACAGCTCAGAGAAACACAGACCGACAGCACACTGCCCGGTGACACACAGTCTGACAGCACACAGCTCGGTAACACACAGACCGATAGCACACAGCTCGGTTACACGCAGACCGACAGCACACAGCTCAGTGACACACAGTCTGACAGTTCGCAGCTCGGTGACACACAGGCAACAGCATACAGCCCGGTGACTAACATCCCGACAACACCCAGCCCGGTGAAACACAGTCCGACAGCACACAGCTTGGTGACACACAGTCCGACAGCACACAGCTCGATGACACACAGCCCCACTGCACACTACTTGGTGACACACGGACCGATAGCACACAGCACAGTGATACACAGTCCGACAGCACACAGCTCGGTGACACGCAGACCGACAGCACACTGCTCGGTGACACGCAAACCGACAGCACACCGCTCCGTGACACGCATGCCGACAGCACACAGTTCAAGGACACACACACCGACAGCACACATCTCATCGACGCACTGACCCACAGCACACCGGTCGGTGAGACACAGGCAGACACCACACAGCTCGGTAACACACAGACCAACAGAACACAGCTCGGTAATACACAGACCGACAGCACACTGCTCGGTGACACGCAAACCGACAGCAAACGGCTCAGTGATACACAGACCGGCAACAAGCAGCTGTGATACACAGTCCGACAGCACACAGCTGTGATATACAGACTGACAGCACACAGCTCGGTGGCGCCCAGACTGACAGTACACAGCTCGGTGACGCACAGACTGACAGCACACAAATCGTTCACACGCAGAACGACAGCACACAGCTCGGTGCCACACATACCGAGAGCGCACAGCTTATTGACACACAGACCGACCGCATACCGGTTGGTGAGACACGGACAGACAACACACAGCTCGTGACACACATACCATCAGAACGCAGCTCGGTAACGCACAGACCGACAGCACACAGCTTGGTGACTCACAGACCGAGAGCACACAGCTCGTTCACTCGCAGATCGACGGCACACAGCGTGGTGACTCACAGACGGACAGCACACAGCTCAGTGGCTTACAAACCGACAGGACACATTTTGGTGAGACACAGACCGACAGCACACAGCTCGGTGACACACAGACCGACAGCACACAGCTCGTTCACTCGCAGATCGACGGCACACAGCTTGGTGACTCACAGACGGACAGCACACAGCTTGGTGACTCACAGACTGACAGCACACAGCTCAGTGACATACAAACCGACAGCACACATTTCGGTGAGACACAGACCGACAGCACACATTTCGGTGAGACACAGACCGACAGCAGACAGCTCAGTGACACACAGACCGACAGCACACAGCTATGTGACACACAAACCGACAGCACACAGTACAGTGATACGCAGACCGACAGCACACAGCTCGGTGACACACAGACCGACAGCACACAGCTCGTTCACTCGCAGATCGACGGCACACAGCTTGGTGACTCACAGACTGACAGCACACAGCTTGGTGACTCACAGACTGACAGCACATAGCTCAGTGACATACAAACCGACAGCACACATTTCGGTGAGACACAGACCGACAGCACATAGCTCGGTGACGCACAGACTGACAGCACACAGCTCAGTGACAAACAGACCGACAACACGCATCTCATTGACACACATCCCGACAGAACACAGTTCTGTAACATATATTGACAACACACATCTCGTTGACACACAAACCGACGGCGCACATTTCGGTGAGAACCCAACCGATAGCACACAACCTGGTGATGTACAGTCCGACGGCACACAGATCAGTGTCACACAGACCGACAACATACTGTTCAGTGACACACAGACCGACAGCACCCAGCTCGGTGACCCACAGACAGACAACGCGCAGGTCGGTAACACAAAGACTAAGAGCACACATTATCAGCGACAGAGAGACTGACAGCACACAGCTCAGTAACACACAGATTAAGAGCACACAACTCGGTAACACACAGACCAACAACACGCAGCTCGGTAACACAGGCAGTAAACAGTTCAGCGACAGACAGACCGACAGCACACAGCTCGATGGCACATACACAAACACCATGCAGCTCGGCAACACACAGCCCATTAGCATACAGCTCGGTAACACAGACAGCATACAGCGCAGAGACACACAGACCGACAGCAAGCAGCTCGGTGACTCGCAAACCAACAGCACACAGCTCAATGACACACAGACCGCCAGCACAAATCTCGGTGAAACACATACCGACAGCACACAGCTCGAAGAAACACAGGCCGGCAGCACACAGTACAGTGATACGCAGTCCGACAGCACACAGCTCGATGACACACAGACCGACGACAGCTCGGTGACACGCAGGCCGACAGCACACAGTTCAAGGACACACACACCGACAGCACACATCTCATCGACACACAGACCCACAGCACACCGATCGGTGAGACACAGGCAGACACAACACAGCTCGGTAACACACAGACCGACAGCACACTGCTCGGTGACACGCAAACCGACAGCAAGCGGCTCAGTGATACACAGACCGGCAACAAACAGCTGTGATACACAGAATGACAGCACACAGCTTGTTCACACGCAGATCGACAGCACACAGCTCGGTGACACACAGACCGAGAGCTCACAGCTTAGTGACACACAGACCGACCGCACACCGGTTGGTTAGACACCGACATACAGCACACAGCTCGGTGATACACAGACCGACAGCACACACCACGGGGACACACAGACCGACAGCACACAGCTCGTTTCCACGCAGATCGACAGCACACAGCTCGGTGAAACACAGACCGACAGAACACAGTTCTGTAACATATATTGACAACACACATCTCCTTGACACACAAACCCACAGCACACAGGTGACACACAGCACACACCACGGTGACACACAGACCGATATCTCACTGCTCGTTGACACGCAGGTCGACAGCACACAGCTCAGTGAAATACAGACCGACAGCACACAGCTCGGTGACACACAGACCGAGAGCGCACAACTTAGTGACCTACAGACCGACCGCACTGTGGTCGGCAACACACAGACCGACAGCACACAGCTCAATGACACACATACCGACAGCACACAGCTCGGTCCCTCACAGACCGACAGCACACAGCTCGGTCACACACGCACCAACAGCACACAGCTCAGTGACACACAGACCGACAGCACACAGCTCGGTCCCGCAGTGTCAGAGAGCTCACAGCTAATTACCGCACAGACCGACAGCTTATGTTCAGTAAGACACAGACCGATAGCTCACAGATCGGTGAAACACAGACAGCACAGAGCTCGGTGACACACCAACCGACAATACACAGCTCGGTGACACACATACCGACAACAAACATCTCAGTAACACGCATACCGACAGCTCACAGCTCGGTGACACACAGACAACACACATCTCGGTGACACACCGATATACTACACACATATCAATAACACACATACCGGCAACACACAGCTCGCTGGTACACAGACAGACAGCACACAGCTCGGTAACACACAGACCGAAAACACACAGCTCGGTAACACACAGACCGACAGCACACAGCTCGGTGACACACAGACCGACAGCACACAGCTCGTTCACTCGCAGATCGACGGCACACAGCTTGGTGACTCACAGACTGACAGCACACAGCTTGGTGACTCACAGACTGACAGCACATAGCTCAGTGACATACAAACCGACAGCACACATTTCGGTGAGACACAGACCGACAGCACATAGCTCGGTGACGCACAGACTGACAGCACACAGCTCAGTGACAAACAGACCGACAACACGCATCTCATTGACACACATCCCGACAGAACACAGTTCTGTAACATATATTGACAACACACATCTCGTTGACACACAAACCGACGGCGCACATTTCGGTGAGAACCCAACCGATAGCACACAACCTGGTGATGTACAGTCCGACGGCACACAGATCAGTGTCACACAGACCGACAACATACTGTTCAGTGACACACAGACCGACAGCACCCAGCTCGGTGACCCACAGACAGACAACGCGCAGGTCGGTAACACAAAGACTAAGAGCACACATTATCAGCAACAGAGAGACTGACAGCACACAGCTCAGTAACACACAGATTAAGAGCACACAACTCGGTAACACACAGACCAACAACACGCAGCTCGGTAACACAGGCAGTAAACAGTTCAGCGACAGACAGACCGACAGCACACAGCTCGATGGCACATACACAAACACCATGCAGCTCGGCAACACACAGCCCATTAGCATACAGCTCGGTAACACAGACAGCATACAGCGCAGAGACACACAGACCGACAGCAAGCAGCTCGGTGACTCGCAAACCAACAGCACACAGCTCAATGACACACAGACCGCCAGCACAAATCTCGGTGAAACACATACCGACAGCACACAGCTCGAAGAAACACAGGCCGGCAGCACACAGTACAGTGATACGCAGTCCGACAGCACACAGCTCGATGACACACAGACCGACGACAGCTCGGTGACACGCAGGCCGACAGCACACAGTTCAAGGACACACACACCGACAGCACACATCTCATCGACACACAGACCCACAGCACACCGATCGGTGAGACACAGGCAGACACAACACAGCTCGGTAACACACAGACCGACAGCACACTGCTCGGTGACACGCAAACCGACAGCAAGCGGCTCAGTGATACACAGACCGGCAACAAACAGCTGTGATACACAGAATGACAGCACACAGCTTGTTCACACGCAGATCGACAGCACACAGCTCGGTGACACACAGACCGAGAGCTCACAGCTTAGTGACACACAGACCGACCGCACACCGGTTGGTTAGACACCGACATACAGCACACAGCTCGGTGATACACAGACCGACAGCACACACCACGGGGACACACAGACCGACAGCACACAGCTCGTTTCCACGCAGATCGACAGCACACAGCTCGGTGAAACACAGACCGACAGAACACAGTTCTGTAACATATATTGACAACACACATCTCCTTGACACACAAACCCACAGCACACAGGTGACACACAGCACACACCACGGTGACACACAGACCGATATCTCACTGCTCGTTGACACGCAGGTCGACAGCACACAGCTCAGTGAAATACAGACCGACAGCACACAGCTCGGTGACACACAGACCGAGAGCGCACAACTTAGTGACCTACAGACCGACCGCACTGTGGTCGGCAACACACAGACCGACAGCACACAGCTCAATGACACACATACCGACAGCACACAGCTCGGTCCCTCACAGACCGACAGCACACAGCTCGGTCACACACGCACCAACAGCACACAGCTCAGTGACACACAGACCGACAGCACACAGCTCGGTCCCGCAGTGTCAGAGAGCTCACAGCTAATTACCGCACAGACCGACAGCTTATGTTCAGTAAGACACAGACCGATAGCTCACAGATCGGTGAAACACAGACAGCACAGAGCTCGGTGACACACCAACCGACAATACACAGCTCGGTGACACACATACCGACAACAAACATCTCAGTAACACGCATACCGACAGCTCACAGCTCGGTGACACACAGACAACACACATCTCGGTGACACACCGATATACTACACACATATCAATAACACACATACCGGCAACACACAGCTCGCTGGTACACAGACAGACAGCACACAGCTCGGTAACACACAGACCGAAAACACACAGCTCGGTAACACACAGACCGACAACACACAGCTCGGTAACACACAGACCGACAACACACAGCTCGGTGGGACACAGACCGACAGCGCATAGCTCGGTGACACACACTCCGACAGCACACAGCTCGGTAACACACAGACCGACAACACACAGCTCGGTGAGACACAAACCGACAGTACATAGCTCGGTGACACACACTCCGACAGCACACAGCTCGGTAACACACAGACCGACAACACACAGCTAGGTGAGACACAGACCGACAGCACATAGCTCGGTGACACACACTCCGACAGCACACAGCTCGGTAACACACAGACCGACAACACACAGCTCGGTGAGACACAGACCCACAACACACAGCTTGGTGGGACACACTCCGACAGCACACAGCTCGGTAACACACAGACCGAAAACACACAGCTCGGTAACACACAGACCGACAACACACAGCTCGGTAACACACAGACCGACAACACACAGCTCGGTGGGACACAGACCGACAGCGCATAGCTCGGTGACACACACTCCGACAGCACACAGCTCGGTAACACACGGACCGACAACACACAGCTCGGTGAGACACACTCCGACAGCACACAGCTCGGTAACACACAGACCGAAAACACACAGCTCGGTAACACACAGACCGACAACACACAGCTCGGTAACACACAGACCGACAACACACAGCTAGGTGAGACACAGACCGACAGCACATAGCTCGGTGACACACACTCCGACAGCACACAGCTCGGTAACACACAGACCGACAACACACAGCTCGGTGAGATACAGACCCACAACACACAGCTCGGTGGGACACACTCCGACAGCACACAGCTCGGTAACACACAGACCGACAACACGCAGCTCGGTAGGACACAGACCGACAGCGCACAGCTAGGCGACACACAGACCGACGCACACAGCTCTGATACACTCCCCGCAACGGATCCCAGTTTGAAGACACAGAGCCTGACAGCACACAGCTCCTTGAGACACATACCAAATGCTCACAGCTAGGCGACATCCAGACCGACGGCACACAGCTCGTAGACACACACCCCGACCTAGCCCAGCTCGAAGACACAGAGCCCGACAGCCCACAACTCTGTGAGGCACAGACCGACAGCACACAGCTCAGTGACACAGAGGCCGACAACACACAGCTCAGTGACACACAGACCGACAGCACACAGCTCAGTGGCACACAGACCGACAGCTCGCCGCTCGGTGACACAGAAACCGACAACACACAGCTCGGTGGCACACAGACCGACAGCACACAGCTCGGTGACTCACAGACCGCCAGCATACAGCTCGGTGCCACACAGACCGACAACACACAGCTAGGCGACACACAAACCGACCGCACACAACTCGGTGACGCGCAAACCAACAGCAGACAGCTTGGTGACACTCAGACGGACAGCACACAGCTCAGTGACAAACATACCGACAGCACATAGCTCGGTGACACACCGACCGACAGCACACAGCTCGGTGCCACACAGACCGACGACACACAGCTAGGCGACACACAAACCGACCGCACACAACTCGGTGACACGCAAACCGACAGCACACAGCTTGGTGACACTCAGACCGACAGCACACAGCTCAGTGACAAACATACCGACCGCACACATCTCGGTGATACACAGACCGGCAGCACACAGCTCGGTGGCACGCAAAGTAACAGTCCAATGGGTGAAGTCTGCTGCGTCAGTAATGTGGATGCCTCTTTAGATTCTCTTACTTGAGCCGTTGCTTTGCGATATGCCTTTAATAAACGTTTAGCTGACTGGGCAACTATTATGTAGTATGCTATTATTTTGTCAAATTATAGGATAAAACGGTGATCTTCTTCATATACAAAATCGAGATAACCAGGTGGAATTTTAATTGGGGTGAACCCGTAACGTTAAACGAGCATGGTGTAGCGGAGTGATACTTTATTAAGCTAACCGTCTAACTGTAATCCATGTATGAACGATGTAAAAATCTTATTTTTATTCCAGATCGGGCAGATTTACCTTGGGAAGGTAAGTCATACTCTATCGACAGCATCGTAAGCGAATACACGCGTGATGCAGTCTTGATAGGCAAAGGACGAACGACATAGGGCGCATTTCTTTGGTAACTCTGGTGTATCCCAAAGGTCGACAGAATACGCACAAAATGCTGTCGATAGAGTATGACTTACCTTGGGAGGTAAGTCATACTCTATCGACAGCATTTTAAGCGAATACACGCGTGATACAGTATTGACAGGCAAAGGACGAACGACATAGGGCGCATTTCTTTGGTAACTCGGGTGTAAAGTGACTGTAGGCTGTGTTTCACTGCCCCTAAATGAACCGGACAAGGCCGGTGTGAACGTTTCATCGACATTCGGAAGAGCTCGAGTATATCGGGCGGTTTACCAGTCACACACACCCCGACCTAGCCCAGCTCGAAGACACAGAGACCGGCAGCACACAGCTCAATGACACAGAAACCGACAGCACGCAGCTCTGTGAGACACAGACCGACAGCACACAGCTCAGTGACACACAGACCGACAGCACACAGTTCAGTGACACCCAGACCGACGGCACATAGCTCGTAGACACATACCCCGACCTAGCCCAGCTCGAAGACACAGAGGCCGACAGCACATAGCTCAGTGACACCGAACCGACAGCACACAGCTCAGTGACGAAGAAACCGATGGCACACAGCTCAGTGGCATACCGATCGAAAACACACAGCTCTGTGAGACACAGACCGACAACACACAGCTCGGTGACCCACAGCCCGACAGCACATTGCTCGGTGACACACAGACAGACAGCACACAGCTCAGTGGAACACAGACCGACGGCACACAGCTCGGTGACACACAGTCCAACAGCACACAGCTCAGTGGCGCGCAGACCGACAGCACACTGCTCAGTGACAAACAGACCGACAGCACATAGCTCGGTGACACACAGACCGACAGCCCATAGTTCGGTGACACACAGACCGACAGCACATAGCCCGGTGACACACAGACCGACAGCAAATAGCACAGTGACACACAAACCGACAGCACACAGCTCAATGACACAGATCGACAGCTAAATTGTCAAATAACAAAAAAGTGCTTAATACGGCCGTTTCCCCCCTTACCCGCAAAATGATATATGCTCATATTTAATATGCATTTATACATAGCTGTTCGACCGGATTGCAAAGTAAATATTGGTGAACTATGGTTAAGTAGAGCTGTGTGGTAAGGGATAAAGGTTACTCCCACCGCCCTTCTCGTACAAGGCATTTGGGTAGGGATGATGCTGCTGGCATATACGCTCCTAGCGGGGCATATGGTGGGTTTACTCACAGCTAAATGTGGGCGGCCGTGCCAATAGACCCCTCTCCGGACACTCATTGGATTCTCTCCTATAATCCTAGTCTGGAAAATAGAGCAAATTGGTCAATGCTGCTAATAGCATAACACCCAATTACTATACACTGCGACAACACAACTAGAAGTAAACCATTCGTGAAGAATATAAACATATGAGTGTTCAGTTCACTGGTAAAGATACCACCAATTCCCTTGTATATGGAACTCTCAGAACATTTGATTTTACGGTTTGTGGGTTCAAGCGCGGCAGGTCGTAAAGATATATACACATTTTTAGGACAAATGTAACTTTAACGCAAGAGTCGTTTAGACAAAATGCAATTTTGTTCGGGCATTCTTTTTGTCAATACAACTCTAGGTTTGAAATGAAAAACAACACGAATCCACCTGCAACTGCAACTGCTTCTGCTAAATTTAGCAATTAGACATGAACTGATTTTGACTCTTTACATATCTCATGCTATCATGTAAAGTGTTGGCGGCAGAAGGTTAGTGTCGTTATCGCCATTTGTCATGGGTATAAAGCCAAACATACAAGGAAACGCCCAGCGCTTCATTTTAATGGTATTATTTCCACTTTAGGTTCTCACTCATAGATTTGCTGTTGCCTTTATTTCGCAGCGATTCAGCGCATCCGGCATTTTCCGGAAACCAGCCTTCGGCAGACAAGCCCTCCGAAGACCAGCCCTCCGTAGACCAGCCCTCCGGAGGTCAGCTCTACGTTGACCAGCCATCTGGAGACAAGCTCTTTGGATACACGTACTTCGACGACGTCTCGGACGAAAGGTAAATTATTCCCAACAGCATCTGTTCTTCGTCAGTATAATAGTTGTATTTAAACAGAGCGTTGTTTAAAAAGACACGAGCAACTCGGACGGTATGAACACGGACCCAAGCTATTGGATTTAATTGTTGTATTTTTGCCAAGGTAAATGTCGGGGTGGCCAATAGATGGCAGAACTCAGCTCAGTGACACACAGACCGTCAGCACACAGCTCAGTGACACACAGACCGACAGCACACAGATCGGTGATACACAGACCGAGAGCCCACAGCTCACTGACACGCAGACCGACAGCACACAGCTCAGGGACACACAGTCCAACAGCACCCAGCTCGGCGACACACAGACCGAGAGCACACAGCCAAGTGACACACAGACCGACCGCACACAGCTCCGTGACACACAGGCCGACACCACACAGCTCAGTGAAACATAGACTTGCAGCACACTGCTCGGTGATACATAGACCGACAATCCGCAAGGTTGCTTGGTGCTATCAAAGATATTTGTACACCTTGATAGGTCCTACGGCGATTTCCTTGGATTGGTGCTACGGTGGCGCCGCCAAGCGGTGATCGCGTAAAGTTGTACAGTTGCGCCGTCAACAGGCATCAATTTTTAAGTTTGTTCTGCCATAAATTGCGCGAATTCGCGAAAGAAATATCCAGGAACCTTCTTCAGATTCCCCAAGGAAAACGAAAGATAAATCATGGATATCATGCACCTATTGTCACATCCACTATAATTGCTGACAATTAGTTATTATCGCCCACGACGAAGTCGGCGAGTGATGCGAGCAGAGATAGTCAAACTTCCGTCAGGCAAATCAGGTAAATCAGAAGAAGGGGGGAAGGGGGGGGGGTAGGGGTCCCCCACAGCGTACTCAAAACACATTGGGATCGTTGCGAAGCATTACTCAACAATTACCGACACTGCTCGGTGACACACAGACCGACAATCTGCAGTATTCTCTTGCTTGACCGGCTGCTTTGTGATATCAAGGATATTAGTACACCAGCTAGGATACGTCATACGGCGATTTTCTTGTAATCGTTTTCCGGCTAACTCAGGCTCGAGGACTCAGACCACATAATATGATTACAGATCTCTAAACCTTGGGCTTTCTGTTGCTCGTTACATATATAGTTACAGACATGGGAGTCTGTTTTCCGTGGCATTGAACGATAGACGAATCTATTGTGTGACAGAATGTGTCAATAAGGAACGACAGCATAGGGACCGCCCAGGGGCGCTTCCCGTATTAAATAAAGATATGACGGGGCCCGCTGGACTCTTGCGACCTGGTGCGGGGTGGGGGTGTCTGAAAAAACTTTGATCCGGGTCCGCCAGATTGACGAAGGCACTTTTGCATTGAAAACATGGCATTCATCCTCAAAAGGGGTGTGGGGGGTCTGCTGGTTCCCCTGCCACGTATGCTAAATAATTATGAAGTTGTAGTCTTATTATAATCCCTAACAAGGCAATGGAACATCTTGTGGTTTCAAGCAGCAAACTTATCAGCAGGATAGGCAAACTAAATGGTTGCTACCGGTGAACGACGTTCTCCGAATATATAACGCCTTGGTGGCACTAACAGCTAGGCCTGATCATTGCGGCATCAACACTGCAAAATTGCATGTATTTAATGTAAAATATACCTGAAAGCATGAAAGGACACAACTCGATTCATGGCGATATGTCCTATTTGTAGTTCACAGGGCGCCGCTGATCACACAGACTGCGTTATCTTCAGCGCAGTGGCAGACCAACGCCGCATTACACATTTTACAATGGGCGTGCACCGTATGACCTATCATGGTGTACTATATATTTGGTGACTTTTGCATTTGATCAACGTTTAGCTGACTGGGAAACTTATGGTATGCTATTATTATATCTAGTGAAAGGATGAAGCCGAGATCTTCTTTATATACGACATAGAGATACCGTAGTTTCTCGAACAAGCGCAAGGCCGGTTATTTATTTCGAGTAAAGAATAGCCCGGGCGCTTATCTATAAGGGCGCTCATTCGAACAAGGGCGCTTAATAATTGTTTTCTTCAGACTTTTGTACACACGCTTTCCTTTGAAGACGATAAGGGGGGGGGGAGTTTAGTTCCACTGGCATTCGCAGCCAACGCCACCGTCTTTGGTGGCACTTTATTTGGGGTCAACCAGTAGTTTTAAAGGAGTATTGTGGAGCGGATGGCTACTTTAGTAAACTAACCGTGTCATTTTTGTTTCAGCCTCCTTAGGTAAGTCAGACTCGATCGATGGGATGCGGACCGCCAGCCCACAGCTCGGTGACACACAGACCGACAGCACATAGCTCGGTGACACACAAACCTACAGCACAAAGCCCGTTGACACACAGATCGACAGCAGACATCTCCGTAGCAGACAGACCGACAGCGCACAGCTCGGTGACACACAGAATGACAGCACACTGCTCGGTGACACACAAACCGACAGCACACAGCTCGGTGACACACAGACCGACAGCACACAGCTCGGTGACACGTAAGCTGACTGCACACAGATTACTGACACACAGATTAGTGACACACAGATTAGTGACACACAGATTAGTGTCACTCAGATTAGTGACACACAGACCAACAACACACAGCTCTATGACTCACAGACCGACAGCTCAAAGCTCGGTAACACACAGACCAAGAGCACACAGCTTAATTACGAACATACCGACAACACACAGCACAGGGACACACAGACCGAGAGTACGCAGCACAGTGACACACATACCGACAGAACACTGCACAGTGACGCACATGCCGAGCGAAAAGAGATCAGCGACACACAGACCGACAACACGGAGCTCAATGATACACATACTCCTAGCACACAGCTCGTTGAGACACAGACCGACAGCACGCACCTCGGTGACACGCAGACCGACAGCACCATCTCAATGACACATGAGCCGACAGCACACACCTCACTAACACACAGACCGACAGCACACAGCTCGGTGACACACTTACCACCAGCACACAGCTCGGTGACACACAGACCGTCGGCACACAGCTCGGTGACACAGACCGACAGCACACAGTTTAATGACACAAAAACCGACAGGACACAGGTTAGTTACGCACAGACCGACATCACACAGCTCGGTGACACACAGACAGACATCAAACAGCTCGGTGACACAAAGACCGATAGCACACAACCTGGTGACACACACACTGACAGCACACAGCTCCAAACAGACCAACAGCACACAGCTCGATAACAAAGGCCCCACACAGCTCAGAGACACACAGGCCGACAGTACACTGCTACGTGACACACAGGCCGACAGTACACTGCTACGTGACACACAAACCGACAGTAAATGGCTCAGTGATACACAGACCGACAGCATATAGCTCAGTGACGCATAGAACGACATCACACAGATCGATGACACAAAGACGAACAGCACTTGGATCAATGAGACACAGACCGACAGCACGCAGCTCAGTGACACTCAGACCGCCAGCATATAGCTCAGGGACACAAAGTCCGACAACACACATCTGTGTGATACACTAACCGACAGCACGCAGTTCAGTGACATAATCAAACAGCACGCAGTTCAGTGACATAATCAAACAGCACACAGCTCGGTAACTGACAGACCAACAGCACACAGCTCGGTAACACAGACGGCAGACAGCGCACAGCTCGATGACACACAGCCCCACTGCACACTACTCGGTGACACACGGACCGACAGCACACAGTACAGTGATACACAGTCCGACAGCACCCAGCTCGGTGATACGCAGACCAACAGAACACAGCTTGGTAATACACAGACCGACAGCATACTGCTCGGTGACACGCAAACCGACAGCACACAGCTCAGTGATACACAGTCCGACAACACGCAGCTGTGATACACAGACTGACAGCACACAGCTCGGTGGCGCCCAGACTGACAGTACACAGCTCGGTGACGCACAGACTGACAGCACACAGATTGTTCACACGCAGAACGACAGCACACAGCTCGGTGCCACACATACCGAGAGCGCACAGCTTATTGACACACAGCCGCACCGCATACCGGTTGGTGAGACACGGACAGACAACACACAGCTCGGTGACACACATACCATCAGAACGCAGCTCGGTAACGCACAGACCAACAGCACACAGCTCGGTGACTCACAGACCGACAGCACACAGCTGTGTGACACACAAACCGACAGCACACATTACGGTGACACACAGACCGACAGCACACAGTACAGTGATACGCAGACCGACAGCACACATCTCGGTAACACAGAGACTAACAGCGCACAGCTCGGTCGGCAGAGACCGCACACAGCTCAGAGAAACACAGACCGACAGCACACTGCCCGGTGACACACAGTCTGACAGCACACAGCTCGGTAACACACAGACCGATAGCACACAGCTCGGTGACACGCAGACCGACAGCACACAGCTCAGTGACACACAGTCTGACAGTTCACAGCTCGGTGACACACAGTCCACAGCATACAGCTCGGTGACTAACATCCCGACAACACCCAGCCCGGTGAAACACAGTCCGACAGCACACAGCTTGGTGACACACAGTCCGACAGCACACAGCTCGATGACACACAGCCCCACTGCACACTACTCGGTGACACACGGACCGACAGCACACAATACAGTGATACAAAGTCCGACAGCACACAGCTCGGTGACACAGAGTCCGACAGCACACAGCCCGATGACACACAGCCCCACTGCACACTACTCGGTGACACACGGACCGACAGCACACAACACAGTGATACACAGTCCGACAGCACACAGCTCGGTGACACGCAGACCGACAGCACACTGCTCGGTGACACGCAAACCGACAGCACACAGCTCCGTGACACGCAGGCCGACAGCACACAGTTCAAGGACACACACACCGACAGCACACATCTCATCGACGCACTGACCCACAGCACACCGGTCGGTGAGACACAGGCAGACACCACACAGCTCGGTAACACACAGACCTGCAGAACACAGCTCGGTAATACACAGACCGACAGCATACTGCTCGGTGACACGCAAACCGACAGCACACAGCTCAGTGATACACAGTCCGACAACACACAGCTGTGATACACAGACTGACAGCACACAGCTCGGTGGCGCACAAACTGACAGAACACAGCTCGGTGACGCACAGACTGACAGCACACAAATCGTTCACACGCAGAACGACAGCACACAGCTCGGTGCCACACATACCGAGAGCGCACAGCTTATTGACATACAGACCGACCGCATACCGGTTGGTGAGACACGGACAGACAACACACAGCTCGTGACACACATACCATCAGAACGCAGCTCGGTAACGCACAGACCAACAGCACACAGCTTGATGACTCACAGACTGACAGCACACAGCTCAGTGGCTTACAAACCGACAGGACACATTTTGGTGAGACAAAGACCGACAGCACACAGCTCAGTGGCTTACAAACCGACAGGACACATTTTGGTGAGACAAAGACCGACAGCACACAGCTCGGTGACACACAGACCGACAGCACACAGCTCGTTCACTCGCAGATCGACGGCACACAGCTTGGTGACTCACAGACGGACAGCACACAGCTTGGTGACTCACAGACTGACAGCACACAGCTCAGTGACATACAAACCGACAGCAGACAGCTCAGTGACACACAGACCGACAGCACACAGCTCAGTGGCTTACAAACCGACAGGACACATTTTGGTGAGACAAAGACCGACAGCACACAGCTCAGTGGCTTACAAACCGACAGGACACATTTTGGTGAGACAAAGACCGACAGCACACAGCTCGGTGACACACAGACCGACAGCACACAGCTCGTTCACTCGCAGATCGACGGCACACAGCTTGGTGACTCACAGACGGACAGCACACAGCTTGGTGACTCACAGACTGACAGCACACAGCTCAGTGACATACAAACCGACAGCACACATTTCGGTGAGACACAGACCGACAGCACACATTTCGGTGAGACACAGACCGACAGCAGACAGCTCAGTGACACACAGACCGACAGCACACAGCTATGTGACACACAAACCGACAGCACACAGTACAGTGATACGCAGACCGACAGCACACATCTCGGTAACACAGAGACTAACAGCGCACAGCTCGGTCGGCAGAGACCGCACACAGCTCAGAGAAACACAGACCGACAGCACACTGCCCGGTGACACACAGTCTGACAGCACACAGCTCGGTAACACACAGACCGATAGCACACAGCTCGGTGACACGCAGACCGACTGTTCACAGCTCGGTGACACACAGTCCACAGCATACAGCTCGGTGACTAACATCCCGACAACACCCAGCCCGGTGAAACACAGTCCGACAGCACACAGCTTGGTGACACACAGTCCGACAGCACACAGCTCGATGACACACAGCCCCACTGCACACTACTCGGTGACACACGGACCGACAGCACACAACACAGTGATACACAGTCCGACAGCACACAGCTCGGTGACACGCAGACCGACAGCACACTGCTCGGTGACAGGCAAACCGACAGCACACAGCTCCGTGACACGCAGGCCGACAGCACACAGTTCAAGGACACACACACCGACAGCACACATCTCATCGACGCACTGACCCACAGCACACCGGTCGGTGAGACACAGGCAGACACCACACAGCTCGGTAACACACAGACCAACAGAACACAGCTCGGTAATACACAGACCGACAGCATACTGCTCGGTGACACGCAAACCGACAGCACACAGCTCAGTGATACACAGTCCGACAACACACAGCTGTGATACACAGACTGACAGCACACAGCTCGGTGACGCACAGACTGACAGCACACAGATCGTTCACACGCAGAACGACAGCACACAGCTCGGTGCCACACATACCGAGAGCGCACAGCTTATTGACACACAGACCGACCGCATACCGGTTGGTGAGACACGGACAGACAACACACAGCTCGTGACACACATACCATCAGAACGCAGCTCGGTAACGCACAGATCGACAGCACACAGCTTGGTGACTCACAGACTGACAGCACACAGCTCAGTGGCTTACAAACCGACAGCACACATTTTGGTGAGACACAGACCGACAGCACACAGCTCGGTGACACACAGACCGACAGCACACAGCTCGTTCACTCGCAGATCGACGGCACACAGCTTGGTGACTCACAGACTGACAGCACACAGCTTGGTGACTCACAGACTGACAGCACATAGCTCAGTGACATACAAACCGACAGCACACATTTCGGTGAGACACAGACCGACAGCACATAGCTCGGTGACGCACAGACTGACAGCACACAGCTCAGTGACAAACAGACCGACAACGCGCATCTCATTGACACACATCCCGACAGAACACAGTTCTGTAACATATATTGACAACACACATCTCCTTGATACACAAACCGACGGCGCACATTTCGTTGAGAACCCAACCGATAGCACACAACCTGGTGATGTACAGTCCGACGGCACACAGATCAGTGTCACACAGACCGACAGCATACTGCTCAGTGACACACAGACCGACAGCATCAAAGTATGTGTCACAAACCGACACAGACAGCTCGGTGACACGCAGTTTCAGAGCACACAGCTCAGTGATACACAAACCGACAGCACCCAGCTCGGTGACCCACAGACAGACAACGCGCAGGTCGGTAACACAAAGACTAAGAGCACACATTATCAGCGACAGAGAGACTGACAGCACACAGCTCAGTAACACACAGATTAAGAGCACACAACTCGGTAACACACAGACCAACAACACGCAGCTCGGTAACACAGGCAGTACACAGTTCAGCGACAGACAGACCGACAGCACACAGCTCGATGGCACATAGACAATCACCATGCAGCTCGGCAACACACAGCCCATTAGCATACAGCTCGGTAACACAGACAGCATACAGCGCAGAGACACACAGACCGACAGCAAGCAGCTTGGTGACTCGCAAACCAACAGCACACAGCTCAATGACACACAGACCGCCAGCACAAATCTCGGTGAAACACATACCGACAGCACACAGCTCGAAGAAACACAGGCCGGCAGCACACAGTACAGTGATACGCAGTCCGACAGCACACAGCTCGATGACACACAGGCCGACGACAGCTCGGTGACACGCAGGCCGACAGCACACAGTTCAAGGACACACACACCGACAGCACACATCTCATCGACACACAGACCCACAGCACACCGATCGGTGAGACACAGGCAGACACAACACAGCTCGGTAACACACAGACCGACAGCACACTGCTCGGTGACACGCAAACCGACAGCAAGCGGCTCAGTGATACACAGACCGGCAACAAACAGCTGTGATACACAGAATGACAGCACACAGCTTGTTCACACGCAGATCGACAGCACACAGCTCGGTGACACACAGACCGAGAGCTCGCAGCTTAGTGACACACAGACCGACCGCATACCGGTTGGTTAGACACCGACATACAGCACACAGCTCGGTGATACACAGACCGACAGCACACATCACGGTGACACACAGACCGATATCTCACTGCTCGTTGACACGCAGGTCGACAGCACACAGCTCAGTGAAATACAGACCGACAGCACACAGCTCGTTGACACAAAGACCGAGAGCGCACAACTTAGTGACCTACAGACCGACCGCACTGTGGTCGGCAACACACAGACCGACAGCACACAGCTCAATGACACACATACCGACAGCACACAGCTCGGTCACACACGCACCAACAGCACACAGCTCAGTGACACACAGACCGACAGCACACAGCTCGGTCCCGCAGTGTCAGAGAGCTCACAGCTAATTACCGCACAGACCGACAGCTTATGTTCAGTAAGACACAGACCGATAGCTCACAGATCGGTAAAACACAGACAGCACAGAGCTCGGTGACACACAAACCGACAATACACAGCTCGGTGACACACATACCGACAACAAACATCTGAATAACACGCATACCGACAGCTCACAGCTCGGTGACACACAGACAACACACATCTCGGTGACACACCGACATACTACACACATATCAATAACACACATACCGGCAAACACACAGCTCGCTGGTACACAGACAGACAGCACACAGCTCAGTGATACACGGACCGACAGCACACAGCTCAGTGACGCACAGACAAACAACACTCAGCTTTGTGAGGCACAAAACGACAGCACACTTCTCGGTAACACACAAATCCAGTCCACACAGCTCAGTGTCACATAGACCGACAGCACACAACTCAAAGACACACAGGCCCCCAGCACGCAGCTCGGTGACACACATATTGACCGCACGCAGCTCGGTGATACACACATCGACAACACACAGAACAGTAACACACACATCTACAACACACGGCACAGTACCACACAAACCGATATCTCACAGCTCGATGACACAAAAGACTAACCGCACATAGCTAGGTGACACACAGACTAAAGCCCAAAGCTCGGTGACACACAAACAAACATCACACAGCGCAGTGGCACATATACCGATGGAACACAGCCCAGTGACACACAGACCGACAGCAGACAGATCATTGACACCCAGACCGAGAGCACACAGCTCGGTGACACAAAGACTGACAGCTCACAGCTTGGTGACACAGAGACCGACAGCACACAGCTCGGTGATACACAGACCAACAGGACGCAGTTCAGTGGCACATATACCGACTTCACACAGGTCGGTGACACACAGACCGCACACTGCTTGCTTACGCACAAACCAAAAGCACACAGCTTAGTGACAGGCAGACCCACAGCACACAGCTGGGTGACACACAGACCCAGAACACACCAGTCGGTGAGACACAGGCAGACACAACACAGCGCGGTAGCACACATACCAACAGCAGACAGCTCGGTGAAATACAGACCGACAGCACACAGCTCGGTGACACACAGACCGAGAGCGCACAACTTAGTGACTTACACACCGACCGCACTCTGGTCGGCAACACACAGACCGACAGCACACAGCTCAATGGCACACATACCGACAGCACACAGCTCGGACCGGCACATACCGACAGCACACAGCTCGGTCCCTCACAGACCGACAGCATACAGCTCGGTGACACACGCACCAACAGCACACAGCTCAGTAACACACAGACCGACAGCCCACAGCTCAATGACACACATACCGACAGCACACAGCTCGGACCGGCACAGACCGACAGCACACAGCTCGGTGACACAGAGCGCGACAGCACACAGCTCGGTGACACAGAGCGCGACAGCACACAGCTCGGTCCCTTACAGACCGACAGCACACAGCTCGGTCCCTCACAGACCGACAGCATACAGCTCGGTCACACACGCACCAACAGCAGAAAGCTCAGCGACACACAGATTGACAGCACACAGCTCGGTCCCGCAGAATCAGAGAGCTCACAGCTAATTAACGCACAGACCGACAGCTCACGTTCAGTAAGACACAGACCGATAGCTCCCAGCTCGATAGAACAGACAGCACAGAGCTCGGTGACACACAAACCGACAATACACAGCTCGGTGACACACATACCGACAACACACATCTCAGTAACACGCTTACCGACAGCTCACAGCTCGGTGACTCACAGACAACACCCAGCTCGGTGACACACCAGCTCGGTGACTTACAACACACATCTCAATAAAACACAGTCCGACAGCACACAGCTCAATGACACATAGACCGACAGCACACAGATCAGTGGCACACACACCGACAGCTCACAGTTCAAAGACACACAGACCAAAATAAACCAGCTTAATTACGCACAGACCGAGAGAACACTGCTCAGTGACACGGAGACCGACAGAACACAGCTCAGTGACATACAGACCAGTATCTTCCAACTCCGTGACATACAGCTCGGTGACACGCACATATCGACAGTCCACAGTTTTGTAACACACACCGAGAGCACGCAGCTCGGTGACACATAACCCGACTGCACACATCTCGGTGACACACATACAGACAGCACAAACCTCGGTGAAACACAAATCGACAACACGCAGCTCAGTGAGACACAGACCGGCAGCATGTAGTTCGATGACCGACAGAACGCATTTAAGTAACACACATACTGACGGCACAAAGCTCGGTGACACACAGACCGACAGCAAACATTACCGTATCAGACAGACCGACAGCGCACAGCTCGGTGACACACAGACCGACAGCACACAGCTCAGTGACACACCCTGGCGGCGCCCAGTTTGGAGACACCCACCCTGAAAGCACAGCTCGGTGACACACAGGCCGTCGGCACACAGCTCGGAGACACAGACCGACAGCGCACAGTTTAATGACACAAAAACTGACAGGACACAGGTTAGTTACGCACAGACCGACATCACACAGTTCGGTGACCCAGAGCCCGACAAAGCACAGCTCGGTGACACAGAGCCCGACAGTAAACAACTCTCTGATACACAGACCGACACCACACAACTCAATGACACACAGTCCGACAGCACACAGCTCAATGACACATAGACCGACAGCACACAGATCAGTGGCACACACACCGACAGCTCACAGTTCAAAGACACACAGACCAAAATCAAACAGCTTAATTACGCACAGACGGACAGAACACTGCTCAGTGACACGGCGACCGACAGAACACAGCTCGGTGACACACCAGCTCGGTGACTTACAACACACATCTCAATAAAACACAGTCCGACAGCACACAGCTCAATGACACATAGACCGACAGCACACAGATCAGTGGCACACACACCGACAGCTCACAGTTCAAAGACACACAGACCAAAATCAACCAGCTTAATTACGCACAGACCGACAGAACACTGCTCAGTGACACGGAGACCGACAGAACACAGCTCAGTGACACACAGACCGGCAGCATGTAGTTCGATGACCGACAGCACGCAGTTAAGTAACACACATACTGACGGCACAAAGCACGGTGACACACAGACCGACAATAAACCTTACCGTATCAGAGAGACCGACAGCGCACAGCTCGGTGACACACAGACCGACAGCACACAGCTCAGTGACACACCCCGGCGGCGCCCAGTTCGGAGACACCTACCCTGAAAGCACACAGCTCGGTGACACACTTACTACCAGTATACAGGTCGGTGACACACATGCCGTCGGCACACAGCTCGGTGACACAGACCGACAGCACACAGTTCAAAGACACACAGACCAAAATCAACCAGCTTAATTACGCACAGACCGACAGAACACTGCTCAGTGACACGGAGACCGACAGAACACAGCTCAGTGACTTACAGACCAGTATCTTCCAACTCAGTGACATACAGACTGACATCGCACAGCTCGGTGCGACACAGAAAGACAGCTCACACCTCGGTTACACACAGACCAACAGCACACAGTTCGGTGACACACAGACCGAAAACACACAGCTCGGTGACACGCACATATCGACAGTCCACAGTTTTGTAACACACACCGAGAGCACGCAGCTCGGTGACACATAACCCGACTGCACACATCTCGGTGACACACATACAGACAACACAAAGCTCGGTGAAACACAAATCGACAACACGCAGCTCAGTGAGACACAGACCGGCAGCATGTAGTTCGATGACCGACAGCACGCAGTTAAGTAACACACATACTGACGGCACAAAGCTCGGTGACACACAGACCGACAGCAAACATTACCGTATCAGACAGACCGACAGAACACAGCTCGGTGACACACCAGCTCGGTGACTTACAGCACACATCTCAATAAAACACAGTCCGACAGCACACAGCTCAATGACACATAGACCGACAGCACACAGATCAGTGGCACACACACCGACAGCTCACAGTTCAAAGACACACAGACCAAAATCAACCAGCTTAATTACGCACAGACCGACAGAACACTGCTCAGTGACACGGAGACCGACAGAACACAGCTCAGTGACATACAGACCGGTATCTTCCAACTCAGTGACATACAGACTGACATCGCACACCTCGGTGAGACACAGATAGACAGCTCACACCTCGGTGACACACAGACAAACAGCACGCATTTCGGTGACACACAGACGAAAAAACACACAGCTCGGTGACACGCACTTATCGACAGTCCACAGTTTTGTAACACACACCGAGAGCACGCAGCTCGGTGACACATAACCCGACTGCCCACAGCTCGGTGACACACAAACCGACATCACAAAGCTCGGTCAAACACAGATCGACAATACGCAGCTCAGTGAGACACAGACCGGCAGCATGTACTTGGATGACCGACAGCAGGCAGTTAAGTGACACACATACTGACGTCACAAAGCTCGGTGACACACAGACCGACAGCACACCGCTGGGTGACACGTAGACTGTGTGAAACACAGATTAGTGAAACACAGATTAGTGAAACACAGATTAGTGACACACAGATTAGTGACACACAGACCGACAACACACAACTTAACTGCGCACAGAGCGACAGCACACTACTCAGTGACACACAAACCAACATCACACAGCTCATTGCCACACAGAGCGACCGCACACAGCTCGGTGAAACTCCAACCGACAGCACGCAGTTCAATGACACACAGAAAGACAACAAAAGCTCGTTAGCACACAGACCGACAGCACACATCTCCGTAGCAGACAGACTGACAGCGCACAGCTCGGTGAAACACAAGCCGACAGCACACAGCTCGCTGATACAGAGACCGACAGCAGACAGCTCGGTGACACGTAGACTGACACCACGCAGCTCACTGACACACATACCGAAAACACATAGCTCGGTGACACAGAGACCGACGGCACGCAGCTCAGTGACACACATACCAACAGCACACAGCTGAGTGCCACACAGACCAACATCACACAACTCATTGTCATACAGGCCGACATCACAGAGCTCGGTGACGCACAGACCAACGGCACACAACTTAGTTGCGCACAGGGCGTCAGCACACTGCTTAGTGACACGAAGAACGACAAAACACAGCTCGGTGACACACAGACTGACAGGACGCAGATTAGTCACACACAGACCGACATCACATAACTCGGGGATAAATAGACCGACAGGGCACAGCTCGGTGACACACAGACCAACAGAACACAGCTTAGTGACACACATACCAACATCACACAGCTCAATGCCAGACAAGCCGACATCACTGAGGTCGCTGACACACAGACCGACAGCACATATTTCGCTGACACACAAATTGACATAACATAGCTCAGTGACACACATACCGACAGCACCCAGCTAGGTGACACACTGACAGAACACAGATCAGTGACACACCGACCTACAGCACACAGCTCGGTGACACACAGACCGAGAGCACATAGCTCGTTGACACACAGACCGATATCACACAGCTCGGTGACACACACACCAACGGCACACATCTGCGTAGCAGACACACCGACAGCACACAGCTCCGTGAGACACATACCGATAGCACAGAGCTCAGTGACAAAGACACCGACGGCACTCAGTTCGGAGACACACACTCCGACGGCGCCCAGCTCGGAGACACACAGACCAGCATCACACAGATCAGTGACACAGAGACCGACGGCACACAGTTCAGTGGCACACAAACCGACTGCACACCGCTCAATGACATTCAGACCCACAGCACACAACTCTGACTCAGACCGAGTGCACACAGCTCAATGACATAGATACCGACTGCACACAGCTCAATGACATACAGACCCACATCACAAATCTGACACAAACTGACAGCACGCACCTCGGTGGCACACACCTCGACAACACATAGCTCGGTGACACACAGACCGACACCACACAGCTCAGGAACACACACATCGACGAAACACAGCTCAGTGACACACAGACCGGCAGCACAGATTCCGGGAACGCACATACCAACAGCACACGGCTCTCTCACACAGACCGACGGCACACATCTCGGTGACACATAGAAGGACAGAACACAGTTCGGTGACACGTAGACTGACAGCACGAAGATTAGGGACACAAAGATTACTGACAAACAGATTGGTGATACACAGAATAGTGACACACATATTGGTGAGACACAGATTAATGACACACATATTATTGACACACAGACCGACAACACACAGCACAGTGACACGCAGACTGACAGGACACAGGTCAGTGACACACAGACTGACGTCACACAGCTCGGTGACACACAGACCAACAGCACACAACTCACAGACCGACGGCACACAGTTTGGCGACACACACCCCGACGGCACGCAGCTCGGTGACCCATATACCGTCGGCACACAGATAATTGACACACAGACAGACAGCACACAGCTCGGTGACACACAGACCTACAGCTCACAGATTAGTTATGCACGGACCGACAACACATAACTCGGTGACACACAGACCGAGAGGCCTACAGCTCAGTGACACACAGGCCGGAAGCACGCTGCTCAGTGGCACACAGACCAATAGCACACAGATCAGTGACATACAGACAGACAGCACATAACACGGAGTCACACAGACCGACGGCCCACAGCTCGGTGACACTCAGATTGACAGCACACAGCTTGATGACACACAGATGAAGAGCACACAGCTCGGTGACACATAGACAAACAACACACAGATCAGTGATACACAGACTGATAGCACACAGCTCGGTGACACACAGACCGGCAGACCACAGTTCAGTGACACAGACACCGACAGAACAGCGTTAGTAGGCACACAGACTAACAGCCCACGGCTCAGTCACACAGACACAGACAGCACCGAGCTAGGAGGCACACAGTGACAGCACACAGCTCAGTAACACACCCAAACGACAGCACATATCTCGGAGACACACAGCGACGGCACATTGCGCAGTGACACACGGACCAACAGCACACAGTTCAGTGACTCACAAACCGACAGCACACAGCTAAGTGACACACAGACGGACAGCAGGCAGCTCGGTGACACACAGACCGACAGCTCACAGCTCGGTGACTCACAAACCGACAGAACAGAGCTCAGTGACTCACCGACCGACAGCACAGAGCTCAGTGACTCACCGACCGACAGCACACAGCTCAGTGACACACAGGGCAACAGCACACAGCTTGGAGATTCGCAGACCGACAGCACACAGCTCGGAGATGCGCAGACCGACAGCACACAGCTCAGCGACATATAGACCGGCAGCACACAGCTCAGAGACACACAGACCGACAGCAAACAGGTCAAAGACAAACATACCGACAGCACACAGCTCAGTGACACACAGACCGACAGCAAACAGGTCAAAGACAAACAGACCGACAGCACACAGCTCAACGAAATACATACCAACAGCTCATAGCTCGGTGATACACAGACAGCACAGAGCTTGGGGACACACAGACTGACAACACACATCTCAGTAACAAACATACCGCCAACACACAGCTCGGTGGCACATAGACCGACTGCACACGGCTCAGTGACACACAGACCGACAGCACTCATCTTTGTGATTCACAGACGGACAGCGCGCAGCCAAGTGACACACAACCCGACAGCATACTGCTCAGTGATACACATACCGACAGCATACTACTCAGTGACATATAGACCAACAACACTCAGCTCAGTGCCACACAGACCGATAGTACCCAGCTAGGTGACACACTGACAGCACACAGCGCAGTGACGCACAGACCGACGGCACACAGCTTGGCGACACACACCCCGACAGCACGCAGCTCGGTGACACATAGACCATCGACACACAGATAATTGACACACAGACCGACAGCACACAGCTCGGTGACACACATACCTACAGCTCACAGATTAGTTATGCACGGACCGACAACACATAACTCGGTGACACACAGACCCAGAGGCCTACAGCTCAGTGACACACAGGCCGAAAGCACGCTGCTCAGTGGCACACAGACCGATAGCACACAACTCTGCGACACAGACCGACAGCACACATATCAGTGACAGACAGACTGACAGCACATAACACGGAGTCACACAGACCGACGGCCCACAGCTCGGTGACACTCAGACTGACAACACACAGCTTGATGACACACAGATGAAGAGCACACGGCTCGGTGACACATAGACAAACAACACACAGATCAGTGATACACAGAATGATAGCACACAGCTCGGTGACACACAGACCGACAGACCACAGTTCAGTGACACAGACACCGACAAAACAGCGATAGTAGGCCCACAGACTGACAACCCACAGCTCAGTCACACAGACACAGACAGCACCGAGCTAGGAGGCACACAGTGACATCACACAGCTCAGTAACACACCCAAACGACAGCACATATCTCGGAGACACACATCGACAGCACATTGCGCAGTAACACACGGACCAAAAGCACACAGTTCAGTGACTCACAAACCGACAGCACACAGCTAAGTGACACACAGACCGACAGCAGGCAGCTCGGTGACACATAGTTTCCGAGCACACAGCTCAGTGATACACAAACCGACAGCACACAGCTCGGTGACCCACAGACAGACAACGCGCACGTCAGTAACACAAAGACTAAGAGCACACATTATCAGCGACAGAGAGACTGACTGCACACAGCTCAGTAACACACATACTAAGAGCACACAACTCGGTAACACACGGACCAACAACACGCAGCTCGGTAACACAGGCAGTACACAGTTCAGCGACACACAGACCGACAGCACACAGCTCGATGGCACATAGACAAACACCAACGCAGCTCGGAGACACACAGGCCGACAGAACACAGATCAGTGACACACCGACCGACAGCAACACAGGTCGGGAACACACAGACCGCAAGAACGCAGCTCGGTCGCAAAAGACCAACAGCGAACAGTTCAGTGAAAAGCAGACCAACATCACACAGCTCAGTGCCATACATGCCGACATCACAGAGCCCGACGACACAAAGACCGACAGCACGCAGTTCAGTGACACACATACTGACAGCACAAAGCCCGTTGACACACAGACCGAGAGCGCACATCTCCGTAGCAGACAGACCGACAGCGCACAGCTCGGTGACGCACAGCATGACAGCACACTGCTCGGTGACACACAAACCGACCGCACGCAGCTCGGTGACACACAAACCGACAGCACACAGCTCGGAGACACGTAAACTGACTGCACACAGATTAGTGACACACAGATTAGTGACACACAGATTAGTGTCACTCAGATTAGTGACACACAGACCAACAACACCAAGCTCGGTGAAACACAGACCGACTCCATAAAGCTCGATGACACGCATACGGAAAACACACAGCTCGGTGAAACACAGATAGACAACACACAGCTTAGTGAGACACAGAAAGACAGCGTGCAGCTCGGAGACACACAGGCGGAGAGCACACAGCTCAGTGAGACGCAGACCAACTGAACACATCTCAGTGACACCCGGACCGACGGCACACAGCTCAGTGACACACATACCGACAGCTCACAGTTCAAAGACACACAGACCAAAAGCAAACAGCTTAACACAGACCAATATCTTCCAACTCAGTGACATACAGACTGACATCGCACACCTCGGTGAGACACAGAAAGACAGCTCACACCTCGGTGACACACAGACCAACAGCACACAGTTCGGTGACACATAGACCGAAAACACACAGCTCGGTGACACACAGACCGACAGACCACAGTTCAGTGACACAGACACCGACAAAACAGCGTTAGTAGGCCCACAGACTGACAACCCACAGCTCAGTCACACAGACACAGACAGCACCGAGCTAGGAGGCACACAGTGACAGCACACAGCTCAGTAACACACCCAAACGACAGCACATATCTCGGAGACACACATCGACAGCACACAGCTCAGTGAGACACAGACCGGCAGCATGTAGTTGGATTTTATCAATTTATCGACAGTCCACAGTTTTGTAACACACACCGAGAGCACGCAGCTCGGTGACACACAACCCGACTGCACACAGCTCGGTGACACACATACCGACAGCACAAAGCTCGGTGAAACACAGATCGACAACACACAGCTCAGTGAGACACAGACCGGCAGCATGTAGTTGGATGACCGACAGCACACAGTTAAGTAACACACATACTGACGGCTCAATGCTCGGTGACACACAGACCGACAGCACACCGCTGGGTGACACGTAGACTGACTGCACACAGATTAGTGACACACAGATTAGTGAAACACAGATTAGTGAAACACAGATTAGTGACACACAGACCAACAGCATACAGCTCGGTAACACACATTCCGACAGCACACACATCAGTGACACAGACCGACAGCAGGCAGCTCTGTGACACACAGGCCGACATCACACAACTCAGTGACACACAGACCAACATCACACAGCTCAGTGAGACACAGACCAACATCACACAGCTCGGTGACACGCAGACCGACAACGCACAGCTCAATGCCATATAGGCCAACATCACAGAGTTCAATAACACACAGATCGACACAATACAGCTCAGTGACGCACATACCAACAGCACGTAGTTTAGTGACACATTGACTTACAGCACAGCTCAGTGACACACAGACCGATAGCGCACATCTCAGTGACACACAGACCGACAACACACAGCTCAATGACACGCAGCTCGGAGACACATAGATCGACAGAACGCAGATCAGTGACACACCGACTGACGGCAACACAGGTCGGGAACACACAGACCGAGAGAACCAAGCTCAGTCGCAAAAGACCAACAGCGAACAGTTCAGTGAAAAGCAGACCAACATCACACAGCTCAGTGCCATACATGCCGACATCACAGAGCCCGACGACACAAAGACCGACAGCACGCAGTTCAGTGACACACATACTGACAGCACAAAGCCCGTTGACACACAGACCGACAGCACACATCTCCGTAGCAGACAGACCGACAGCGCACAGCTCGGTGACACACAGAATGACAGCACACTGCTCGGTGACACACAAACCGACAGCACACAGTTCGGTGACACACAGACCGACAGCACACAGCTCGGTGACATGTAAACTGACTGCACACATATTAGTGACACACAGATTAGTGACACACAGATTAGTGACACACAGATTAGTGTCACTCAGATTAGTGACACACAGACCAACAACACACAGCTCGGTGACTCACAGACCGACATCTCAAAGCTCGGTAACACACAGACGAAGAGCACACAGCTTAATTACGCACAGACCGACAACGCACAGCACAGTGACTCACAGACCGATAGCTCAAAGCTCGGTAACACACAGACCAAGAGCACACAGCTTAATTACGCACAGACCAACAACACACAGCACAGTGACACACATACAGAGAGTACGCAGCACAGTGACACACATACCGACAGAACACTGCACAGTGACACGGACACCGACAAAACACCACTCAGTGACGCACATGCCGAGAGAAAAGAGATCAGCGACACACAGACCGACAACACGGAGCTCAATGATACACCAACTCCTAGCGCACAGCTCGTTGAGACACATACCGAGAGCACGCACCTCGGTGACACGCAGACAGACAGCACCATCTCAGTGACACATGAGCCGACAGCACACACCTCACTGACACACAGAACGACAGCACACACCTCACTGACACACAGAACGACAGCACACACCTCACTGACACACAGAACGACAGCACACAGCTCAGTGACACACCCCGGCGGCGCCCAGTTTGGAGACACCCACCCTGAAAGCACACAGCTCGGTGACATCCTTACCATCAGCACACAGGTCGGTGACACACGGGCCGTCGGCACACAGCTCGGTGACACAGACCGACAGCACACAGTTTAATGACACAAAAACCGACAGACCACAGGTTAGTGACGCACAGACCGACATCACACAGCTCGGTGACACACAGATCCACAGATCACAGTTCTGTGACACACACCGACATCACACAGCGCTATGAAACACATACCGACTCCATCAAGCTCGATGACACGCATACGGAAAACACACAGCTCGATGACACGCATACGGAAAACACACAGCTCAGTGAGACACAGAAAGACAGCGCGCAGCTCGGAGACACACAGGCGGAGAGCACACAGCTCAGTGAGACGCAGACCAACTGAACACATCTCAGTGACACCGGGACCGACGGCACATAGCTAGGTGGCACACTGACAGCACACAGCGCAGTGACACAGAGACCGCCAGCTTACAGCTAGGCGACGCACAAACCGACAAAGCACAGCTCGGTAACACAGAGCGCGACAAAGCACAGCTCGGTGACACAGAGCCCGACAGTAAACAGCTCTCTGATACACAGACCGACACCACACAACTCAATGACATACAGTCCGACAGCACACATCTCAGTGACACATAGACTGACAGCGCACAGATCAGTGACACATATACCGACAGCACACAGCTCAGTGACACCCACACCGACAGCTCACAGTTCAAAGACACACAGACCAAAAGCAAACAGCTTAATTACGCACCGACCGACAGAAGACTGCTCAGTGACACGGAGACCGACAGAACACAGCTCAGTGACACACAGACCAGTATCTTCCAACTCAGTGACATACAGACTGACATCGCATACCTCGGTGAGACACAGAAAGACAGCTCACACCTCGGGGACACACAGACCAACAGCACACAGTTCGGTGACACACAGACCGAAAAAACACAGCTCGGTGACACGCACTTATCGACAGTCCACAGTTGTGTAACACACACCGAGAACACGCAGCTCGGAGACACATAACCCGACTGCACACAGCTCGGTGACACACAAACCGACAGCACAAAGCTCGGTGAAACACAGATTGACAACACGCAGCTCAGTGAGACACAGACCGGCAGCATGTCGTTGGATGACCGACAGCAAGCAGTTAAGTGACACACATACTGACGTCACAAAGCTCGGTCACACACAGACCGACATCACACCGCTGGGTGACACGTAGACTGAATGCACACAGATAAGTGACACACAAATTAGTGAAACACAGATTAGTGAAACACAGATTAGTGAAACACAGATTAGTGAAACACAGATTAGTGACACACAGATTAGTGACACACAGACCGACAACACACAACTTAATTGCGCACAGGGCGACAGCACACTGCTCAGTGACACACAAACCAACATCACACAGCTCATTGCCACACAGAGCGACCGCACACAGCTCGGTGAAACTCCAACCGACAGCACGCAGTTCAATGACACACAGAAAGACAACACAAAGCTCGTTAGCACACAGACCGACAGCACACATCTCCGTAGCAGACAGACTGACAACGCACAGCTCGGTGAAACACAAGCCGACAGCACACAGCTCGCTGACACAGAGACCGACAGCACACAGCTCGGTGACACGTAGACTGACAGCAAACAGACTAGTGACACACAGATTAATGACACATGTATTAATGACACACATATTAGTGACATAACTTAGTGAACCACAGATTAGTGACACACAGTTTAATGACACAAATATTAGTGAAACACAGACCAACGACACACATTTCCGTGACTCAAAGACCGACAGCACACAGCTCGGGGACACACTGACCGATGGCACATAGTTCGGTGACACGTAGACTGACGCACACAGATTAGTGACACACAGATTGGTGACACACAGATAAGTGACTCGCAGATTAGTGACACACAGATTAGCGACACACAGATTTGTGACACACAGACCGACAACCCACAGCTCGTAGACACACTGACCGACAGCAGACAGCTCCGTGACACGCAGACCGACAACACGCAGCTCAGTGACACACATACCGAAAACACATAGCTCGGTGACACACAGACCAACGGCACACAACTTACTTGCGCACAGGGCGTCAGCACACTGCTCAGTGACACACAGAACGACAACACACAGCTCGGTGACACACAGACCAACAGAACACAGCTTAGTGACACACATACCAACAGAACACAGCTCAATGCCATACAAGCCGACATCACAGAGTTCGCTGACACACAGACCGACAGCACATATTTCGCTGACACACAGACCGAAAAAACACAGCTCGGTGACACGCACTTATCGACAGTCCACAGTTGTGTAACACACACCGAGAACACGCAGCTCGGAGACACCTAACCCGACTGCACACAGCTCGGTGACACACAAACCGACAGCACAAAGCTCGGTGAAACACAGATTGACAACACGCAGCTCAGTGAGACACAGACCGGCAGCATGTTGTTGGATGACCGACAGCAAGCAGTTAAGTGACACACATACTGACGTCACAAAGCTCGGTCACACACAGACGGACATCACACCGCTGGGTGACACGTAGACTGAATGCACACAGATAAGTGACACACAAATTAGTGAAACACAGATTAGTGAAACACAGACTAGTGAAACACAGATTAGTGAAACACAGATTAGTGACACAGAGATTAGTGACACACAGACCGACAACACACAACTTAACTGCGCACAGGGCGACAGCACACTACCCAGTGACACACAAACCAACATCACACAGCTCATTGCCACACGGAGCGACCGCACACAGCTCGGTGAAACTCCAACCGACAGCACGCAGTTCAATGACACACAGAAAGACAACACAAAGCTCGTTAGCACACAGACCGACAGCACACATCTCCGTAGCAGACAGACTGACAACGCACAGCTCGGTGAAACACAAGCCGACAGCACACAGCTCGCTGACACAGAGACCGACAGCACACAGCTCGGTGACACGTAGACTGACAGCAAACAGACTAGTGACACACAGATTAATGACACATGGATTAATGACACACATATTAGTGACATAACTTAGTGAACCACAGATTAGTGACACACAGTTTAATGACACAAATATTAGCGAAACACAGACCAACGACACACATTTCCGTGACTCACAGACCGACAGCACACAACTCGGGGACACACTGACCGATAGCACATAGTTCGGTGACACGTAGACTGACGCACACAGATTAGTGGCACACAGATTGGTGACACACAGATAAGTGACTCGCAGATTAGTGACACACAGATTAGCGACACACAGATTTGTGACACACAGACCGACAACCCACAGCTCGTAGACACACTGACCGACAGTAGACAGCTCCGTGACACGCAGACCGACAACACGCAGCTCAGTGACACACATACCGAAAACACATAGCTCGGTGACACAGAGACCGTCGACCCGCAGCTCAGTGACACACAGACCAACAGCACGCAGCTGAGTGCCACACAGACCAACATCACACAGCTCAGTGTCATACAGGTCGACATCACAGAGCTCGGTGACACACAGACCAACGGCACACAACTTACTTGCGCACAGGGCGTCAGCACACTGCTCAGTGACACACAGAACGACAACACACAGCTCGGTGACACACACACCAACAGAACACAGCTTAGTGACACACATACCAACAGAACACAGCTCAATGCCATACAAGCCGACATCACAGAGTTCGCTGACACACAGACCGACAGCACATATTTCGCTGACACACAGACCAACAGCACACAGCTCGGTGACAAACAGACCAACAGCACACAGCTGAGTGCCACACAGACCAACATCACACAGCTCAGTGTCATACAGGCCGGCATTCCGGAGCTCGTGACACACAGGCCACCAGCACACAACTTAGTAACGCACAGGGCGACATCACACTGCTCAGTGACACACATAGCGACAACACACTGCTCAGTGACACACAGAGCGACAACACACAGCTCGGTGACACTCAGACCAACAGCACACAGCTCAATGCCATCCAGGCCGACGTCACAGAGTTTGCTGACACACAGACCCGACAGGACTTAGTTCGCTGACACACAGACCGACAGCACATACTTCGCTGACACACAGACCAACAGCACACAGCTCGGTGAGACAAAGACCGATAGCACACAACCTGGTGACACACACACTGACAGCACAGAGCTCAGAGACCCACAGTCCGACAGCACATAGCTCGGTGACACACAAGCCGACAGCACACAGCTCGATGACACACAGTCAGACCGCACATAGCTCGGTGACACACTCCCCGACAGCACACCGCTCTGTAACACGCAGACCTGCTGCCCACAGCTCAGTAACACACATACGCATAGCAAAGTCATCAGTGACACACAAATCCGCAGCAGACAGCTTGGTCACACACAGACCGACAGCACACAGCTCAGTGACACACAGACCGACAGCTTACAGCTCGGTGACACGCAAACCGACAGAACACAGCACAGTAACACACACATCCACAACACACAGCACAGTAAAACACAAACCGATATCTCACAGCTCGGTGACACACAGACCGACATCACGCAGATCGGCGATACACAGACCGAGAGCCCACATCTCACTGACACACAGACTGACAGCAAACTGCTCCGTGACACGCAGACCGACAGCACACAGCTCAGGGACACACAGTCCAACAGCACCTAGCTCGGTGACACACAGACCGACAGCGCACAGCTAAGTGACACGCAGACCAACAGCACACAGCCAAGTGACACACAGACCGACAGCACACAACTCTGTGACACGCAGACCTGCTGCGCACAGCTCAGTAACACACATACGTATAGCAAAGTAATCAGTGACACACATATCCGCAGCAGACAGCTTGGTCACACACAGACCGACAGCACAGTCGTCAGTGACACACAGACCCGCAGCAGACAGCTTGGTCACACACAGACTGACAGCACACAGCTCGGGGACACGCACACCAACAGAACACAGCTTAGTGACACACATACCAACAGAACACAGCTCAATGCCATACAAGCCGACATCACAGAGTTCGCTGACACACAGACCGACAGCACATATTTCGCTGACACACAGACCAACAGCACACAGCTCGGTGACAAACAGACCAACAGCACACAGCTGAGTGCCACACAGACCAACATCACACAGCTCAGTGTCATACAGGCCGGCATTCCGGAGCTCGTGACACACAGGCCACCAGCACACAACTTAGTAACGCACAGGGCGACATCACACTGCTCAGTGACACACATAGCGACAACACACTGCTCAGTGACACACAGAGCGACAACACACAGCTCGGTGACACTCAGACCAACAGCACACAGCTCAATGCCATCCAGGCCGACGTCACAGAGTTTGCTGACACACAGACCCGACAGGACTTAGTTCGCTGACACACAGACCGACAGCACATACTTCGCTGACACACAGACCAACAGCACACAGCTCGGTGAGACAAAGACCGATAGCACACAACCTGGTGACACACACACTGACAGCACAGAGCTCAGAGACCCACAGTCCGACAGCACATAGCTCGGTGACACACAAGCCGACAGCACACAGCTCGATGACACACAGTCAGACCGCACATAGCTCGGTGACACACTCCCCGACAGCACACCGCTCTGTAACACGCAGACCTGCTGCCCACAGCTCAGTAACACACATACGCATAGCAAAGTCATCAGTGACACACAAATCCGCAGCAGACAGCTTGGTCACACACAGACCGACAGCACACAGCTCAGTGACACACAGACCGACAGCTTACAGCTCGGTGACACGCAAACCGACAGAACACAGCACAGTAACACACACATCCACAACACACAGCACAGTAAAACACAAACCGATATCTCACAGCTCGGTGACACACAGACCGACATCACGCAGATCGGCGATACACAGACCGAGAGCCCACATCTCACTGACACACAGACTGACAGCAAACTGCTCCGTGACACGCAGACCGACAGCACACAGCTCAGGGACACACAGTCCAACAGCACCTAGCTCGGTGACACACAGACCGACAGCGCACAGCTAAGTGACACGCAGACCAACAGCACACAGCCAAGTGACACACAGACCGACAGCACACAACTCTGTGACACGCAGACCTGCTGCGCACAGCTCAGTAACACACATACGTATAGCAAAGTAATCAGTGACACACATATCCGCAGCAGACAGCTTGGTCACACACAGACCGACAGCACAGTCGTCAGTGACACACAGACCCGCAGCAGACAGCTTGGTCACACACAGACTGACAGCACACAGCTCGGGGACACGCATACCGACAGCACGCACCGCAGTTGCACACAAACCGACAGAACACAGCTCGGTGACCCACAGACTGAAGCACACAGCTCGGTGACACACAAACCGACAACACACAGCTCCGGTACACACATACCAACAGCACACAGCGCAGTTGCACACAAATCGACAGCACACTGCTCGATGACACACAGACCGACAGCACACTGCTGGGTGACACACAGACCGACAGCACACAGCTCAGTGACATACAGACAGACATCACTTAGCTCGGTGACACACAGACCGACAGCACAAAGATCGGTAACACACATACCGATATCACATAGCTCAGTGACACACAGACCGACGGCTCACAGCTCTATGACACACAGTCGACAGCAGACAACTCGGCGGCAAATTGAATGACAGCACACAGCTCGGTGACACGCAGGCCGGCAGCACACAGCTCGGTGGCACACATACGTATAGCACAGTCATCAGTGACACACAGACCCGCAGCAGGCAGCTTGGTCACACACAGACCGAGAGCACACAGCTCAGTGACACACAGACCGACAGCTTACAGCTCGGTGACACGCAAACCGACAGAACACAGCACAGTAACACACACATACACAACACACATCACAGTAACACACAAACCGATATCTCACAGCTCGTTGACACACAGACTGACAGCACACAGCTCGGGGACACACATACCGACAGCACACAGCTCAGTGACACACAGATCGATAGCACACATCTCAGTGACACACAGACCGACAGCAACACAGGTTGGGAACACACAGACTGACAGCTCGCAGCTCAGTCGCAAAAGACCAATAGCGAACAGTTCAGTGCCAAGCAGACCAACATCACACAGCTCAGTGCCATACAGGCCGACATCACAGAGCTCGTCGACAAAAAAACCGACAGCACGCAGTTCAGTGACTGACAGCCCAACAGTATACAGCTCAGTGACGCACATTCCGACAGTACGCAGCTCGGTAACACACATTCCGACAGCGCACACCTCAGTGACACAGACCGACAGCAGGCAGCTCTGTGACACACAGACCGACAGCACACATCACCTTGGTGACTCACATTCCGACAGCTCACACCTCAGTGACACACATCCCGACATCAGCACACAGCTCGGTGAAAGACAGACTGACGGCACATAGCTCAGGGACACACAGACCAACATCACACATCTCAATGCCACAAAAACCGACCGCACGCAGGTCAGTGCCATACAGGCCGACATCACAGAGCTCTGTGGCACACAGACAAACAGGACATAGCTTAGTGACGTACAGGCCGACAGCACACTGCCCAGTGACACACATACCAACATCACAGAGCTAAGTGCCATACAGACCCACCGCAAACTGCTCGGTGACACACAGACCGACAGCACCATCTCAGTGACACATATACCGAGAGCACCCAGCTCGGTAACACACAGTCCGACAGCACACACCTCAGTGACAAACAGACCGACGGCACGCAGCTCGGTGACACACAGACAAACAACACACCGCTCAGTAACACAGGGACCGACAGCACACATCTTGGGGACACAAACCCGACACCACACAGCCCAATGACACAAAGACCGTTACCACACAGATCAGTGAAACACATACCGATAGCACACAGCTCAGTGACACACACACCGTCAGCACACAGCTCAGTGACACACAGACCGACATCACGCAGATCGGCGATACACAGACCGAGAGCCCACATCTCACTGACACACAGACTGACAGCAAACTGCTCCGTGACACGCAGACCGACAGCACACAGCTCAGGGACACACAGTCCAACAGCACCTAGCTCGGTGACACACAGACCGACAGCACACAGCTAAGTGACACGCAGACCAACAGCACACAGCCAAGTGACACACAGACCGACAGCACACAACTCGGTGACTCACAGACCGACGGCTCACAGCTCTATGACACACAGCCAACATCATACAAATCGGTGGCACATTGAATGACAGCACACAGCTCGGTGACACACACACCGACAGCACACAGCTCTGTGACACGCAGACCTGCTGCGCACAGCTCAGTAACACACATACGTATAGCAAAGTAATCAGTGATACACATATCCGCAGCAGACAGCTTGGTCACACACAGACCGACAGCAAGTCGTCAGTGACACACAGACCCGCAGCAGACAGCTTGGTCACACACAGACTGACAGCACACAGCTCGGGGACACGCATACCGACAGCACACACCGCAGTTGCACACAAACCGACAGAACACAGCTCGGTGACACACAGACTGAAGCACACAGCTCGGTGAAACACAAACCGACAACACACAGCTCCGGTACACACATACCGACAGCACACAGCGCAGTTGCACACAAATCGACAGCACACTGCTCGATGACACACAGACCGACAGCACACTGCTGGGTGACACACAGACCGACAGCACACAGCTCAGTGACATAAAGACAGACATCACTTAGCTCGGTGACACACAGACCGACAGCACAAAGCTCGGTAACACACATACCGATATCACATAGCTCAGTGACACACATACCGACGGCTCACAGCTCTATGACACACAGTCGACAGCATACAACTCGGTGGCACATTGAATGACAGCACACAGCTCGGTGACACGCAGGCCGGCAGCACACAGCTCGGTGGCACACATACGTATAGCATAGTCATCAGTGACACACAGACCCGCAGCAGGCAGCTTGGTCACACACAGACCGAGAGCACACAGCTCAGTGACACACAGACCGACAGCTTACAGCTCGGTGACACGCAAACCGACAGAACACAGCACAGTAACACACACGTCCACAACACACAGCACAGTAACACACAAACCGATGTCTCACAGCTCGTTGACACACAGACTGACAGCACTCAGCTCGGGCACACACATACCGACAGCACACAGCTCAGTGACAAACAGACGGACCGCTTACAGCTCGGTGACACGCAAACCGACAGAACACAGCACAGTAACACACAAACCGATATCTCACAGCTCGGTGACACACATACTGACAGCACACAGCTCGGGGACACACATACTGACAGCACACAGCGCAGTTGCACACAAACCGACAGAACACAGTTCGGTGACACACAGACCGACAGCACACAGATCATTGACACACAGACCGACATCACACAGCTCAGTGACACAAAAACGGTCAACACACTGCTCGATGACACACAGACCGACACAGACCGACAGCACACTGCTGGGTGACACACAAACGGACAGCACACAGCTCAGTGACACACAGACCGACATTACTTAGCTCGGTGACACACAGACCGACAGCACAAAGCTCGATAACACACATACCGACAGCACACAGCTCTGTAACACGCAGACCTGCTGCCCACAGCTCAGTAACACACATACGCATAGCAAAGTCATCAGTGACACACAAATCCGCAGCAGACAGCTTGGTCACACACAGACCGACAGCACACAGCTCAGTGACACACAGACCGACAGCTTACAGCTCGGTGACACGCAAACCGACAGAACACAGCACAGTAACACACACATCCACAACACACAGCACAGTAAAACACAAACCGATATCTCACAGCTCGGTGACACACAGACCGACATCACGCAGATCGGCGATACACAGACCGAGAGCCCACATCTCACTGACACACAGACTGACAGCAAACTGCTCCGTGACACGCAGACCGACAGCACACAGCTCAGGGACACACAGTCCAACAGCACCTAGCTCGGTGACACACAGACCGACAGCGCACAGCTAAGTGACACGCAGACCAACAGCACACAGCCAAGTGACACACAGACCGACAGCACACAACTCTGTGACACGCAGACCTGCTGCGCACAGCTCAGTAACACACATACGTATAGCAAAGTAATCAGTGACACACATATCCGCAGCAGACAGCTTGGTCACACACAGACCGACAGCACAGTCGTCAGTGACACACAGACCCGCAGCAGACAGCTTGGTCACACACAGACTGACAGCACACAGCTCGGGGACACGCATACCGACAGCACGCACCGCAGTTGCACACAAACCGACAGAACACAGCTCGGTGACCCACAGACTGAAGCACACAGCTCGGTGACACACAAACCGACAACACACAGCTCCGGTACACACATACCAACAGCACACAGCGCAGTTGCACACAAATCGACAGCACACTGCTCGATGACACACAGACCGACAGCACACTGCTGGGTGACACACAGACCGACAGCACACAGCTCAGTGACATACAGACAGACATCACTTAGCTCGGTGACACACAGACCGACAGCACAAAGATCGGTAACACACATACCGATATCACATAGCTCAGTGACACACAGACCGACGGCTCACAGCTCTATGACACACAGTCGACAGCAGACAACTCGGCGGCACATTGAATGACAGCACACAGCTCGGTGACACGCAGGCCGGCAGCACACAGCTCGGTGGCACACATACGTATAGCACAGTCATCAGTGACACACAGACCCGCAGCAGGCAGCTTGGTCACACACAGACCGAGAGCACACAGCTCAGTGACACACAGACCGACAGCTTACAGCTCGGTGACACGCAAACCGACAGAACACAGCACAGTAACACACACATACACAACACACATCACAGTAACACACAAACCGATATCTCACAGCTCGTTGACACACAGACTGACAGCACACAGCTCGGGGACACACATACCGACAGCACACAGCTCAGTGACACACAGATCGATAGCACACATCTCAGTGACACACAGACCGACAGCAACACAGGTTGGGAACACACAGACTGACAGCTCGCAGCTCAGTCGCAAAAGACCAATAGCGAACAGTTCAGTGCCAAGCAGACCAACATCACACAGCTCAGTGCCATACAGGCCGACATCACAGAGCTCGTCGACAAAAAAACCGACAGCACGCAGTTCAGTGACTGACAGCCCAACAGTATACAGCTCAGTGACGCACATTCCGACAGTACGCAGCTCGGTAACACACATTCCGACAGCGCACACCTCAGTGACACAGACCGACAGCAGGCAGCTCTGTGACACACAGACCGACAGCACACATCACCTTGGTGACTCACATTCCGACAGCTCACACCTCAGTGACACACATCCCGACATCAGCACACAGCTCGGTGAAAGACAGACTGACGGCACATAGCTCAGGGACACACAGACCAACATCACACATCTCAATGCCACAAAAACCGACCGCACGCAGGTCAGTGCCATACAGGCCGACATCACAGAGCTCTGTGGCACACAGACAAACAGGACATAGCTTAGTGACGTACATGCCGACAGCACACTGCCCAGTGACACACATACCAACATCACAGAGCTAAGTGCCATACAGACCCACCGCAAACTGCTCGGTGACACACAGACCGACAGCACCATCTCAGTGACACATATACCGAGAGCACCCAGCTCGGTAACACACAGTCCGACAGCACACACCTCAGTGACAAACAGACCGACGGCACGCAGCTCGGTGACACACAGACAAACAACACACCGCTCAGTAACACAGGGACCGACAGCACACATCTTGGGGACACAAACCCGACACCACACAGCCCAATGACACAAAGACCGTTACCACACAGATCAGTG
This sequence comes from Arenicola marina, assembly GCA_964019135.1. Taxonomy (NCBI): domain Eukaryota; kingdom Metazoa; phylum Annelida; class Polychaeta; family Arenicolidae; genus Arenicola; species Arenicola marina. The sequence goes on from OZ025253.1 coordinate 21,814,350, forward strand.
AAACACATACCGATAGCACACAGCTCAGTGACACACACACCGTCAGCACACAGCTCAGTGACACACAGACCGACATCACGCAGATCGGCGATACACAGACCGAGAGCCCACATCTCACTGACACACAGACTGACAGCAAACTGCTCCGTGACACGCAGACCGACAGCACACAGCTCAGGGACACACAGTCCAACAGCACCTAGCTCGGTGACACACAGACCGACAGCACACAGCTAAGTGACACGCAGACCAACAGCACACAGCCAAGTGACACACAGACCGACAGCACACAACTCGGTGACTCACAGACCGACGGCTCACAGCTCTATGACACACAGCCAACATCATACAAATCGGTGGCACATTGAATGACAGCACACAGCTCGGTGACACACACACCGACAGCACACAGCTCTGTGACACGCAGACCTGCTGCGCACAGCTCAGTAACACACATACGTATAGCAAAGTAATCAGTGATACACATATCCGCAGCAGACAGCTTGGTCACACACAGACCGACAGCAAGTCGTCAGTGACACACAGACCCGCAGCAGACAGCTTGGTCACACACAGACTGACAGCACACAGCTCGGGGACACGCATACCGACAGCACACACCGCAGTTGCACACAAACCGACAGAACACAGCTCGGTGACACACAGACTGAAGCACACAGCTCGGTGAAACACAAACCGGCAACACACAGCTCCGGTACACACATACCGACAGCACACAGCGCAGTTGCACACAAATCGACAGCACACTGCTCGATGACACACAGACCGACAGCACACTGCTGGGTGACACACAGACCGACAGCACACAGCTCAGTGACATAAAGACAGACATCACTTAGCTCGGTGACACACAGACCGACAGCACACAGCTCAGTGACACACAGACCGACAGCTTACAGCTCGGTGACACGCAAACCGACAGAACACAGCACAGTAACACACACGTCCACAACACACAGCACAGTAACACACAAACCGATGTCTCACAGCTCGTTGACACACAGACTGACAGCACACAGCTCGGGCACACACATACCGACAGCACACAGCTCAGTGACAAACAGACGGACCGCTTACAGCTCGGTGACACGCAAACCGACAGAACACAGCACAGTAACACACAAACCGATATCTCACAGCTCGGTGACACACATACTGACAGCACACAGCTCGGGGACACACATACTGACAGCACACAGCGCAGTTGCACACAAACCGACAGAACACAGTTCGGTGACACACAGACCGACAGCACACAGATCATTGACACACAGACCGACATCACACAGCTCAGTGACACAAAAACGGTCAACACACTGCTCGATGACACACAGACCGACACAGACCGACAGCACACTGCTGGGTGACACACAGACGGACAGCACACAGCTCAGTGACACACAGACCGACATTACTTAGCTCGGTGACACACAGACCGACAGCACAAAGCTCGATAACACACATACCGACAGCACACAGCTCTGTAACACGCAGACCTGCTGCCCACAGCTCAGTAACACACATACGCATAGCAAAGTCATCAGTGACACACAAATCCGCAGCAGACAGCTTGGTCACACACAGACCGACAGCACACAGCTCAGTGACACACAGACCGACAGCTTACAGCTCGGTGACACGCAAACCGACAGAACACAGCACAGTAACACACACATCCACAACACACAGCACAGTAAAACACAAACCGATATCTCACAGCTCGGTGACACACATACTGACAGCACACAGCTCGGGGACACACATACTGACAGCACACAGCGCAGTTGCACACAAACCGACAGAACACAGTTCGGTGACGCACAGACCGACAGCACACAGATCATTGACACACAGACCGACATCACACAGCTCAGTGACACAAAAAGCGACAGCACACTGCTCGATGACACACAGACCGACAGCACACGGCTGGGTGACACACAGACGGACAGCACACAGCTCAGTGACACACAGACAGACATCACTTAGCTCGGTGACACACAAACCGACAGCACAAAGCTCGGTAACACACATACCGACATCACATAGCTCAGTGACACACATACCGACGGCTCACAGCTATATGACACACAGCCAACCGCATACAACTCGGTGGCACATTGAATGACAGCACACAGCTCGGTGACACACAAACCGACAGCATACAGCTCTGTGACACACATACGTATAACAAAGTCATCAGTGACACACAGATCCGCAGCAGACAGCTTGGTCACACACAGACTGACAGCACACAGCTCAGGGACACACATACCGACAGCACACACCGCAGTTGCACACAAACCGACAGAACACGTCTCGGTGACACACAGACTGAAGCACACAGCTCGATGACACACAAACCGACAACACACAGCTCCGGTACACACAAACCGACAGCACACTGCTCGATGACGCACAGACCGACAGCACACTGCTGGGTGACACACAGACCGACAGCACACAGCTCAGTGACATACAGACATACATCACTTAGCTCGGTGACACACAGACCGACAGCACAAAGCTCGGTAACACACATAACGACATCACATAGCTCAGTGACACACAGACCGACGGCTCACAGCTCTATGACACACAGCCGACATCATACACCTCGGTGGCACATTGAATGACAGCACACAGCTCGGTGACACACAAACCGACAGCACACAGCTCGGTGACACTGCCACGTATGCTGAATAATTATGAAGTTGTAGTCTTATTATAGTGCCTAACAAGGCAATGGTACATCTTGTAGTTTCAAGCAGCAAACTTAACAGCAGGTTCGGCAAACCAAACGGTTGACTGCCAGTGAATGAAGTTCTCGGAATATATAACGCCTTGGTGGCACTAACAGCTAACCCTAATCATTGCGGCATCAACACTGCAAAATTGCAGGTATTTAATGTAAAATATACCTGAAAGCATGAAAGGACACAACTCGATTCGTGGCGATATGTCCTATTTGTAGTTAACAGGGCGCCGCTGATCACGCAAACTGCGTTATCGTCAGCGCAGTGGCAGACCAATGTTACTTGCTGCATTGCAAATTTTACAATGGGCGTGCACCGTGTGACCTATCATGGTGTACTATATATTTGGTGATATGCATTTGATCAACGTTTAGCTGACTGGGAAACTTATGGTATGCTATTAATATATCAAGTTATAGGATGAAGAAGAGATCTTCTTTATATACAACATAGAGATACCGTAGTTTCTCGAATAAGCGCAAGACCGGTTATTTATTTCGAGTAAAGAATAGCCCGGACGCTTTTCCATAAGGGCGGTTATTCGAACAAGGGCGCTTAATAATTGTTTTCTTCAGACTTTTGTCCACACGCTTTCCTTTGAAGACGATATGGGGGGGAGTTTAGTTCCACTGGCATTCGCAGCCAACGCCACCGTCTTTGGTGGCATTTTAATTGGGGTCAACCAGTAATTTTAAAGGAGTATTGCGGAGCGGATGGCTACTTTAGTAAACTAACCGTGTCATTTTTGTTTCAGCCCCGAGAGGTAAGTCAGACTCGATCGATGGGATGCGGACCGCCAGCCCACAGCTCGGTGACACACAGACCGACAGCACATAGCTCGGTGACACACAAACCTACAGCACATAGCTCGGGGACACACAAATCTACAGCACACAGGCTGGTGACACACAGACCAACAGCACACAGCTTAGTGACACACAGGCCATCACACAACTCAGTGACACACAAACCAACATCACACAGCTCGGTGACACACAGACCAACATCACACAGCTCGGTGACACGCAGACCGACAACACACAGCTCAATGCCATATAGGCCGACATCACAGAGTTCAATAACACACAGATCGACACAACACAGCTCAGTGACGCACAGACCAACAGCACGTAATTTAGTGACACATGGACTTACAGCAAACAGGTCAATAACACAGACCGACAGCACGCAGCTCGGAGACACATAGACCGACAGAACACAGATCAGTGAAACACCGACCGATAGCAACACAGGTCGGGAACACACAGACCGAGAGAACGCAGCTCAGTCGCAAAAGACCAACAGCACGCAGTTAAGTGACACACATACTGACAGCACAAAGTCCGTTGTCACACAGACCGACATCACACATCTCCGTAGCAGACAGACCGACAGCGCACAGCTCGGTGACACACAGAAAGACTGCACACTGCTCGGTGACACACAGACCGACAGCACATAGCTCGGTGACAGGTACACTGACTGCACACAGATTAGTGACACACAGATTAGTGAAACACAGATTAGTAAAACACAGATTAGTAAAACACAGATTAGTGACACACTGATTAGTGACACATAGATTAGTGTCACTCAGATAAGTGACACACAGACCAACAACACACAGCTCGGTGACTCACAGACTGACAGCTCAAAGCTCGGTAACACACAGACCAACAGCACACAGCTTAATTACGCACAAACCGACAGCACACAGCACAGTGACACACAGACCGATAGCACACAGCACAGTGACACACATACCGACAGAACACTGCTCGGTGACATGGACACCGATAGATCACCGCTCAGTGACGCACATACCGAGAGAAAAGAAATCAGCGACACACAGACCGACAACACGGAGCTCAGTGATACACAGACTCCTAGCACACAGCTAGTTGAGACACAGACCGACAGCACGCACCTCGGTGACACGTAGACGGACAGCACTATCTCAGTGACACATGAGAAGACAGCACACACCTCACTGACACACAGTCCGACAGCACACAGCTCAGTGACACACCCCGGCGGCGCCCAGTTCGGAGACACCCACCCTGAAAGCACACAGCTCGGTGACACACTTACCACCAGCACACAGCTCGGTGACACACAGGCCGTCGGCACACAGCTCGGTGACACAGACCGACAGCACACAGTTTAGTGACACAAAACCGACAGGACACAGGTTAGTTACGCACAGATCGACATCACACAGCTCGGTGACACACAGATCCACAGATCACAGTTCTGTGACACACACCGACATAACACAGCGCGGTGAAACACAGACCGACTGCATAAAGCTCGATGACACGCATACGGAAAACACACAGCTCGGTGAAACACAGACCAACTGAACACATCTCAGTGACACCCGGACCGACAGCACATAGCTCGGTGGCACACTGACAGCACACAGCTCAGTGACACATAGACTGACAGCACACAGCTCAGTGACACACACACCGACAGCTCACAGTTCAAAGACACACAGACCAAAAGCAAACAGGTTAATTACGCACAGACCGACAGAACAGCTCGGTGACACACAGACCAACGGCACACAACTTAGTTGCGCACAGGGCGTCAGCACACTGCTTAGTGACACACAGAACGACAACACACAGCTCGGTGACACACAGACTGACAGCACGGCGATTAGTGACACACAGACCGATATCACATAACTCGGGGATAAATAGACGGACAGGGCACAGTTCGGTTACACACAGACCAACAGAACACAGCTTAGTGACACACAGACTAACAGCACACAGCTCAATGCCATACAAGCCGACATCACAGAATTCGCTGACACACAGACCGACAGCACATATTTCGCTGACACACAGACTGACAGCACACAGCTCGATGGCACACAGACCGACAGCATACCGCTCGGTGACACACAGGCCGACATCAGAGAGCTCGGTGAAACACAGGCCGACATCACAGAGCTCGGTGACACACAGACCAACAGCACACAACTTAGTAACGCACAGGACGACAGTACACTGCTCAATGACACACAGAACGACAACACACAGTTCGGTTCACACGTAGAGTGACAACACACAGATTAGTGACACACATACTAGTGACACAAAGATTAGTGACACACAGATTAGTGACACATAGATTAGCGACACACATATTTGTGACACGCAGACCGACAACACACAGCTCGGTGACAAACAGACCAACAGCACACAGCTGAGTGCCACAAAGACCAACATCACACAGCTCAGTGTCAAACAGGCCGACATTCCAGAGCTCGGTGACACACAGGCCACAAGCACACAACTTAGTAACGCACAGGGCGACAGCACACTGCTCAGTGACACACAGAGCGACAACACACTGCTCAGTGACACACAGAGCGACAACACACAGCTCGGTGACACACAGACCAACAGCACACAGGTCAATGCCATCCAGACCGACATCACAGAGTTTGCTGACACACAGACCGACAGCACATATTTCGCTGACACACAGACCAACAGCACACAGCTCGGTGATACACAGACCAACAGCACACAGCTCGGTGATACACAGATCAACAGCACACAGCTCGATGGCACACAGACCGACAGCACACCGCTTAGTGACACACAAACCAACAGCACACATACCGTTCACACACATACCCACAGCACACAGTCCAGTGACACACAAACCAATAACGATAGCTCAGTGAAACACAGACCAACAACACACGGCTCGGTGACACACAGACCAACACCAAACAGCTCAATGCCACACTGACCGACCGTGCACGGCTCGGTGACACACAGACCGACAGCACCATCTCGGTGACGCGTAGACTGACATCACATAGATTAGCGACACACAGATTAGTGACACACAGACCGACAGCACACAGCTCGGTGACACACAGGCCGACATCAGAGAGCTCGGTGACACACAGACCAACGGCACGCAATTTAGTAACGCACAGGACGACAGCACACTGCTCAATGACACACAGAACGACAACACACAGCTCGGTCACACACAGACGGACAACACACAGCTCAATAACACACAGATCGGCCGCACATAGTCCGCTGACACACAAACCGACAACACACAGCTCGGTGACACAAAGACCGATAGCACGCAACCTGGTGACACACACACTGACAGCACACAGCTCAGAGACACACAGTCCGACAGCACATAGCCCGGTGACACACAAGCCGATAACACACAGCTCGTTGACACACAGTCCGACAGCACACAGCTCGGTGACACACAGTCAGACAGCACATAGCTCGGTGACACACCAGCCGACAGCACACAGCTCGGTGACACACATACCGACAGTGCACAGCTTGCTAACAAACAGACCAACAGCACACAGCTCGATAACAAAGGCCGCACACAGCTCAGAGACACACAGGCCGACAGTACACTGCTACGTGACACACAAACCGACAGTAAATGGCTCAGTGATACACAGACCGACAGCATATAGCTCAGTGACGCATAGAACGACAGCACACAGCTCGATGACACAAAGACGAACGGCACTTGGATCAATGACACACAGACCGACAGCACGCAGCTCAGTGACACTCAGACCGCCAGCATATAGCTCAGGGACACAAAGTCCGACAACACACATCTGTGTGATACACTAACCGACAGCACGCAGTTCAGTGACATAAACAAACAGCACACAGCTCGGTAACTCACAGACTAACAGCACACAGCTCGGTAACACAGACAACAGACAGCTCAGAGACACACAGACCCACAGCATATAGTTCAGTGACACGAAGAACGACATTATACAGCTCGATGACACACAGGCGGACAGCACCCGGATCAGTGATATACAGAACGACAGCATATAGCTCAGTGACACATAAACTGACAGCACACAGCTCGGTGATACACAGACCGACAGCACACAGCTCGGTGATACACATACCGACAGCACACAGTACAGTGATACGCAGACCGACAGCGCACAGCCCGGTAACACACAGTCCGACAGCACACAGCTCGATGACACACAGCCCCACTGCACACTACTCGGTGACACACGGACCGACAGCACACAGTACAGTGATACACAGTCCGACAGCACCCAGCTCGGTGACACGTAGACCAACAGAACACAGCTCGGTAATACACAGACCGACTGCATACTGCTCGGTGACACGCAAACCGACAGCACACAGCTCAGTGATACACAGTCCGACAACACACAGCTGTGATATACAGACTGACAGAACACAGCTCGGTGGCGCCCAGACAGACAGTACACAGCTCGGTGACGCACAGACTGACAGCACACAGATCGTTCACACGCAGAACGACAGCACACAGCTCGGTGCCACACATACCGAGAGCGCACAGTTTATTGACACACAGACCGACCGCATACCGGTTGGTGAGACACGGACAGACAACACAGAGCTCGGTGACACACATACCATCAGAACGCAGCTCGGTAACGCACACACAAACAGCACACAGCTCGGTGACTCACAGAGCGACAGCACACTGCCCGGTGACACACAGTCCGACAGCACACAGCTGGGTAACACACAGACCGACAGCACACAGCTCGGTGACACGCAGACCGACAGCACACAGTTCAGGGACACAGGCACCGACAGCACACAATTCGGTGAACCACAGTGCCACAATTACGGGTCAGAGACACACATTCCGACACAGCACAACTCGGTGACACAGACCGACAGCACACAGCTCAGTGATACACAGACCGACAGCACACAGCTCAGTGACACAAAGTCTGACAGTTCATAGCTCGGTGACACACAGTCCACGGCATACAGCTCGGTGACTAACATCCCGACAACACCCAGCCCGATGAAACACAGTCCGACAGCACACAGCTTGGTGACACACAGTCCGACAGCACACAGCTCGATGACACACAGCCCCACTGCACACTACTCGGTGACACACGGACCGACAGCACACAATACAGTGATACACAGTCCGACAGCACACAGCTCGGTGACACGCAAACCGACAGCACACAGCTCCGTGACACGCAGGCCGACAGCACACAGTTCAAAGACACACACACCGACAGCACACATCTCATCGACGCACTGACCCACAGCACACCGGTCGGTGAGACACAGACAGACCGACAGCACACAGCTCTGTGACGCACAGACCGACAGCACACAGCTCGTTCACTCGCAGATCGACGGCACACAGCTCGTTGACACATAGACCGACAGCACACAGCTCAGTGACATACAAACCGACAACACACATTTCGGTGAGACACAGACCGACAGCACACAGCTCGGTGACGCACAGACTGACAGCACACAGCTCGGTGGCGCACAGACTGAGAGCACACAGCTCGTTCACACGCAGATCGACGGCACCCAGCTCGGTGACACACAGACCGAAAGCACACAGCTCGGCGACGCACAGACCGACAGCACACAGCTCAGTGACACACAGACCGACAGCACGCATCTGATGGACACACATCCCGACAGAACACAGTTCTGTAACATATATTGACAACACACATCTCCTTGACACACAAACCGACAGCACACATTTCGGTGACACACAGACCGACAGCACATAGCTCGGTGACGCACAGACTGACAGTACACAGCTCGTTCACACGCAGATCGTCGGCACACAGCTCAGTGACACACAGACCGACAGCACACAGCTCAGTGACACACAGACCGACAACACGCATCTCATTGACACACAACCCGACAGAACACAGTTCTGTAACATATATTGACAACACACATCTCCTTGACACACAAACCGACAGCGCACATTTCGGTGAGAACCCAACCGATAGCACACAACCTGGTGATGCACAGTCCGACAGCACACAGATCATTGTCACGCAGACCGACAGCATACTGTTCAGTAACACACAGACCGACAGCATAAAAGTCAGTGTCACAAACCGACACAGACAGCTTGGTGACACGCAGTTTCAGAGCACACAGCTCAGTGATACACAAACCGACAGCACCCAGCTCGGTGACCCACAGACAGACAACGCGCAGGTCGGTAACAAAAAGACTAAGAGCACACATTATCAGCGACAGAAAGACTGACAGCACACAGCTCAGTAACACACAGATTAAGAGCACACAACTCGGTAACACACAGACCAACAACACGCAGCTCGGTGGCACATAGACAAACACCAGGCAGCTCGGCAACACACAGCCCAATAGCATACAGCTCGGTAACACAGACAGCATACAGCGCAGAGACACACAGACCGACAGCAAGCAGCTCGGTGACTCGCAAACCAACAGCACACAGCTCAATGACACACAGACCGCCAGCACAAATCTCGGTGAAACACATACCGACAGCACCCAGCTCGAAGAAACACAGGCCGGCACCATAAAGTACAGAGATACGCAGTCCGACAGCACACAGCTCGATGATACACAGACCGACGACAGCTCGGTGACACGCAGGCCGACAGCACACAGTTCAAGGACACACACACCGACAGCACACATCTCATCGACACACAGACCCACAGCACATCGATCGGTGAGACACAGGCAGACACAACACAGCTCGGTAACACACAGACCGACAGCACACTGCTCGGTGACACGCAAACCGACAGCACACAGCTCAGTGACACTTAGACTGGCAGCACACAGCTCGGTGACAGACTGACGCACACAGCTTTGAGACACACACCCCGACGGCGCCAAGCACGGAGACACGCAGACCGACAGCGCCGTATTAGTGACACACATACCGACTGCACACAGCGCAATGATACAAATGCCAACAGCACACAGCTCGCTGAAACACAGATAGACGACACACAGCTCAGTGAGACCCAGACCGACCGCACACAGCTCAGTGACACACAGACCGACAGCTCACAGTTCGGAGACACACACCCCGACGGCGCGCAGCTCAGAGACACACACCCCGAAAGCACACAGCTCGGTGACACACCTACCTCAGCACACAGCCCAGTGAGACAGAGACCTGCAGCGCACAGCTCGGAGACGCACAGGCAGACAGCACACACCTCAGTGACACACGGACCGACAGCACATAACTCGGTGACACATATACCCACAACATCCAGCTAGGTGAGACCGACAGCTTACGGCTAGGCGACCCACAAACCGACAGCTCACAGCTAGGCGACACACAAACCGACAAAGCACTGCTCAGTGACACAGAGCCTGGCAGCACACAGCTCTGTGACACTTAGACCGACAGCACACAGCTCGGTGACACACAGACTGACGCACACAGTTTGGAGACACACACGCCGACGGCGCCAATCACGGAGACACGCAGACAGACAGCGCCGTATTAGTGACACACATACAGACTGCACACAGCGCAATGATACACATACCAACAGCACACAGCTCGCTGAACACAGACAACACACAGCTCAATGAGACCCAGACCGACATCACACAGCTAGGTGGGACGCAGACCGACGGCACACAGCTAGGTGGGACACATATCGACGACACACATCTAGGTCTGACAAACTCCGACGGCACACAGCTAGGTGGGGCACAGACCGACGGCACACAGCTAGGTGGGACACATATCGACGACACACATCTAGGTCTGACAAACTCCGACAGCACACAGCTAGGTGGGACACAGGCCGACGACACACAGTTCGGTGACACACTGATAGCACGCAGTGCAGTTACACACAGACCAACAGCACAGAGCTAGGCGACATACAAACTGACGGCTCACAGTTCCGTAACACACAGACCAACAGCTCACAGCTCGGTAACACACAGACCAACAGCACGCAGCTTAATTACGCACAGACCGACAGCACACAGCTCAAGAACACACAGACAGAGAGCACACAGCTCCGTGACACACATACCGACAGAACACTGCTCAGTGACACGGACACCGACAGAACACCGCTCAGTGACACGGACACCGACAGAACACCGCTCAGTGACACACATACCAACAGAAAAGGGCTCAGTGACACACAGACTGGCAGCATACAGCTAAGGGACACCCAGACCGACTCATAGCACACACCTCGGGGACACGCACACCGACAGCACCATGTCAGTGACACATAAGCCGACAGCACACAGCTCAGTGACACAAAACCGACGGCACACAGCTCATTGACACAAAACCGACGGCACAAAGCTCAGTGACACACAGACCGACTGCACACAGCCAAGTGACACACAGACCTACCGCACACAGCTTCGTGACACACAGGCCGACACCACACAGCTCAGTGACGCACAGACCAACCGCACACTGCTCGGTGATACACAGACCGAAAATCCGCAAGGTTCTCTTGGTTGACCGGTTGCTTGGTGATATCACGGATATTTGTGCACCATGATAGGTCCTAAGACGATTTGCTTGGATTGGTTCTCCGGTGGCGCCGCCTAGGAGTGATCGCGTAAAGTTGTACAGTTGCGCCGTCAACAGGCATCAATTTTAAAGTTTGTTCTGCCATAAATTGCACGAATTCGCGAAAGAAAGGTCCAGGAACCTTCTTCAGATTCCCCAAGAAAAAAGAAAGATAAATCCTGCTTCTGACATAAACTTTGTCAGTCATGGATATCATGCATCTATTATCACCTCCACGATTGCTTACAATTGGTTATTATCGCCCACGACGAAAGCCGGCGAATGATGCGAGTAAAGACTGTCAAACTTCTGTCAGGCAAATCAGGTAAATCAGAGGAGAAGGGGGGGGGGTGGTAGGGGTCCCCCACAGCGTATTCAAAACACATTGGGATCGTTGCGAAGCATTTCTCAACAATTACCGACATTGCTCAGTGACACGCAGACCGACAACACACAGCTGAATGCCATATAGCCCGACATCACAGTTCAATAACACACAGCTCAATGCCATATAGGCCGACATCACAGAGTTCAATAACACACAGATCGACACAATACAGCTCAGTTACGCACAGACCAACAGCACGTAGTTTAGTGACACATAGACTTACAGCACAGCTCAGTGACACACATACCGATAGCGCACATCTCAGTGACACACAGACCGACAACACACAGCTCAATGACACACAGACCGACAGCACGCAGCTCAGTCGCAAAAGACCAACAACACGCAGTTCAGTGCCAAGCAGACCAACATCACACAGCTCAGTGCCATACATGCCGACATCACAGAGCCCGGCGAAACAAAGACCGACAGCACACAGCTCGGTGACACACAGACCAAGAGCACACATCTCAATTAGGCACAGACCGACCACACACACCACAGTGACACACATATTTAGAGCACACAGCACAGTGACTCACAGACCGACAGCTCAAAGCTCGGTAACACACAGACCAAGAGCACACATCTTAATTAGGCACAGACCGACAACACACAGCACAGTGACAAACAGATTTAGAGCACACATCACAGTGACTCACAGACCGACAGCTCAAAGCTCGGTAACACACATACCAAGAGCACACAGCCTAATTACGCACAGACCGACAACACACAGCACAGTGACACACAGACCGAGAGTACGCAGCACAGTGACACACATACCGACAGAACACTGCACAGTGACACGGACACCGACAGAACACCACTCAGTGACGCACATGCCGAGCGAAAAGATATCAGCGACACACAGACCGACAACACGGAGCTCAATGATACACATACTCCTAGCACACAGCTCGTTGAGACACAGACCGAGAGCACGCACCTCGGTGACACGCAGACCGACAGCACCATCTCAGTGACACATGAGCCGACAGCACACACCTCACTGACACACAGAACGACAGCACACACCTCACTGACACCCAGAACGACAGCACACAGCTCAGTGACACACCCCGGCGGCGCCCAGTTCGGAGACACCCACCCTGAAAGCACACAGCTCGGTGACACACTTACCACCAGCACACAGCTCGGTGACACACAGGCCGTCGGCACACAGCTCGGTGACACAGACCGACATCACACAGCTCGGTGACACACATATCCACAGATCACAGTTCTGTGACACACACCGACATCACACAGCGCGGTGAAACACAGACCGACTGCATAAAGCTCGATGACACGCATACGGAAAACACACAGCTCGGTGAAACACAGATAGACAACACACAGCTCAGTGAGACACAGACCAACTGAACACATCTCAGTGACACCCGGACCGACAGCACATAGCTCGGTGGCACACTGTCAGCACACATCGCAGTGACACAGAGTCCGCCAGCTTACCGCTAGGCGACACACAAACCGACAAAGCACAGCTCGGTGACACAGAGCCCAACAAAGCACAGCTCGGTGACACAGAGCCCGACAGTAAACAGCCCTCTGATACACAGACCGACACCACACAACTCAATGACACACAGTCCGACAGCACACAGCTCAGTGACACATAGACTGACATCACACATATCAGTGACACATAGACCGACAGCACACAGCTCAGTGACACACACACCGACAGCTCACAGTTCAAAGACACACAGACCAAAATCAAACAGCTTAATTACGCACAGACCGACAAAACACTGCTCACTGATACGGAGACCGACAGAACACAGCTCAGTGACATACAGACCAGTATCTTCCAACTCAGTGACATACAGACTGACATCGCACAGCTCGGTGAGACACAGAAAGACAGCTCACACCTCGGTGACACACAGACCAACATCACACAGTTCGGTGACACACAGACCGAAAACACTCAGTTACACGCACTTATCGACAGTCGTCCACAGTTTTGTAACACACACCGAGAGCACGCACCTCGGTGACACATAACGCGACTGCACACAGCTCGGTGACACACATACCGACAGCACAAAACTCGGTGAAACACAAATCGACAACACGCAGCTCAGTGAAACGTAGACCGGCAGCATGTAGTTCGATGACCGACAGCACGCAGTTAAGTAACACACATACTGACGGCACAAAGCTCGGTGACACACAGACCGACAGCACACATTACCGTAGCAGACAGACCGACAGCGCACAGCTCGGTGAAACACAGACCGACAGTACACAGCTCAGTGAGACACAGACCAACTGAACACATCTCAGTGACACCCGGACCGACAGCACATAGCTCGGTGGCACACTGACAGCACACAGCGCAGTGGCACAGAGACCGCCAGCTTACAGCTAGGCGACACACAAACCGACAAAGCACAGCTCGGTGACACAGAGCCCGACAAAGCACAGCTCGGTGACACACAGACCGAGAGCACATAGCTCGTTGACACACAGACCGATATCACACAGCTCGGTGACACACATACCAACGGCACACATCTCCGTAGCAGACACACCGACAGCACACAGCTCCGTGAGACACATACCGATAGCACAGAGCTCAGTGACAAAGACACCGACGGCACTCAGTTCGGAGACACACACTCCGACGGCGCCCAGCTCGGAGACACACAGACAAGCATCGCACAGATCAGTGACACAGAGACCGACGGCACACAGTTCAGTGGCACACAAACCGACTGCACACCGCTCAATGACATTCAGACCCACAGCACACAACTCTGACTCAGACCGAGTGCACACAGCTCAATGACATACATACCGACTGCACACAGCTCAATGACATACAGACCCACATCACAAATCTGACACAGACTGACAGCACGCACCTCGGTGGCACACACCTCGACAACACATAGCTCGGTGACACACCTACCGACACCACACAGCTCAGGAACACACAAATCGACGAAACACAGCTCAGTGACACACAGACCGGCAGCACAGATTCCGGTAACGCACATACCAACAGCACACGGATCTCTCCCACAGACCGACGGCACACATCTCGGTGACGCATAGAAGGACAGAACACAGCTCAGTGACACGTAGACTGACAGCTCGAAGATTAGTGACACAAAGATTACTGACAAACAGATTGGTGATACACAGACTAGTGACACTCAGATGAGGGACACATAGATTAGTGACACACAGATTAGTGACACACATATTGGTGAGACACAGATTAATGACACACATATTAATGACACACAGACCGACAACACACAGCTGAGTGACACGCAGACTGACAGCACACAACTCAGTGACACACAGACCGACATAACACATCTCGATGACACACAGACCGGCAGAACACAGCTCGGTGAAACACAGACCGACAGCTCACAGCCCGGTGACACACAGACTGACAGCACGCAACTCTCTGTGAGACACAGATCGACAGCACACAGCTCAGTGACACAAAGACTGACAGCCCACAGCTCAGTGACATACAGACCGACAGCACACAGCTCAGTGACACACAGATCGACAGCACACGATACAGAAACTGACAGGACACAGCTCGGTGACACACAGACCGACATCACACGGCTCGGTGTCATACAGACCGACAGGACAGAGCTCGGTGGAACACAAACCGAGAGCACACGGCTTTAGTGACACACCGGTCGACAACACACAGCTCAGTTACATACAGACCGACAGCACACAGCTTAGTGACACACAGACTGACAGCACACTGCTTGGTGACACACACACCGACAATCCGCAGGATTCTCTTGCTTGACCGGCTGCTTTGTGATATCAAAGATATTAGTACACCAAGATAGGTCATACGGCGATTTCCTTGTAATCGTTCTCCAGTGGCGCCGTCAAGCGGTGATCGCGTACTGTTGCACAGTACCGCCGTCAACAGGCATCAAATTTAAACTTGCTCTGCCTTAAATGGCGCGAATTCGCGGAAGAAATGTCCAAGAACGTTCTTCAGATTCCCCAAGGCAAAAGAAAGATAAAACCTGCTTCTTGCAATAATCTTACCAGTCATGGATATCGTGCATCCAATATCACCTCATCGAATGCTGACAATTCTCTATTATCGCCGACGACAAAGCGGGCGTGTGATACAAGTAAAGACAGTCAAAAATATATTAAGCAAATCAGGTAAATCTGAGGAGGGGGGGGGGGAGGCAGGGTCCCCCGCAGCGTATTCAAAACACAGTGGGATCGTTGTCAAGCATTACTCAACAATTACCAGATGACAACAAGCTCTAAATTACTGCTAAGGCCTAACGAATGTGTAATCAGGTTTCCTGATCAGATGATCGATGTCCTGGGGTTTGAATCAAAATAAGGTTAGGCTAACTCAGGCCCCGGGACTCAGTCCACATAATATGATCACAGCTCTCTAAACTTCGGACTTTCTGTTGCTCGTTACATACACACTTATAGACTTTTCCAGTGGCATTGAACGATAGACGAATGTATTATATGACGGAATATGCCAATACAGCAAAGACAACATGGGGATAGCCCAGGGGCGGTTCCCGTATGTTTTATTTTTTTTAATATGGAGGGGCCCGCTATACACTTGCGACCTGGTGGGGGGCGGGGGGGGGGGGGTGGGGGTCTGAAAAAATGGGATCCGGGTCCGCCAGATTGACGAAGACAATTTTGCATTGAAAACATGGCATTCATCCTCAAAAGGGGGGTGGGGGGTCCGGACCCCCCGGGACCCTCCGACCCCACCACTGCTGGTTCTCCTGCCCCCTATGCTAAATAATTATGAAGTTGTAGTATTATTATAATCTCTAAAAAGTCAAAGGTACATCTGTTGGTTTCAAGCAGAACAATTATCAGCAAGTTAGGGAAACCAAATAATTTACTGCCAGTGAATGATGTTCTCGGAATATATATCGCCTTGGTGGCACTAAAAGCGAGGCCTAATCATTGCGGCATCGACACTACAAAATTGCCTCTATTTAATGTAAAAGATAACTGAAAGCCTGAAAGGACACAACCAGGCTTTATATCAACTTGATTCATAGCCATAGATCATATTTGTAGTTCGCATGGCGCCGCTGATCACGCACACTCCGTTATCGTCAGCGCAGTAGCAGACAAACGTTACTCGCCGCATTACACATTTTAAGATAGGCGCGCGCCGTATGACCTATCTTGGTGTATTAATATCTTTGATGATATGCCTTTGATAAACCTTTAGCTGACTGGAAAAATTGTTGTATGCTGTTATTATATCAAATTATAGGATAAAGCTGTGATCTTCTTCATATACAAAATAGAGATAATAATGTGGAGTGTTAATTGTGGGCGAACCCGTAACTTTAAACGAGCTTCGTGGAGCGGAATGATACTTTAGTAAGCTAACCGTCTGACTGTAATCCAAAAATGAACGATGTTAAAATCATGGCATTTTTTTCAGGGCAACGCAAAGCAGGTAAGTCATACTTTATCGACAGCATTTGAAGCGAATACAGCTTGGTGACACACAGAACAACAGCACACAGGTCGGGGACACACAACCCGACAGCACGCAGATCGATGGCACACAGACCGACGGCACTTATCTCCGGGGCCCACAGACCAACAGCACACAGCTCAGTGACGAATAGACTGACAGCACATAGTTCCTTGACAGGCAGACCGACAGCACACAGCTTAGTGACGCACAGGCCGACAACACACTGCTCAGTGACACACAGTCCAACATCTCACAGCTCAAAGACACACAGACCGACAGCACCTAGTTCTTTGACAGGCAGACCGACAGCACACAGCGCGTTGACACAGCGACCGACAGCACACATCTCTGTAGCAGACAGACTGACAGCGCACAGCTCGGAAAAACACATGCCGATAGCACACAGCGCGTTGACACACAGAACGACACCACACAGCTCAGTAACACACAGACAGACAACACACAGCTCAGCGACACACAGACCGACAACAAACAGATCCGTGATACACAGACCGAGAGCACACAGTTCACTCAAACAGGCTGGCAGCACTGCTCGGTGACACACAGACCGACAGCACACAGATCAGTGATACACAGACCGACACCACACAGCTCGGTGACCCACAGACCCACAACACGCAGCTCAGTGACTCACAGACTGACAGCGCTCAGCGTAGTGACGCACAGGCCGACAGCACACTGCTCAGTGACACACAGAACAACATCACGCAGCTCGGTGACGCACAGACCAACAGCACACAGCTTAGAGACGCGCATGCCGACAGCCCACTAGTCAGTGACACACAGAAGGACATCACACAGCTCAAAGACGCACAGACCGACAGCGCACAGCTCGGTGACGCATTGACAAACAGCACACAACTACTAGCAGACAAACCGACAGCGCACAGCTCGGTGACACACAGACCGACAGCGCACAGGTCGCTGACACGTAGACTGACAGCACACAGATTAGTGACACACAGATTAGTGACATACAGATTAGTGACGCACAGACCAACAACACATAGCTCGGTGATACACAGACCGACAGCACGCAGCTCAGTGACACACAGACCGACAACGCGCAGCTCGGTAACACACATTCCGGCAGCACACAGCTCAATGACACGCAGACCGAGAGCACCCAGTTCAGTGACGCACAGACCGACAGGACACTGCTCGGTGACACACAGACCGACCGCACACAGCTCGGAAATACACAGACCGACAGCACACAGCTCAATGGCCGACACACCAACAGCACACAGCTCAGTGACACACAGACCTACAGCGCGCAGCTCGGAGACACATAGACCGACAGAACACACCTCAGTGACACACAGACAGAGAGCACACAGAGCGACAGCACACAGGTCGGGGACACCGGGTGGAGTCTGCTGCGTCAGTAATGTGTATGCTTCTTTAGATTTTCTTACTGGAGCGGTTTCTTTGCGATATGCTTTTGATAAGCGTTTATCTGACTGCAAAACTATTATGTCATATGCTATTATTATATCAAATTATAGTATAAAGCTCTGATCTTCTTCATGTACAAAATAGAGATAACCAGGTGGAATTTTAATTGGGGTGAACCCGTAACTTTAAACCAGCATTGTGGAGCGGATTAATACTTTAGTAAACTAATCATCTGAGTTTAATTCAGAGTAAGACAGACTTTATCGACAGCAGCTTAAGCGAATACAGGCGTCATACATAATCTTGAGGCAATGGGCGAACGACGCAAGGCGCATTTCTTTGGTAGCCCGGGTGTATCCCACGGTCGACCGCATACGCACATTAATTACGCATCGGTTTACCGCCCACACTTTTTTCACCCAGAAAATAGAGATAAACAGAACCCGTAACTTTAAACGAGCATTGCGGAGCGGATTGCTACATTAGTAAACTAACCGAGTGACTTTTTTTCATGGAATATGAGTAAGTCAGGCTTGATCGACGGGGTACTGACCGCCAGACCACAACGTGGTGATACACAGGCCGACAACACACAGCTCAGTGACACACAGACCGACAGCACACTGCTCGATGACACAGCCACAGAGCACAATGCTCCGTGACACACAGACCAGCAGCACCCAGCTCAATGACACACAGACCAACAGCACACTGCTCAGTGACACACATACCGACAGCATACTGCTCAATGACACACAAACCAACAACACACAGCTTAGTGACACACAGACCGACAGTATACTGCTCAGTGACATACAGATGAACAACACTCAGCTCAGTGCCACACATAAATGGCGCACTTATCGACAGCCCACAGTATTGTAACATTCACCGACAGCAGGCAAATCGGTGACACACAACCCGACTTCACACAGCCCGGTGACACACCTACCGACAGCACACAGCTCGGCGAAACACAGATCGACAACACGCAACTCAGTGACACACAGACCGACAAAACACAGCTCGGTGACACGTAGACTGACAGCACACAGATTAGTGACACATATATTAGTGACACCCATATTAGTGACACCCATATTAATGACACATTTTAGTGACGCACAGATTTGTAACACACATATTAGTGACACACAGACCAACAACACTCAGTTCTGTGGAACACAGACCGACAGCACACAGCTCAGTGACACACAGACCGACCACACACAGCTCGGTTACACACAGACCGAAATCACACAGGTCTGGGACACACAAACCGACAGCACGCAGCTCAATGGCAAAATACCAACATCACACAGCTCAGTGCCACACAGACCAACATCACACACTCAAAGACGCACAGACTGACCGCACACAGCTCGGCGACACTTAGACTGACAACACACAGATTAGTGACACACAGATTAGCGATACACATATTAGTGACACACAGATTAGTGACACACAGATTAGTAACACACAGACCGACAGCACACAGCTCAGCGACACACAGACCGATAGCACGCAGTTCAGTGACTCACAGACGGACAGCACACAGCTCGATGATACACAGACCGACAGCACACATCTCACTGACACACAGAGTGACAGCACACTGTTCGGTGACACACAGACCGACAGCACACAGGTCGGGAACACACATACCAACAGCACACAGCTCAGTGACACACAGACCGACAGCACACAGCTCGGTAAGACACATTCCGATAGCACACACCTCAGTGACACACAGACCGACAGCACGAAACTCGGTGACACACAGACCCACAGCACACAGCTTACTGCCTCACAGACCAACATCACACAGCTCGGTGACACACAAACCGACAGCACCATCTCAGTGACACATAGACCGACAGCACACAGCTCAAAGGCAAACAGACCGACAGCACGTAGTTCCTTGACAAAGAGACCCACAGCGCACAGCTCGGTGAAACACAGGCCGACAACGCACATATCAATGCAACACAGGCCAACCACACACAGCTCTGTGACACACTGACCGACAGCGCCTGGTTCCTTGACAGACAGACCCACAGCCCACAGGTCGTTGACACACAGATCAACCGCGCACATCTCCGTAGCAAACAGACCAACAGCGCACAGTTCTGTGAAACACAGGCCGCCAACACACATCTCGGTGACACACAGACCGTCGGCACACATCTCGGTGACACAGACCAACAGCACACAGCTTAGTCACACAAAGACCGACAGCACACAGGTTGGTTACGCACAGATCGAAAGTACACAGCTCAATGATACCACAGACCGACAGCACACAGCTCGGTGACACACAGACCGACAGCCCACTTCTCGGTGACACACACAATGAGAGCAGCAGCTCAGTAGCACACAGCCGGACAGCACACAGCTCAGTTACACACAGACCAACAGTCCACAGTTCAGTGACAAACAGACCGACAGTACACAGCTCAATAACACAAAGACCGACAGCACACAGATCGGGGACACACAGACCGACAGCACACCGCTCGGGGACACACAGACTGACACCACAAAGCTCGCTGACAGATAAATCGACAAACCACAGCTCAGTGACACACAGACCGAAAACACACGGTTCAGTGATAAACAGACTGACAGCACACAGCTCCGTGACACAAATACCAACAGCACATAAAGTCGTGTCACACAGACCTACATCAGACAGCTCGGTGACACACAGACCGACCGCACACAACCCGATCACACACAGACCGACAACACACATAGCTGGGTGACACACTGAGCGACAGCATACAGTTCATTGACACACAAACCAACACAACACAGCTCGGCGACACACAGACCGACAGCACACAGCTCAGTCACACGCAGACCAAGAGCACCCAACGCAATGACACACAGACCGATAGCACACAGCTCGGTGACACGCAGACCAAGAGCACACAGCGCAATGACACACAGACCGACAGCACACTGCTCAGTGACCCATATACTGATATCTCACAGCTCAGTGACGCACAGACCGACAGCACACAACGCTTTGACAAACAAACCGGTAGCACACACCTCGCTGACAGACAGACCGACAGCCCAACATAGGCGACACACACACTAACAGCACTCAAATTAGTAAAACTTAGACCGACAGCGCACAATTCGGAGTCAAAATACCGACAGCACACAGTTCGGTGACACTCAGACCAACAGCACACAGCCCGATCAGATACAGACCGATAACACACGCAGCTCCGTGACACACTGACCGACAGCAAACAGCTCAGTGACACAGAGACCGATAGGGCACAGATCGGTGATGACAGCACACAAATTAGTGACACATAGACCGACAGCACACCGCCCGGTCACACACAGACCAACATCACATAGTTCAGTGACACCCAGACTGACATCACACAGCTCGGTGACACAAATAACAACAGCACATAGCTTAGTGACACACAGACCGACAGCACGCAGCTCAGTGATGCGCAGAGCGACAGCACACAGCTCGATGACACACGGATCGACAACACACAGCTCCTTGACACACAGACCGACATCACACAGCTCGGTAACACACAGACCGACAGAACGCACCGCGGTGACACACAGACTGACAGCACACAGCTCCGTGACACAAATACCAACAGCACATAAAGTCGTGTCACACAGACCTACATCAGACAGCTCGGTGACACACAGACCGACCGCACACAACCCGATCACACACAGACCGACAACACACATAGCTGGGTGACACACTGAGCGACAGCATACAGTTCATTGACACACAAACCAACACAACACAGCTCGGAGACACACGGACCGACAACACACAGCTCGGCGACACACAGACCGACAGCACACAGCTCAGTCACACGCAGACCAAGAGCACCCAACGCAATGACACACAGACCGATAGCACACAGCTCGGTGACACGCAGACCAAGAGCACACAGCGCAATGACACACAGACCGACAGCACACTGCTCAGTGACGCATATACTGACATCTCACAGCTCAGTGACGCACAGACCGACAGCACACAACGCTTTGACAAACAAACCGGTAGCACACACCTCGCTGACAGACAGACCGACAGCCCCAGATAGGCGACACACACACTGACAGCACTCAAATTAGTAAAACTTAGACCGACAGCGCACAATTCGGAGTCAAAATACCGACAGCACACAGTTCGGTGACACTCAGACCAACAGCACACAGCCCGATCAGATACAGACCGATAACACACGCAGCTCCGTGACACACTGACCGACAGCAAACAGCTCAGTGACACAGAGACCGATAGGGCACAGATCGGTGATGACAGCACACAAATTAGTGACACATAGACCGACAGCACACCGCCCGGTTACACACCGACCAACATCACATAGTTCAGTGACACCCAGACTGACAGCACACAGCTCGATGACACACGGATCGACAACACACAGCTCCTTGACACACAGACCGACATCACACAGCTCGGTAACACACAGACCGACAGAACGCACCGCGGTGACACACAGACTGACAGCACACAGCTCAGTCACCCTCAGACTGACAGCGCACAGCTCGGAAAAAGACAGGCCGATAGCACACAACTCTGTGACACACAGACGGATAGTATACTGCTCACTGACACACAGACCGACAACACACAGCTCGGTCATACATAGACCGACAGCACACAGCTCTGTGACACACAGAAAGACAGATCACAGTTTTGTAACACACACCGACATCACACCATCACAGCTACGAGGTAGCTCGTAACACATAGCTCGGTGACACACGAACCCACAGCCCACAGATCAGTGACACACAGATAGACAGCACACTGCTCAGTGACACACGGACCGACGGCACATAGCTCGGTGACACACAGACCGACAGAACCCAACTAGGTGACACACTGACAGCACACCTCACAATGTCACGCAGACCGACAGCTCATAGCTAGGCGAAACACAAACCGACAGCTCACAGTTAGGCTACTCACAAACCGACAAAGCACAGCTAGGCGACACGCAAACCGACAAAGCACATCTCAGTGACACATAGACCGACAGCACACAGCTCAGTGACACACAGCTCACAGCTCGGTGATACCCAAACCAGTATCACACAGCACAGTGACATACATTCCGACAGCACAAACCTCAGTGAAACCCAGACCAACAGCACACAGCTCAGTGACAAAGAGACGAACAACACACAGCTCAGTGCCACACAGACGAACATCACACAGCTCAGTGCCACACAGCCCGACAACACACAGATTAGTGACACACAGACCGACACAACACAGCTCAGTGACACACAGACCGACAGCACATAGATCGGTGACACACAGACCGACAGTACACTGCTTACTGACGCACAAACCGACAGCACACAACTCGGTGATACATAGCCCGACAGCACACATCTCTGTAACACACAGAAAGACAGATCACAGTTCTGTAACCCACACCGACATCACACAGCGCGGTGAAATACAGACCGACTGCACACAGCTCGATGACACCTTTACCGACAGCACACAGCTCGATGACACACAGATCGACCGCACACAGCTCAGTGACACGTAGTCCGACAGAACACTGCTCAGTGACACACAGATCGACAACACACAGCTCGGTGACACAGAGACCGACAGCACACAGCTCTGTGATACACAGACCAACAGCACGCAGCTCAGTGGCACATATACCGACTTCACACAGCTCGGTGACACACAAACCGCACACTGCTCGCTTACGCACAAACCAAAAGCACACAGCTCAGTGACACACAGACCCACAACACACCGGTCGGTGAGACACAGGCAGACACAACGCAGCTCGGTAACACACAGACCAACAGCACACAGCTCGGTGATACACAGACCGACAGCACACTGCTCGTTGACACGCAGTTCGACAGCACACAGCTCAGTGAAACACAGACCGACAGCACACAACTCGGTGACACACAGACCGAGAGCGCACAACTTAGTGACCTACAGACCGACCGCACTCTGGTCGGCAACACACAGACCGACAGCACACAGCTCAATGACACACATACCGACAACACACAGCTCGGACCGGCACAGACCGACAGCCCACAGCTCGGTCCCTCACAGACCGACAGCACACAGCTCGGTCCCTCACAGACCGACAGCATACAGCTCGGTCACACACGCACCAACAGCACACAGCTCAGTGACACACAGACCGACAACACACAGCTCGGTCCCGCTGAGTCAGAGAGCTCACAGCCAATTAACGCACATACCGACAGCTCACGTTCAGTAAGACACAGACCGATAGCTCACAGCTTGGTAAAACACAGACAGCACAGAGCTCGGTGACACACAAACCGACAATACACAGCTCGGTGACACACATACCGACAACACACATCTCAGTAACACGCTTACCGACAGCTCACAGCTCGGTGACTCACAGACAACACCCAGCTCGGTAACACACCGACTTACAACACACATCTCAATAACACACATACCGGCAACACACAGCTCGCTGGTACACAGACAGACAGCACACAGCTCAGTGATACACGGACCGACAGCACACAGCTCAGTGACACACAGGTCTCCAGCACGCAGCTCGGAGATAGACACATCGACAACACACAGAACAGTAACACACACATCCACAACACACGGCACAGTAGCACACAAACCGATATCTCACAGCTCGGTGACACATAAGACTGACCGCACATAGCTAGGTGACACACAGACTGAAGCACACAGCTCGGTGACACACAGACTGAAGCACACAGCTCGGTGACACACAAACCGACACCACACAGCGCAGTGGCACACATACCGACAGAACACAGCCCGGTGACACAAAGACTGACAGCACACAGCTCGGTGACACAGAGACCGACAGCACACAGCTCTGTGATACACAGACCAACAGCACGCAGCTCAGTGGCACATATACCGACTTCACACAGGTCGGTGACACACAGACCGCACACTGCTTGCTTACGCACAAACCAAAAGCACACAGCTTAGTGACAGGCAGACCCACACCACACAGCTGGGTGACACACAGACCCACAACACACCGGTCGGTGAGACACAGGCAGACACAACACAGCGCGGTAGCACACATACCAACAGCAGACAGCTCGGTGATACACAGACCGATATCTCACTGCTCGTTGACACGCAGGTCGACAGCACACAGCTCAGTGAAATACAGACCGACAGCACACAGCTCGGTGACACACAGACCGAGAGCGCACAATTTAGTGACTTACAGACCGACCGCACTCTGGTCGGCAACACACAGACCGACAGCACACAGCTCAATGGCACACATACCGACAGCACACAGCTCGGACCGGCACATACCGACAGCACACAGCTCGGTCCCTCACAGACCGACAGCATACAGCTCGGTCACACAAGCACCAACAGCACACAGCTCAGTAACACACAGACCGACAGCCCACAGCTCGTTGACACACATACCGACAGCATACAGCTCGGACCGGCACAGACCGACAGCACACAGCTCGGTGACACAGAGCGCGACAGCACATAGCTCGGTAACACACAGACCAACAAAACACAGCTCGGTAATACACAGACCGACAGCATACTGCTCGGTGACACGCAAACCGACAGCACACAGCTCAGTGATACACAGTCCGACAACACACAGCTGTGATACACAGACTGACAGCACACAGCTCGGTGGCGCACAGACTGACAGTACACAGCTCGGTGACGCACAGACTGACAGCACACAGATCGTTCACACGCTGAACGACAGCACACAGCTCGGTGCCACACATAACGAGAGCGCACAGCTTATTGACACACAGACCGACCGCATACCGGTTGGTGAGACACGGACAGACAAAACACAGCTCGGTGACACACATACCATCAGAACGCAGCTCGGTAACGCACCGACCAACAGCACACAGCTCGGTGACTCATAGACCAGCAGCACACAGCTCTGTGACACACAAACCGACAGCACACATTACGGTGACACGCAGACCGACAACACACAGTACAGTGATACGCAGACCGACAGCACACAGCTCGGTAACACAAAGACTAACAGCACACAGCTCGGTCGGCACAGACCGCACACAGCTCAGAGACACACAGACCGACAGCACACTGCCCGGTGACACACAGTCCCACGGCACACAGCTCGGCAACACACAGACCTACGGCACACAGCTCGGTGACACCCAGACCGACAGCACACAGTTCAGGGACACACGCACCGACAGCACACAATTCGGTGAACCACAGTGCCACAATTACGGGTCAGAGAACCCACATTCCGACACAGCACAGCTCGGTGCCACACAGTCCACCGCATACAGCTCGGTGACTAACAGCCCGACAACACCCACCTTGGTGAAACACAGTCCGACAGCACACAGCTTGGTGACACACAGTCCGACAGCACACAGCTCGATGACACACAGCCCGACTGCACACTACTCGGTGACACACGGACCGACAGCACACAGTACAGTGATACACAGTCCGACAGCACACAGCTCGGTGACACGCAGACCGACAGCACACTGCTCGGTGACACGCAAACCGACAGCACACAGCTCCGTGACACGCAGGCCGACAGCACACAGTTCAAGGACACACACACCGACAGCCCACATCTCACCGACGCACTGACCCACAGCACACCGGTCGGTGAGACACAGGCAGACACAACACAGCTCGGTAACACACAGACCAACAGAACACAGCTCGGTAATACACAGACCGACAGCATACTGCTCGGTGACACGCAAACCGACAGCACACAGCTCAGTGATACACAGACTGACAGCACACAGCTCGGTGGCGCACAGACTGACAGTACACAGCTCGGTGACGCACAGACTGACAGCACACAGATCGTTCACACGCAGAACGACAGCACACAGCTCGGTGCCACACATACCGAGAGCGCACAGCTTATTGACACACAGACCGACCGCATACCGGTTGGTGAGACACGGACAGACAACACACAGCTCGGTGACACACATACCATCAGAACGCAGCTCGGTAACGCAGAGACCAACAGCACACAGCTCGGTGACTCACAGACCGACAGCTCACAGTACAGTGATACGCAGACCGACAGCACAAAGCTCGGTAACACAGAGACTAACAGCGCACAGCTCGGTCTGCAGAGACCGCACACAGCTCAGAGAAACACAGTCCGACAGCAGACAGCTGGGTAACACACAGACCGACAGCACACAGCTCGGTGACACGCAGACCGACAGCACACAGTTCAGGGACACACGCACCGACAGCACACAATTCGGTGAACCACAGTGCCACAATTACGGGTCAGAGACACACATTCCGACACAGCACAACTCGGTGACACAGACCGACAGCACACAGCTCAGTGATACACAGACCGACAGCACACAGCTCAGTGACACAAAGTCTGACAGTTCACAGCTCGGTGACACATAGACCGACAGCACACAGCTCAGTGACATACAAACCGACAGCACACATTTCGCTGAGACACAGACCGACAGCACACAGCTCGGTGGCGCACAGACTGAGAGCACACAGCTCGTTCACACGCAGATCGACGGCACACAGCTCGGTGACACACAGACCGAAAGCACACAGCTCAGTGACACACAGACCGACAGCACGCATCTGATTGACACACATCCAGACAACACGCATCTCATTGACACACAACCCGACAGAACACAGTTCTGTAACATATATTGACAACACACATCTCCTTGACACACAAACCGACAGCGCACATTTCGGTGAGAACCCAACCGTTAGCACACAACCTGGTGATGCACAGTCCGACAGCACACAGATCAGTGTCACACAGACCGACCGCATACTGTTCAGTGACACACAGACCGACAGCATAAAAGTCAGTGTCACCAATCGACACAGACAACTCGGTGACACGCAGTTTCAGAGCACACAGCTCAGTGATACACAAACCGACAGCACCCAGCTCGGTGACCCACAGACAGACAACGCGCAGGTCGGTAACACAAAGACTAAGAGCACATATTATCAACGACAGAGAGACTGACAGCACACAGCTCAGTAACACACAGATTAAGAGCACACAACTCGGTAACACACAACCAACAACACGCAGCTCGGTAACACAGGCAGTACACAGCTCAATGACACACAGACCGCCAGCACAAATCTCGGTGAAACACATACCGACAGCACACAGCTCGAAGAAACACAGGCCGGCAGCACACAGCTCGATGACACACAGACCGACGACAGCTCGGTGACACGCAGGCCGACAGCACACAGTTCAAGGACACACACACCGACAACACACATCTCATCGACACACAGACCCACAGCACACCGATCGGTGAGACACAGGCAGACACAACACAGCTCGGTAACACACAGACCGACAGCACACTGCTCGGTGACACGCAAACCGACAGCAAACGGCTCAGTGATACACAGACCGGCAACAAACAGCTGTGATACACAGAATGACAGCACACAGCTCGTTCACACGCAGATCGACAGCACACAACTCGGTGACACACAGACCGAGAGCTCACAGCTTAGTGACACACAGACCGACCGCATACCGGTTGGTTAGACACCGACATACAGCACACAGCTCGGTGATACACAGACCGACAGCACACACCACGGTGACACACAGACCGACAGCACACATCTCGTTCCCACGCAGATCGACAGCACACAGCTCGGTGACACACAGACCGACAGAACACAGCTCGGTAACGCACAGACAAACAACACACCGCTCCGTAACACAGGCAGCACACAACTCAGACACACAGTCACTTAAAAGTGACCTACAGACCGACCGCACTCTGGTCGGCAACACACAGACCGACAGCACACAGCTCAATGACACACATACCGACAGCACACAGCTCGGACCGGCACATACCGACAGCACACAGCTCGGTCCCTCACAGACCGACAGCATAGAGCTCGGTCACAAACGCACCAACATCACACAGCTCAGTGACACACAGACCGACAGCACACAGCTCGGTCCCGCAGAGTCAGAGAGATCACAGCTAATTAACGCACAGACCGACAGCTCACGTTCAGTAAGACACAGACCGATAGCTCACAGCTCGGTAAAACACAGACAACTCAGAGCTCGGTGACACACAAACCGACAATACACAGCTCGGTGACACACATACCGACAACACACATCTCAATAACACGCATACCGACAGCTCACCGCTCGCTGGTACACAGACAGACAACACACAGCTCAGTGATACACGGACCGACAGCACACAGCTCAGTGACGCACAGACAAACAACACTCAGCTTTGTGAGGCACAAAACGACAGCACACTTCTCGGTGACACACAAACCCAGTGCACACAGCTCAGTGTCACATAGACCGACAGCACACAACTCAAAGACACACAGGCCTCCAGCACACAGTTCGGTGATACACACATCGACAACACACAGAACAGTAACACACACAGCCACAACACACGGCACAGTAGCACACAAACCGATATCTCACAGCTCGGTGACACATAAGACTGACCGCACATAGCTAGGTGACACACAGACTGAAGCACACAGCTCGGTGACACACAAACCGACACCCCACAGCGCAGTGGCACACATACCAACAGAACACAGCCCGGTGACACACATACCGACAGCAGACAAATCATTGACACCCAGACCGAGAGCACACAGCTCGGTGACACAAAGACTGACAGCACACAGCTCGCTGACACAGAGACCGACAGCACACAGCTCTGTGATACACAGACCAACAGCACGCAGCTCAGTGGCACATATGCCGACTTCACACAGCTCGGTGACACACAGCCCGCACACTGCTCGCTTACGCACAAACCAAAAGCACACAGCTCAGTGACAGGCATACCCACAGCACACAGCTGGGTGACACACAGCTGGGTGACACACAGACCCACAACATACCGGTCGGTGAGAAACAGGCAGACACAACACAGCTCGGTAACACACAGACCAACAGCACACAGCTCGGTGATACACAGACCGACAGCACACAGCTCGGTGACGCACAGACCGACAGCACATAGCTCGGTGACGCACAGACTGACAGCACACAGCTCGTTCACACGCAGATCGTCGGCACACGACTCAGTGACACACAAACCCACAGCACACATTTCGGTGACACACAGACCGACAGCACATAGCTCGGTGACGCACAGACTGACAGCACACAGCTCCTTCACACGCAGATCGTCGGCACACAGCTCAGTGACACACAGACCGACAGCACGCAGCTCGGTGACGCACAGACCGACAGCACACAGCTCAGTGACACACAGACCGACAACACGCATCTCATTGACACACAAACCGACAGCGCACATTTCGGTGAGAACCCAACCGTTAGCACGCAACCTGGTGATGCACAGTCCGACAGCACACAGATCAGTGTCACACAGACCGACAGCATACTGTTCAGTGACACACAGACCGACAGCATCAAAGTCAGTGTCACCAACCGACACAGACAACTCGGTGACACGCAGTTTCAGAGCACACAGCTCAGTGATACACAAACCGACAGCACTCAGCTCGGTGACCCACAGACAGACAACGCGCAGGTCGGTAACACAAAGACTAAGAGCACACATTATCAGCGACAGAGAGACTGACAGCACACAGCTCAGTAACACACAGATTAAGAGCACACAACTCGGTAACACACAACCAACAACACGCAGCTCGGTAACACAGGCAGTACACAGTTCAGCGACACACAGACCGACAGCAAACAGCTCGATGGCACATAGACAAACACCATGCAGCTCGGCAACACACAGCCCAATAGCATACAGCTCGGTAACACAGACAGCATACAGCGCAGAGACACACAGACCGACAGCAAGCAGCTCGGTGACTCGCAAACCAACAGCACACAGCTCAATGACACACAGACCGCCAGCACAAATCTCGGTGAAACACATACCGACAGCACACAGCTCGAAGAAACACAGGCCGGCAGCATACAGTACAGTGATACGCAGTCCGACAGCACACAGCTCGATGACACACAGACCGACGACAGCTCGGTGACACGCAGGCCGACAGCACACAGTTCAAGGACACACACACCGACAGCACACATCTCATCGACACACAGACCCACAGCACACCGATCGGTGAGACACAGGCAGACACAACACAGCTCGGTAACAAACAGACCGACAGCACACTGCTCGGTGACACGCAAACCGACAGCAAACGGCTCAATGATACACAGACCGGCAACAAACAGCGGTGATACACAGACCAACAGCACGCAGCTCAGTGGCACATATACCGACTTCACACAGCTCGGTGACACACAGACCGCACACTGCTCGCTTACGCACAAACCAAAAGCACACAGCTCAGTGACAGGCATACCCACAGCACACAGCTGGGTGACACACAGCTGGGTGACACACAGACCCACAACATACCGGTCGGTGAGACACAGGCAGACACAACACAGCTCGGTAACACACAGACCAACAGCACACAACTCGGTGATACACAGACCGACAGCACACAGCTCGGTGACACACAGACCGAGAGCGCACAACTTAGTGACCTACAGACCGAGCGCACTCTGGTCGGCAACACACAGACCGACAGCACACAGCTTAATGACACACATACCGACAACACACAGCTCGGACCGGCACATACCGACAGCACACAGCTCAGTGACACACAGACCGACAGCACACAGCTCGGTTCCGCAGTGTCAGAGAGCTCACAGCTAATTAACGCACAGACCGACAGCTCACGTTCAGTTAGACACAGACCGATAGCTCACAGCTCGGTAAAACACAGACAGCACAGAGCTCGTTGACACGCAAACCGACAATACAAAGCTCGGTGACACACATACCGACAACAAACATCTCAGTAACACGCATACCTACAGCTCACAGCTCGGTGACACACAGACAACACACATCTCGGTGACACACCGACTTACAACACACATATCAGTAACACACATACCGGCAACACACAGCTCCCTGGTACACAGACAGACAGCACACAGCTCAGTGATACACGGACCGACAGCACACAGCTCAGTGACACACCCCGGCGGCGCCCAGTTCGGAGATACCCACACTGAAAGCACACAGCTCGGTGACACACGTACCACCAGCACACAGCTCGGTGACACACAGGCCGTCGGCGCACAGCTCGATGACACAGACCGACAGCACACAGTTTAATGACGCAAAAACCGACAGGACACAGGTTAGTTACGCACAGACCGACATCACATCGCTCGGTGACACACAAATCCACAGATCACAGTTCTGTGACACACACCGACATCACACAGCGCGGTGAAACACAGACCGACTGCATAAATCTCGATGACACGCACACGGAAAACACACAGCTCGGTGAAACACAGATAGACCACACACAACTCATTGAGACACAGAAAGACAGCGCGCAGCTCGGAGACAAACAGGCGGAGAGCACACAGCTCAGTGAGACGCAGACCAACTGAACACATCTCAGTGACACCAGGACCTACAGCACATTGCTCGGTGGCAGACTGACAGCACACAGCGCAGTGACACAGAGACCGCCAGCTTACAGCTAGGCGACACACAAACCGACAAAGCACAGCTCGGTGACACAGAGCCCGACAAAGCACAGCTCGGCGACACACAGACCGACAGCACACAGCTCAGTGACACACCCCGGTGGCGCCCAGTTCGGAGACACCCACCCTGAAAGCACACAGCTCGGTGACACACCCCGGCGGCGCCCAGTTCGGAAACACCCACACTGAAAGCACACAGCTCGGTGACACACTTACCACCGGCACACAGCTCGGTGACACACAGGCCCTCGGCACACAGCCCGGTGACACAGACCGACAGCACACAATTTATTGACACAAAAACCGACAGGAAACAGGTTAGTTAGGCACAGACCGACATCACACAGCGCGGTAAAACACAGACCGACTCCATAAAGCTCGATGACACGCATACGGAAAACACACAGCTCGGTGAAACACAGATAGACAAACATGCAGCTCAGTGAGACACAGAAAGGCAACGTGCAGCTCGGAGACACACAGGCGGAGAGCACACAGCTCAGTGAGACGCAGACCAACTGAACAGATCTCAGTGACACCCGGACCGACAGCACATAGCTCGGTGGCACACTGACAGCACACAGCGCAGTGACACAGAGACCGCCAGCTTATAGCTAGGCGACACACACATCGAAAAAGCACAGCTCGGTGACACAGAGCCCGACAAAGCACAGCTCGGTGGCACACTGACAGCACACAGCGCAGTGACACAGAGATCGCCAGCTCACAGCTAGGCGACACACAAACCGAAAAAGCACAGCTCGGTGACACAGAACCCGGCAGTACACAGCTCTCTGATACACACACCGACAGCTCACAGTTCAAAGATACACAGACCAAAAGCAAACAGCTTAATTACGCAAAGACCGACAGAACACTGCTCAGTGACACACAGACCAATATCTTCCAACTCAGTGACATACAGACTGACATCGCACACCTCGGTGAGACACAGAAAGACATCTCACACCTCGGTGACACACAGACCAACAGCACACAGTTTTGTAACACACACCGAGAGCACGCAGCTCGGTGACACATAACCCGACTGCACACAGCTCAGTGAGACACAGACCGGCAGCATGTAGTTGGATGACCGACAGCACGCAGATAAGCAACACACATATTGACGGCACAAAGCTCGGTGACACAAAGACCAACAGTACACCGCTGGGTGACACGTAGATTGACTGCACAGAGATTAGTGAAACACAGATTAGTGAAACACAGATTAGTGACACACAGATTAGTGACAAACAGACCGACAACACACAACTTAACTGCGCACAGAGCGACAGCACACTACTCAGTGACACACAAACCAACATCACACCCCTCAGGGACACAGACCGACAGCAGGCAGCTCGGTGAAACTCCGACCGACAGCACGCAGTTCAATGACACACAGAAAGACAACACAAAGCTCGTTAGCACACAGACCGACACCACACATGTCAGACAGACTGACAACGCACAGCTCGGTGAAGCACAAGCCGACAGCACACAGCTCGCTGACACAGGGACCGACAGCACACAGCTCGGTGACACGTAGACGGACAGCACACAGATTAGTGACACACAGATTAATGACACACGGATTAATGACACATAGATTAGTGACACATAAATTAGTGACCCACAGATTAGTGACCCACAGATTAGTGACCCACAGATTAGTGACACACAGTTTCATGGCACACAGATTAGTGAAACACAGACCGACGACACACATTTCCGTGAGCACACAGCTCGGGAACACACTGACCGTCAGCACATAGTTCGGTGACACATAGACTGACGCACACAGATTAGCGACACACAGATTAGTGACACACAGATTAGTGACACACAGATTAGTACCACACAGACTAGCGACACTCAGATTTGTGACACACAGACCGACAACCCACGGCTCGGAGACACACTGACCGACAGAAGACAGCTCCGTGACACGGAGACCGACAACACGCAGCTGAATGACACACAGACCGAAACCACATAGCTCGGTGACAGAGAGACCGACGGCACACAGCTCAGTGAAAAACAGACCAACAGCACACAGCTGAGTGACACACAGACTGACAGGACGCAGATTAGTCACACACAGACCGACATCACATAACTCGGGGATAAATAGACCGACAGGGCAGAGCTCGGTGACACACAAACCAACAGAACACAGTTTAGTGACACACAGACCAACAGCACACAGCTCAATGCCATACAGGCCGACATCACAGATTTCGCCGACACACAGACCGACAGCACATATTTCGCTGACGCACAGACCAAGAGCACACAGCTCGATGGCACACAGACCGACAGCACACCGCTTAGTGACACACAAACCGACAGCACACAGCTCGGTGATACACAGACCGACACCACACATCCCGTTCACACACATACCCACAGCACACAGTTCATTGACACACAAACCAATAGCGATAGCTCAGTGAAACACAGACCGACAACACACCGCTCGGTGACACACAGAGCAACACCACACAGCTCAATGCAACACGGACCGACCGTGCACGGCTCGGTGACACACAGACCGACAGCACCATCTCGGTGACACGTAGACTGACATCACATAGATTAGCGACACACAGATTAGTGACACACAGACAGACAACACACAGCTCGGTGATACACATGCCCACATCAGAGAGCTCGGTGACACACAGACCAACGGCACACAACTTAGTAACGCACAGGACGACAGCACACTGCTCAATGACACACAGAACGACAACACACAGCTCGGTCACACGTAGAATGATAGCACACAGATTAGTGACACACAGATTAGTATCACACAGATTAGTGACATAAAGATTAGTGATACACAGATTAGCGACACACAGATTAGTGACACACACATTAGCGACACACCGATTTGTGACACACAGACCGACAACACACAGCTCGGTGAAAAACAAACCAACAGCATACAGCTGAGTGCCACAAAGACCAACATCAGACAGCTCAGTGTCATACAGGCCGACATTCCAGAGCTCGGTGACACTCAGGCCATCAGCACACAACTTAGTAACGCACAGGGCGACAGCACTTAGTTCGCTGACACACAGACCAACAGCACGCAGTTTAGTGACACATAGACTTACAGCACACAGCTCAATGCCATCCAGGCCGACATCATACATTTCAGTGACACACAGACGGACAACACACAGCTCAATGACACACAGATCGACAGCACATAGTTCGCTGACACACAAACCGACAACACACAGCTCGGTGACACAAAGACCGATAGCACACAACCTGGTGACACACACACTGACAGCACACAGCTCAGAGACACACAGTCCGACAGCACATAGCTCGGTGACACACAAGCCGAGAACACACAGTTCGGTGACACACAGTCAGACAGCACATAGCTCGGTGACACACAAGCCGACAGCACACCGCTCGGTGACACACAGTCAGACAGCACATAGCTCGGTGACACACAGACCGAGAGCTCACAGCTTAGTGACACACAAACCGACCGCATACCGGTTGGTTAGACACCGACATACAGCACACAGCTCGGTGATACACAGACCGACGGCACACACCACGGTGACACACAGACCGACAGCACAGAGCTCGTTCCCACGCAGATCGACAGCACACAGCTCGGTAACGCACAGACTGACAGCACAAAGCTCGTTCACACACAGATCGACGGCACACAGCTCGGTGACACACAGACCGACAGAACACAGCTCGGTAACGCACAGACTGACAGCACACATCTCGTTCACACACAGATCGACGGCACACAGCTCGGTGACACACAGACCGACAGAATATAGCTCGGTAACGCACAGACAAACAACACACAGCTCCGTAACACAGGCAGCACACAGCTCAGACACACAGTCACTTAAAAGTGACCTACAGACCGACCGCACTCTGGTTGGCAACACACAGACCGACAGCACACAGCTCAATGACACACATACCGACAGCACACAGCTCGGACCGGCACATACCGACAGCACACAGCTCGGTCCCTCACAGACCGACAGCATAGAGCTCGGTCACGCACGCCCCAACTTCACACAGCTCCGTGACACACAGACCGACACCACACAACGCAATGACACACAGTCCGACAGCACACAGCTCAATGACACAAAGACCGACAGCACACAGATCAGTGACACACACACCGACAGCTCACAGTTCAAAGACACACAGACCAAAATCAAACAGCTTAATTACGCACAGACCGACAGAACACTGCTCAGTGACACGGAGACCGACAGAACACAGCTCAGTGACATACAGAACAGTATCTTCCAACACAGTGACATACAGACTGACATCGCACAGCTCGGTGAGACACAGAAAGACAGCTCACACCTCGGTTACACACAGACCAACAGCACACAGTTCGGTGACGCACAGACCGAAAGCACACAGCTCGGTGACACGCACTTATCGACAGTCCACAGTTTTGTAACACACACCGAGAGCACGCAGCTCGGAGACACATAACCCGACTGCACACAGCTCGGTGACGCACATACCGACAGCACAAAGCTCAGTGAAACACAAATCGACAACACGCAGCTCAGTGAGACACAGACCGGCAGCATGTAGTTTGATGACCGACAGCACGCAGTTAAGTAACACACATACTGCCGGCACAAAGCTCGGTGACACGCAGACCGACAGCAAACATTACCGTATCAGACAGACCGACAGCACACAGCTCGGCGACACACAGACCGACAGCACACAGCTCAGTGACACACCCCGGCGGCGCCCAGTTCGGAGACACCCACCCTGAAAGCACACAGCTCGGTGACACACTTACCACCAGCACACAGCTCGGTGACACAGACCGACAGCACACAGTTTAATGACACAAAAACCGACAGGACACAGGTTAGTGACGCACAGACCGACATCACACAGCTCGGTGACACAAAGATCCACAGATCACAGTTCTGTGACACACACCGACATCACACAGCGCGGTGAAACACAGACCGACCACACACAGCTCATTAAGACACAGAAAGACAGCGCGCAGCTCGGAGACAAACAGGCGGAGAGCACACAGCTCAGTGAGACGCAGACCAACTGAACACATCTCAGTGACACCAGGACCTACAGCACATTGCTCGGTGGCAGACTGACAGCACACAGCGCAGTGACACAGAGACCGCCAGCTTACAGCTAGGCGACACACAAACCGACAAAGCACAGCTCGGTGACACAGAGCCCGACAAAGCACAGCTCGGCGACACAGAGCCCGACAGCAAACAGCTCTCTGATACACAGACCGACACCACACAACTCAATGACACACAGTCCGACAGCACACAGCTCAGTGACACATAGACTGACAGCACACAGATCAGTGACACATAGACCGACAGCTCACAGTTCAAAGACACACAGACCAAAAGCAAACAGCTTAATTACGCACAGACCGGCAGAACACTACTCAGTGACACGGAGACCGACAGAACACAGTTCAGTGACACACAGACCAATATCTTCCAACTCAGTGACATACAGACTGACATCGCATACCTCGGTGAGACACAGAAAGACAGCTCACACTTCGGTTACACACAGACCAACAGCACACAGTTCGGTGACACACAGACCGAAAACACACAGCTCGGTGACACGCACTTATCGACAGTCCACAGTTTTGTAACACACACCGAGAGCACGCAGCTCGGTGACACATAACCCGACTGCACACAGCTCAGTGACACACATACCGAAAACACATAGCTCGGTGATACAGAGACCGACGGCACGCAGCTTAGTGACACACAGACCAACAGCACACAACTGAGTGCCACACAGACCAACATCACACAGCTCAGTGTCATACAGGCCGACATCACAGAGCTCGGTGACACACAGACCAACGGCACACAACTTAGTTGCGCACAGAGCGTCAGCACACTGCTTAGTGACACTCAGAACGACAACACACAGCTCGGTGACACACAGACTGACAGGACGGAGATTAGTGACACACAGACCGATATCACATAACTCGGGGATAAATAGACGGACAGGGCACAGTTCGGTTACACACAGACCAACAGAACACAGCTTAGTGACACACAGACTAACAGCAAACAGCTCAATGCCATACAAGCCGACATCACAGAGTTCGCTGACACACAGACCGACAGCACATATTTCGCTGACACACAGACTGACAGCACACAGCTCGATGGCACACAGACCGACAGCACACCGCTCGGTGACACACAGGCCGACATCAGAGAGCTCGGTGAAACACAGGCCGACATCACAGAGCTCGGTGACACACAGACCAACAGCACACAACTTAGTAACGCACAGGACGACAGTACACTGCTCAATGACACACAGAACGACAACACACAGTTCGGTTCACACGTAGACTGACAACACACAGATTACTGACACACATATTAGTGACACAAAGATTAGTGACACACAGATTAGTGACACATAGATTAGCGACACACATATTTGTGACACGCAGACCGACAACACACAGCTCGGTGACAAACAGACCAACAGCACACAGCTGAGGGCCACAAAGACCAACATCACACAGCTCAGTGTCAAACAGGCCGACATTCCAGAGCTCGGTGACACACAGGCCACAAGCACACAACTTAGTAACGCACAGGGCGACAGCACACTGCTCAGTGACACACAGAGCGACAACACACTGCTCAGTGACACACAGAGCGACAACACACAGCTCGGTGACACACAGACCAACAGCACACAGGTCAATGCCATCCAGACCGACATCACAGAGTTTGCTGACACACAGACCGACAGCACATATTTCGCTGACACACAAACCAACAGCACACAGCACGGTGATACACAGACCAACAGCACACAGCTCGGTGACACACAAACCAACAGCACACAGGTCGGTGATACACAGACCAACAGCAAGCAGCTCGATGGCACACAGACCCACAGCACACAGTTCAGTGACACACAAACCAATAGCGATAGCTCAGTGAAACACAGACCGACAACACACCACTCGGTGACACACAGACCAACACCAAACAGCTCAATGCAACACGGACCGACCGTGCACGGCTCGGTGACACACAGACCGACAGCACCATCTCGGTGACACGTAGACTGACATCACATAGATTAGCGACACACAGATTAGTGACACACAGACAGACAACACACAGCTCGGTGACACACAGGCCGACATCAGAGAGCTCGGTGACACACAGACCAACGGCACGCAATTTAGTAACGCACAGGACGACAGCACACTGCTCAATGACACACAGAACGACAACACACAGCTCGGTCACACACAGACGGACAACACACAGCTCAATAACACACAGATCGGCCGCACATAGTCCGCTGACACACAAACCGACAACACACAGCTCGGTGACACAAAGACCGATAGCACACAACCTGGTGACACACACACTGACAGCACACAGCTCAGAGACACACAGTCCGACAGCACATAGCCCGGTGACACACAAGCCGATAACACACAGCTCGGTGACACACAGTCCGACAGCACATAGCTCGGTGACACACAAGCCGACAGCACACAGCTCGGTGACACACAGACAGCACACAGCTCGGTGACACACATACCGACAGTGCACAGCTTGCTAACAAACAGACCAACAGCACACAGCTCGATAACAAAGGCCGCACACAGCTCAGAGACACACAGGCCGACAGTACACTGCTACGTGACACACTAACCGACAGTAAATGGCTCAGTGATACACAGACCGACGGCATATAGCTCAGTGACGCATAGAACGACAGCACACAGTTCGATGACACAAAGACGAACGGCACTTGGATCAATGACACACAGACCGACAGCACGCAGCTCAGTGACACTCAGACCGCCAGCATATAGCTCAGGGACACAAAGTCCGACAACACACATCTGTGTGATACACTAACCGACAGCACGCAGTTCAGTGACATAAACAAACAGCACACAGCTCGGTAACTCACAGACTAACAGCACACAGCTCGGTAACACAGACAACAGACAGCTCAGAGACACACAGACCCACACCATATAGTTCAGTGACACGAAGAACGACAGTATACAGCTCGATGACACACAGGCGGACAGCACCCGGATCAGTGATATACAGAACGACAGCATATAGCTCAGTGACACATAAACGGATAGCACACAGCTCGGTGACACACAGTCCGACAGCACACAGCTCGGTGATACACATACCGACAGCACACAGTACAGTGATACGCAGACCGACAGCAAACAGCACGGTAACACACAGTCCGACAGCACACAGCTCGATGACACACAGCCCCACTGCACACTACTCGGTGACACACGGTCCGACAGCACACAGCTCAGTGATACACAGTCCGACAACACACAGCTGTGATATACAGACTGACAGCACACAGCTCGGTGGCGCCCAGACTGACAGTACACAGCTCGGTGACGCACAGACTGACAGCACACAGATCGTTCACACGCAGAACGACAGCACACCGCTCGGTGCCACACATACCGAGAGCGCACAGCTTATTGACACACAGACCCTACCGCATACCGGTTGGTGAGACACGGACAGACAACACACAGCTCGGTGACACACATACCATCAGAACGCAGCTCGGTAACGCACAGATCAACAGCACACAGCTCGGTGACTCACAGACCGACAGCACACAGTACAGTGATACGCAGACCGACAGCACACAGCTCGGTAACACAGAGACTAACAGCGCACAGCTCGGTCGGCAGAGACCGCACACAGCTCAGAGAAACACAGACCGACAGCACACTGCCCGGTGACACACAGTCCGACAGCACACAGCTGGTTAACACACAGACCGACAGCACATAGCTCGGTGACACGCAGACCGACAGCACACAGTTCAGGGACACACGCACCGACAGCACACAATTCGGTGAACCACAGTGCCACAATTACGGGTCAGAGACACACATTCCGACACAGCACAACTCGGTGACACAGACCGACAACACACAGCTCAGTGATACACAGACCGACAGCACACAGCTCAGTGACACAAAGTCTGACAGTTCACAGCTCGGTGACACACAGTCCACAGCATACAGCTCGGTGAAACACAGTCCGACAGCACACAGCTTGGTGACACACAGTCCGACAGCACACAGCTCGATGACACACAGCCCCACTGCACACTACTACGTGACACACGGGCCGACAGCACACAATACAGTGATACACAGTCCGACAGCACACAGCTCGGTGACACGCAAACCGACAGCACACAGCTCCGTGACACGCAGGCCGACAGCACACAGTTCAAGGACACACACACCGACAGCACACATCTCATCGACGCACTGACCCACAGCACACCGGTCGGTGAGACACATACAGACCGACAGCACACAGCTCTGTGACGCACAGACCGACAGCACACAGCTCGTTCACTCGCAGATCGACGGCACACAGCTCGGTGACACATAGTCCGACAGCACACAGCTCAGTGACATACAAACCGACAGCACACATTTCGGTGAGACACAGACCGACAGCACACATTTCGGTGAGACACAGACCGACAGCACACAGCTCAGTGACACACAGACCGACAGCACGCATCTGATTGACACACATCCCGACAGAACACAGTTCTGTAACATAT
This sequence comes from Arenicola marina, assembly GCA_964019135.1. NCBI lineage: Eukaryota > Metazoa > Annelida > Polychaeta > Arenicolidae > Arenicola > Arenicola marina. The sequence goes on from OZ025253.1 coordinate 21,858,204, forward strand.
ATTGACAACACACATCTCCTTGACACACAAACCGACAGCACACATTTCGGTGACACACAGACCGACAGCACATAGCTCGGTGACGCACAGACTGACAGCACACAGCTCGTTCACACGCAGATCGTCGGCACACAGCTCAGTGACACACAGACCGACAGCACACAGCTCGGTGACGCACAGACCGACAGCACACAGCTCAGTGACACACAGACCGACAACACGCATCTCATTGACACACATCCCGACAGAACACAGTTCTGTAACATATATTGACAACACACATCTCCTTGACACACAAACCGACAGCGCACATTTCGGTGAGAACCCAACCGATAGCACACAACCTGGTGATGCACAGTCCGACAACACACAGATCAGTGTCACACAGACCGACAGCATACTGTTCAGTGACACACAGACCGACAGCATAATAGTCAGTGTCACAAACCGACACAGACAGCTCGGTGACATGCAGTTTCAGGGCACACAGCTCAGTGATACACAAACCGACAGCACCCAGCTCGGTGACCCACAGACAGACAACGCGCAGGTCGGTAACACAAAGACTAAGAGCACACATTATCAGCGACAGAGAGACTGACAGCACACAGCTCAGTAACACACAGATTAAGAGCACACAACTCGGTAACACACCGACCAACAACACGCAGCTCGGTAACACAGGCAGTACACAGTTCAGCGACAGACAGACCGACTGCACACAGCTCGATGGCACATAGACAAACACCATGCAGCTCGGCAACACACAGCCCAATAGCATACAGCTCGGTAACACAGACAGCATACAGCGCAGAGACACACAGACCGACAGCAAGCAGCTCGGTGACTCGCAAACCAACAGCACTCAGCTCAATGACACACCGACCGCCAGCACAAATCTCGGTGAAACACATACCAACAGAACACAGCTAAGAAACACAGGCCGGCAGCACACAGTACAGTGATACGCAGTCCGACAGCACACAGCTCGATGACACACAGACCGACGACACTCGGTGACACGCAGGCCGACAGCACACAGTTCAAGGACACACACACCGACAGCACACATCTCATCGACACACAGACCCACAGCACACCGATCGGTGAGACACAGACAGACACAACACAGCTCGGTAACACACAGACCGACAGCACACTGCTCGGTGACACGCAAGCCAACAGCAAACGGCTCAGTGATACACAGACCGGCAACAAACAGCTGTGATACACAGAATGACAGCACACAGCTCGTTCACACGCAGATCGACAGCACACAGCTCGGTGACACACAGACCGACAGAACACAGCTCGGTAACGCACAGACAAACAACACACAGCTTTGTGAGGCACAAAACGACAGCACACTTCTCGGTGACGCACAAAACCAGTGCACACAGCTCAGTGTCGCATAGACCGACAGCACACAACTCAGACACACAGTCACTTAAAAGTGACCTACAGACCGACCGCACTCTGGTCGGCAACACACAGACCGACAGCACACAGCTCGGAACGGCCAAACCGACAGCCCACAGCTTGGTCCCTCACAGACCGACAGCATAGAGCTCGGTCACACACGCACCAACATCACACAGCTCAGTGACACACAGACCGACAGCACACAGCTCGGTCCCGCAGAGTCAGAGAGATCACAGCTAATTAACGCACAGACCGACAGCTCACGTTCAGTAAGACACAGACCGATAGCTCACAGCTCGGTAAAACACAGACAGCACAGAGCTCGGTGACACACAAACCGACAATACACAGCTCGGTGACACACATACCGACAACACACATCTCAATAACACGCATACCGACAGCTCACAGCTCGCTGGTACACAGACAGACAACACACAGCTCAGTGATACACGGACCGACAGCACACAGCTCAGTGACGCACAGACAAACAACACTCAGTTTTGTGAGGCACAAAACGACAGCACACTTCTCGGTGACGCACAAAACCAGTGCACACAGCTCAGTGTCACATAGACCGACAGCACACAACTCAAAGACACACAGGCCTCCAGCACACAGCTCGGTGACACACATATTGATCGCACACAGCTCGGTGATACACACATCGACAACACACAGAACAGTAACACACACATCCACAACACACGGCACAGTAGCACACAAACCGATATCTCACAGCTCGATGACACATAAGACTGACCGCACATAGCTAGGTGACACACAAACCGACATCATACAGCGCAGTGGCACACATACCGACAGAACACAGCCCGGTGACACAAAGACTGACAGCACACAGCTCTGTGATACACAGACCAACAGCACGCAGCTCAGTGGCACACATACCTACTTCACACAGCTCGGTGACACACAGACCGCACACTGCTCGCTTATGCACAAACCAAAAGCACACAGCTCAGTGACAGGCAGAGCCACAGCACACAGCTGGGTGACACACAGCTGGGTGACATACAGACCCACAACATACCGGTCGGTGAGACACAGGCAGACACAACACAGCTCGGTAACACACAGACCAACAGCACACAGCTCGGTGATACACAGACCGACAGCACACTGCTCGTTGACACGCAGGTCGACAGCACACAGCTTAGTGAAACACAGACGGTGACACACAGACCGAGAGCGCACAACTTAGTGACCTACAGACCGACCGCACTCTGGTCGGCAACATACAGACCGACAGCACACAGCTCAATGACACACATACCGACAACACACAGCTCGGACCGGCACATACCGACAGCACACAGCTCGGTCCCTCACAGACCGACAGCACACAGCTCTGTCACACACGCACCAACAGCACACAGCTCAGTGACACACAGGCCGACAGCACCCAGCTCGGTCCCGCAGTGTCAGAGAGCTCACAGCTAATTAACGCACAGACCGACAGCTCACGTTCAGTAAGACACAGACAGATAGCTCACAGCTCGGTAAAACACAGACAGCACAGAGCTCGGTGACACACAAACCGACAATACACAGCTCCGTGACACACATACCGACAACAAACATCTCAGTAACACGCATACCGACAGCTCACAGCTCGGTGACACACAGACAACACACATATCGGTGACACACCGACTTACAACACACATATCAATAACACACATACCGGCAACACACAGCTCGCTGGTACACAGACAGACAGCACACAGCTCAGTGATACACCGACCGACAGCACACAGCTCAGTGACGCACAGACAAACAACACTCAGCTTTGTGAGGCACAAAACGACAGCACACTTCTCGGTAACACACAAACCCAGTGCACACAGCTCAGTGTCACATAGACCGACAGCACACAACTCAAAGACACACAGGCCTCCAGCACGCAGCTCGGTGACACACACATTGACCGCACGCAGCTCGGTGATACAAACGTCGACAACACAGGGAACAGTAACACACACATCTACAACACACGGCACAGTAGCACACAAACCGATATCTCACAGCTCGGTGACACAAAAGACTGACCGCACATAGCTAGGTGACACACAGACTAAAGCCCACAGCTCGGTGACACACAAACAAACATCACACAGCGCAGTGGCACATATACCGATAGAACACAGCCCGGTGACACACAGACCGACAGCACACAGCTCAATGGCACACATACCGACAGCACACAGCTCGGACCGGCACATACGGACAGCACACAACTCGGTCCCTCACAGACCGACAGCATACAGCTCGGTGACACAGAGCGCGACAGCACACAGCTCGGTGACACAGAGCGCGACAGCACACAGCTCGGTCCCTCACAGACCGACAGCATACAGCTCGGTGACACAGAGCGCGACAGCACACAGCTCGGTGACACAGAGCGCGACAGCACACAGCTCGGTCCCTCACAGACCGACAGCATACAGCTCAGTAACACACAGACCGACAGCCCACAGCTCAATGACACACATACCGACAGCACACAGCTCGGACCGGCACAGACCGACAGCACACAGCTCGGTGACACAGAGCGCGACAGCACACAGCTCGGTGACACAGAGCGCGACAGCACACAGCTCGGTCCCTCACAGACCGACAGCATACAGCTCGGTCACACACGCACCAACAGCAGAAAGCTCAGTGACACACAGATTGACAACACACAGCTCGGTCCCGCAGAGTCAGAGAGCTCACAGCTAATTAACGCACAGACCGACAGCTCACGTTCAGTAAGACACAGACCGATAGCTCACAGCTCGATAAAACAGACAGCACAGAGCTCGGTGACACACAAACCGACAATACACAGCTCGGTGACACACATACCGACAACACACATCTCAGTAACACGCTTACCGACAGCTCACAGCTCGGTGATTCACAGACAATACCCAGCTCGGTGACACACCAGCTCGGTGACTTACAACACACATCTCAATAACACACATACCGGCAACACACAGCTCGCTGGTACACAGACAGACAGCACACAGCTCAGTGATACACCGACCGACAGCACACAGCTCGGTGACACACAGACCGAGAGCGCACAACTTAGTGACTTACACACCGACCGCACTCTGGTCGGCAACACACAGACCGACAGCACACAGCTCAATGGCACACATACCGACAGCACACAGCTCGGACCGGCACATACCGACAGCACACAGCTCGGTGACACAGAGCGCGACAGCACACAGCTCGGTGACACAGAGCGCGACAGCACACAGCTCGGTCCCTCACAGACCGACAGCACACAGCTCGGTCCCTCACAGACCGACAGCATACAGCTCGGTCACACACGCACCAACAGCAGAAAGCTCAGTGACACACAGATTGACAACACACAGCTCGGTCCCGCAGAGTCAGAGAGCTCACAGCTAATTAACGCACAGACCGACAGCTCACGTTCAGTAAGACACAGACCGATAGCTCACAGCTCGATAAAACAGACAGCACAGAGCTCGGTGACACACAAACCGACAATACACAGCTCGGTGACACACATACCGACAACACACATCTCAGTAACACGCTTACCGACAGCTCACAGCTCGGTGACTCACAGACAACACCCAGCTCGGTGACACACCAGCTCGGTGACTTACAACACACATCTCAATAACACACATACCGGCAACACACAGCTCGCTGGTGCACAGACAGACAGCACACAGCTCAGTGATACACCGACCGACAGCACACAGCTCAGTGACGCACAAACCAACAACACTGAGCTTTGTGAGGCCCAAAACTACAGCACACTTCTCGGTGACACACAAACCCAGTGCACACTGTACTCGGTGAAACACAGGCCGACAAAACACAGCTCGGTGACACACAGACTGACAGCTCACTGCTCGGTGACACACAAACAGATAGCACACAGCTCTTTGACGCACAGAACGACAGCACACAGGTCGTTGACGCACAAACCGACAGCACGCAGCTCGGGGGCAAACAGACCGACGGCACTTATCTCGGGGGCCCACAGACCAACAGCAGACAGCTCAGTGACACATAGACTGACAGCAAGTAGTTCCTTGCCAGGTAGACCGACAGCACATAGCTCGTTGACAAACAGACCAACAGCACACATCTCCGTAGCAGACAGATTAACAGCGCACAACTCGGTGAAACACAGGCCGACAACACACATCCTAATGCCACACAGACCGACAGCACACATCTCGTTGACACAGAGCCCGACAGCACATAGCTTAGCGACACACAAACCGACAATACACAGCTCGGTGACACACATACCGACAACACACATCTCAGTAACACGCATACCGACAGCTCACAGCTCGCTGACTCACAGACAACACCCAGCTCGGTGACACACCGACTTACAACACACATCTCAATAACACACATACAGGCAACACACAGCTCGCTGGTACACAGACAGACATCACGCAGCTCAGTGATACACGGACCGACAGCACATAGCTCAGTGACGCACAGACCAACAACACTCAGCTTTGTGAGGCACAAAACGACAGCACACTTCTCGGTGACACACAAACCCAGTGCACACTGTGCTCGGTGAAACACAGGCCGACAAAACACAGCTCGGTGACACACAGACTGACAGCTCACTGCTCGGTGACACACAGACAGACAACACACAGCTCTTTGACACACAGAACGACAGAACACAGGTCGTTGACGCACAAACCGACAGCACGCAGCTCGGGGGCACACAGACCGACAGCACACAGCTCTTTGACACACAGAACGACAGCACACAGGTCGTTGACGCACAAACCGACAGCACGCAGTCGGGGGCACACAGACCGACGGCACTTATCTCCGGGGCCCACAGACCAACAGCAGACAGCTCAGTGACACATAGACTGACAGCAAGAAGTTCCTCGCCAGGTAGACCGACAGCACATAGCTCGTTGACAAACAGACCAACAGCACACATCTCCGTAGCAGACAGATTATCAGCGCACAACCCTGTGAAACACAGGCCGACAACACACATCTTAATGCCACACAGACCTACCGCATACAGCTCTGTGACACACTGACCGACAGAACCATCTCAGTGACACATAGACCAACAGCACACTTCTCGGTGACACACAGACCGACAGCACACATCTCATTGACACAGAGCCCGACAGCACATAGCTTGGTGACACACAGACGGACAGCACACATCTTATTGACACCCAGACCCGCAGCACACATCTCATTGACACAGAGCCCGACAGCACATAGCTTGGTGACACACAGACGGACAGCACACACCTCATTGACACAGAGCCCGACAGCACATAGCTTGGTGACACAAAGTCCGACAGCACAAAGCTCGGTGAAACACATACCGACAGCACACAGCTCGGTGACACACAGACCGACAACACACAGCTGTGATACACAGACTGACAGCACACAGCTCGTTCACACGCAGATCGACAGCACATAGCTCGGTGACACACAGACCGACAGAACACTGCTCGGTAACGCACAGACTGACAGTACACAGCTCGTTCACACACAGATCGACGGCACACAGCCCGGTAACACACAGACCAACAACACACAGCTCCGTAACACAGGCAGCACACAGCTCAGACACACAGACCGACAGCACACTGCTCGCTTACGCACAACCCAAAAGCACACAGCTCATTGACAGGCAGACCCACAGCACACAGCTGGGTGACACACAGACTCACAACACACCGGTCGGTGAGACACAGGCAGACACAACACAGCTCGGTAACACACAGACCAACAGAACATAGCTCGGTGATACACAGACCGACAGCACACAGCTCGTTCACACGCAGATCGACAGCACACAGCTCCGTGACACACATGCCGACAGAACACAGCTCGGTGACACACAGACCGAGAGCGCACAACTTAGTGACCTGCAGACCGACCGCACTCTGGTCGGCAACACACATACCGACAGCACACAGCTCGGACCGGCACAGACCAACAGCACTCAGCTCGGACCGACACAAACCGACAGCACACAGCTCGGTCACACACGCACCAACAGCACACAGCTCAGTGACACACAGACCGACCGTATACAGCTCGGTGACGCACAGACCGACAGCACACAGCTCAGTGCCACAAAGGCCGACACCAAACAGCTCATTGAAATACAAATCAACAGCACGCATATCGGTGACACACAGACCGACAGCACGCAGCTCGGTGACACACAAACCGGCAACACACAGCTCGGTGACACAGAGACCGACAGCACGCAGCTCAGTGACAAACAGACCGACAGCACACATCTCAGTGCCACAAAGGCCGACACCAAACAGCTCATTGAAATACAAATCAACAGCACGCATATCGGTGACACACAGACCGACAGCACGCAGCTCGGTGACACACAAACCGGCAACACACAGCTCGGTGATACACAGACCGACAGCACGCAGCTCAGTGACAAACAGACCAACAGCACACAGCTCAGTGCCACACAGACCAATATCGCACAGCTCAGTGCCATACAGGCCGACATCACAGGGCTCGGTGACACACAGACCAGCAGCACACAGCTCAGTGCCACACAGACCAATATCGCACAGCTCAGTGCCATACAGGCCGACATCACAGGGCTCGGTGACACACAGACCAGCAGAACCCAACTTAGTAACGCACAGGGCGACAGCACACAGTTCGGTGACACACAGACTGACAGCACACAGATTAGTGACACACAGACAGACATCACACAATTCAGTGACACACATACCAACATCACACAGTTCAGTGACACACAGACCAACATCACACAGCTCGGTGACACGCAGACCGACAACACACAGCTCAATGCCATACAGGCCGACATCACAGAGTTTAATAACACACATATCGACACAACACAGCTCAGTGACGCATAGACCAACAGCATGTAGTTTAGTGACACAGACCGACAGCAGGCAGCTCTGTGACACACAGACCGACAGCACACATCACCTTGGTGACTCACATTCCGACAGCTCACACCTCAGTGACACACATACCGACAGCAGCACACAGCTCGGAGACAGACAGACTGACGGCACATAGCTCAGGGACACACAGACCAACAGCAAGCAGGTCAGTCGCACACAGACCGACATCATACTGCTCGGTGACACGCAGACCGACAACACACAGCTCAATGCCATACAGGCCGACATCACAGAGTTTAATAACACACATATCGACACAACACAGCTCAGTGACGCACAGACCAACAACACGTAGTTTAGTGACACATAGACTTACAGCACACAGCTCAGTGACACACAGATCGATAGCACACATCTCAGTGACGCACATTCCGACAGTACGCAGCTCGGTAACACACATTCCGACAGCACATACCTCCGTGCCACAGACCGACAGCAGGCAGCTCTGTGACACACAGACCGGCAGCACACATCACCTTGGTGACTCACATTCCGACAGCTCACACCTCAGTGACACACATACCGACAGCAGCACACAGCTCGGTGACAGACAGACTGACGGCACATAGCTCAGGGACACACAGACCGACATCATACAGCTCAGTGCCATACAGGCCGACATCACAGAGCTCTGTGGCACACAGACCAACAGCACATAGCTTAGTGACGTACAGGCCGACAGCACACTGCTCAGTGACACACAGACCAACATCACAGAGCTCAATTCCACACAGATCGACCGCAAACTGCTCGGTGACACACAGACCGACAGCACCATCTCAGTGACACACAGACCGAGAGCACCCAGCTCGGTAACCCACAGTCCGACAGTACACACCTCAGTGACAAACAGACCGACGGCACGCAGCTCGGTGACACTCAGACAAACAACACACAGCTCAGTAACACAGAGACCGACAGCACACAGCTAGCGGACACAAAAACCGACGGCACACAACTCAGGGACACACAGTCCAACAGCACCCGGCTCGGTGACGCACAGACCGACAGCACCCAGCTCGGTGACACACAGACCGACAGCACACATCTAATGTGACACACAGACCGACAGCACACAACTCGGTGACTCACAGACCGACAGCTCACAGCTCGTTGACACACACACCGACAGCACACAGCTCGGTCACACAGACCGACAACACACAGATCTTTGACACACAGAACGACAGCGCACAGGTCGTTGACGCACAAACCGACAGCACACAGCTCGGTCACACAGACCGACAGCACACAGCTCTTTGACACACAGAACGACAGCACACAGGTCGTTGACGCACAAACCGACAGCACGCAGCTCGGTGGCACACAGACCGACGGCACTTATCTCGGGGGCCCACAGACCAACAGCAGACAGCTCAGTGACCCATAGACTGACAGCAAGTAGTTCCTTGCCAGGTAGACCGACAGCACATAGCTCGTTGACAAACAGACCAACAGCACACATCTCCGTAGCAGACAGATTAACAGCGCACAACTCGGTGAAACACAGGCCGACAACACACATCTTAAGGCCACACAGACCTACCGCATACAGCTCTGTGACACACTGACGGACAGAACCATCTCAGTGATACAAAGACCAACAGCGCACATCTCGTTGACACACAGACCGACAGCACACATCTCATTGACACGGAACCCGACAGCACATAGCTTATACAAACTGAATTATTATGGAATTACTGGAACGGCCCTAACCCTGTTAGAAAGCTACTTGAGTCACAGGGTTCAGTATGTTCAATTTGAAGACGAGAAATCGAATCTATTAAATATCACTACTGGTGTGCCCCAAGGGTCAATACTTGGTCCCCTCTTATTCATAATATATATACATGACTTTTCAAAAGCTTCTGATCTGTTTAAAGCCATCATATATGCTGACGATACCACCCTGTCGAGCACCCTCAACACCCTAAATATGTCAACCGATAATAACAAAATAAATTACGAATGAGAAAAGGTCAATATCTGGCTGAAAGTGAATAAATTATCACTAAACACCACAAAATCAAAGTACATGATCTTTCATATGCCACAGAAAAAAATTCTGATACCTCAGATCATGATGGATAATGTGGAAATAGTAGGTGTAGAGAACTTTTATTTACTTGGGGTAATTATTGATAGTCGTCTAGGATGGCATTGTCATACTGATCAACTCTCCCGTAAATTGTCTAAACGAGTCGGAATGCTCAACCGGCTCAAATATACCCTACCCCAGAGAATTCTGTTAATGCTATATAACTCACTGATTGTCTCCTGTTTAATTTATGGTATTTTGCTATGGGGTTACAGAGCAAACAAGGTCTTAAACATGCAAAAGAAAGCAATTCGAATAATTACTCTTAGCCCATACAATGCCCACACTGAACCACTATTCAAGCAGTCGAAGTTATTAAGAAAAGACGATATCCATCAACTGCACCAAATGAAATTCTTCTACAACCTATCCCATGATACAGTACCATCATATTTTTCCAATATGTCACTTAGACAAAGTTCAGATATTCATTGGCATAATACAAGAAACAAACAAAAGTATATTGTAAGCTCTACAAGGCATGAGTATGCTAAGCGATGCCTAAGAATTAGCCTCCCTATTACCATGAATACACTTCCATCTATAGTTAAGGACAAAGTCTTCACACATAGCCTGATTGATTTCACCCTATATTTAAAAAAAATATTTGTTATGACTATACAGTAATGTATGTTCTATTGCTCATTGTTATATTTGCCAACGTGTACAGTAATCCTTAACATTTTGTGGTCCATATCACTGTATATTTCATTTTGATCGCCTATAGTTTGCCGTAATAGAAAGTAATATCTCATGATATTATTCAGACTAAATGACATTTGCAAAGATTTTTTAACCATTATTATGAAGAATCTAATTATTATTTAGCTCCGCTACTTAATGTATTGAATATAGCTCCCCATTTCTTTAGTCTATAAAACGCTTGTAATTAGCAGCAATCTACAACCTACCTTGTCAACTGTCTATATTTACCGGTATATATATATATACATATATATAGGTGGCTCCCATGATAGCGACCTACCTGTGTCTTAATGGGAGTCTCCTGGCCAATCCGTATATCTATGTTTTGTATGATATGTACTACATTTCTTGGTCAAATAAACGACTTCTGACTCTGACTCTGACTCCCTCTCAAAATCTCCAAAAGGGGAAGTCCGCACCCACTAGACACCTCCCTGGATCCGCCATTGCCTTGTATGATATGAGTAAACGATGCAACTAATTTAGCGGTGGTCAATTTGGGACACAACAACCCCGTGCCACAAGATGCAGATCAATCATTTGCGAACTATGTCTGAGTCTAATGTAGCACAGAACGACCGATAACAGTTTCGTTATCCATGTGCGTGAGAATATATTCTGTTCGTCTGTTCAATATTAATTAGGATTGTGAAGCTGATTGAAATTGATACCCCTTACCCCTTACCTCTTCTATGTGGCAAATCCCGCTATTGAGGACCCGCCATTCATCCATTATTAATAGTGAAATAACGTAACAGGTGGCGGACGCCAAGGGTTTGTTTACAATGATTATAGATTTAGCGTTGGGTCTACCTGGTCTGCACCAGGGAATCTTGGTCAAGTAACATTTACAAATTGCATTTTGCAAACGAATATATATCGAAAACATTACAGGCGATAAACGAGATATGAGACTGGTCGCAAAGGGGGATCGAACCCCGGTCGTGAAGGGGGATCGGCCCCTGGTCGCGATGAGTGACCGGTCACTAGTCGTGATGGGTGATCGGTCCTTGGTCGTGATAGGTTACATGTCGCTGGTCGTGATAGGTAACCGGCCGCTGGTTGCGATAAGTGACCGACCGCTGGTCGTTATGGTTAGTTGGAGATATCCCTGGATATTTGATTCCCTAAAATAATGAGGTGTGGCAAGTGTTCACGTCCCCCCACCTACCGGTCACACGACTTAGAGCCCCCACCCCCCAAACACACACATACATTCATTGTGCCTCCGAAGGTGCGGCGCCATGCAGCGCGATCACGAAGGCGAAGGTCCGCTTACCGGGTTACTCCACACCCTGGGCCAAAGTCATGTCTTGCAAATATCTTTTGCTGAAGTTGATTGACAGTATAAACTATAATAAAGATATGCATAAAGATATATGCGTAATAAGACGTTAACCGAAGGTACTGAGTTTTATTTCTCATTTATTGCGGATCGCCGGAACAATACGGTGCGGATTCCGTTTAACGATCACGGGGTTCGGGCAAACGCTCTTACCAATTCACGTAGTTCTAAGTGTGCTTTTTTGCCCAATTCTCGAATAATGTTACATTTGTCGATCACAAAGTTCGAGGAATTCCTCGGGGTACCCCGGTCAACAATACTCACCCCTTAAGCCCGATAAAAACACGTGGGAAGAGATTGAATATCCGTATATAAGACGCCAAAGAGTGTGTCTTGCTTTGTCAGTGATCCTCGGTCACGTCGTCCTTCACGCATTTGGGTCTTAGCGCGAAAACTCACGCGCACAAGATTAATGAAAAATTGACCAATGGCCCTACAGCCGGGGGAAACGGTTCGCCGATCCCTCTAGACCCACCTACATCCTGTACCGTTGGCTCACTTATCTGTATAGCTCCAATAAATGTTATATTAGGCTGGTATTAAAATAGCTTGATCAATGCCATTTCTATATTCAGCTTTATTCTTTATCATGCTTATTGCCTGATGTTTGCTTTACTGTTGTACTCTTTAATTGAATACTATTGCTACACATGAACTGCTTTCTTCTTTTATTCGTCGCCAAATGTCTTAAAACCATTTCTTTTTTCCCGTTTCAGTCTCGAATCACGTTCATCCTCCCAATACAGGAGTTCTCCCGATAACTGGCTGGTGCGGCTGCCACGAGAATACCCGGCCCAGGACGCCAAGGTGTGCAGCGCCCGGTCGCTAGTGGACGGGCGAATCCAGGTCCCCCTGTCGGAGGAGGCATCCACGCTGGAGGGGAGGTCCTTTGGTTGGGATCAGCCGAACACGGTGGCCCTGAGGGAACATATCTGGAAGCTTGTATGTGACCTGGTTAAGCTGGTGGGGAAGAGGGACCCCTTGTTTAACGTGTTCCAACCGGTGCTGGTCGGCAGTCATGGCGACAGGACAGATGTCAGAACTCGGGCTAACGAGTTCGACATTTTATTTAGTGTGACGTTGAAGGGTATCAGGGTAGTGAGGGAGGAGGGGGTGGAGTCGGTGGAGTGGAGCGTTTGGGTTAGAGGCAAGGCCCTCGCCGCCTGCCGGGAGAAGGGCGGAAGGAGAGTCCTCACAGGCGAGGCACGTGTGGTAGACGGGGTGGAGGAATGTGAGGTGGACCCGGAGGCCTTCCTACTGCGCTGGGTGGACGGGCTGGATGCCGTAGGGCCCACCGTCACGCTCCCCGAGGGTCTGACCCACGGCGGCCCTATCTCCCCCAGGTACACAAGGGTGAAGATCGGCAGCACACCCGCCACCCTGCCTCTAGTGTGGCAGGGGGAGAGCCCGCTGACCTGTGACCTCACCCCTGGATGTCCTGTCCCCCGAGACGCCCTGAAGGGTGTCACCCAGGAGGCGATTTGCCGCCTGGAGGGGGTAGCGGAGCTGACGCGGTCATCACACCCCGTCCACCTAGTGCCAAGGGGATCACGATGGTTACCGACGACGTGTGTTTTGGAGACACACGCGCTGGTCAAGCTCGGCCCACGCTCACCCCCCGTCACCCTCATCCGGGGCCTCAAGCTCCTAGTACGGCGCTACCTCCAGTGGAGCCTGCTGGATGAGATAGAGAATGAAGTCAGGGATGCCAGGGACTTCTTGGGGGAGCTGGCGAGGGGGCGTGGGGAGTGCTGGCGAGATGTCGGTGGGTTGGTAGACGTTGTGGGGCTCTCTGAGTGTGTCGCGGAGTCGCTGGAGACCGGAAGAGTAAAACTGCCAGAGCGGAGGGAGGGGGAGGGCAGTGAGGGGCAGTGGGGGAAGGAGGCCAGGGAAGGAGTTTTCTGGAGTAGGGTGGCGTTGGTCATATCGGCCACCCACACAGCGCATTGGGCGGCGCGGGGGGCGTGTCAGGGTGAGTGTGACTTGTGCGAGGATCTGACCCGCGAGGCCCGATGGTTGTTAGACAGGCGCACTGCCCCCCTTCTCCACCCCGCTGTAGGGGAAGTTGTGGGGGTGCCTCCCTCACCACAACTTGAGGTCTGCTCCGCATTCCTTAAGTACCTCGTCCTGAGGGACTTGGTGGAGGGCGGGGCGGACGGGCGTGAGAGGGTGGCGCATGGGAAGGTAGAACCGTATATGTGGGACCTGGCGACTCACTTGGAGAGAGGGAAAGAGGGTGTCCCCCACCGCGAGGGGGTCATCCACCCTTTGCTGAGCGGTGAAGGGGTGGAGGACATCCCTCCGCGGTCAGAGCGGGGAGAGGGGCTGTATCCAAGTGACCCAGTGAGCTGTGCCAGGACGAGGTCCCAGTATCCTGTCTGGCGCTTGCTTCCCTTCCTCTCCCTCAGTCACTGTCACACTGAGGTATGCCGTAAGCTCTGTGGCATCACGCAAGTCACTCGATTATAATGACACACCAACCACGTCACAGGATGCTGGCAGTTTGTGTACATCCGATGATTTTGTACGAGTGGCGGGGTGTAGCGTGTAAGCGTGGGGGGTTATTGGTGGGAAAGTTCTTTAATCGTGACTTTTTTTATGAAACTTGTCTTTCCGTACAATTTGTTTAGGGCATTTTAGACAGAATTAGATCAAACAGGTTTTAGTGGTGAGGGGGAGTGGGGGGGGGGGAGAACTCGTTAGCCTTCGACTAACTCTGACCGCTTTGACTATCGGCTGCCTGGCCAGGTTCCCTTTTAAGTTAATATATCAATAATAAATATATCACGTGTTGTGATATTTTATTCGTTTGGCTTAGTATTTTTTAATTGATCCAGAGTAAGAACTCTAACATGCGTGAGGCTCCTAGCCAGGTCACAACTTTCCAAGGTGTTTGACCCTTGGGGAAACTGCCGCGACCCGTGGAAGACACCACAGCGACCCGTGGCAGACAACACGCTCACCCCGAGCGGACAACACACCGACCCGTATCGGACACCACATTGACATGTGGCGGACACCACACTGACATGTGGCGGACACCACACTGACATGTGGCGGACACCACACTGACCCGTGGTGGACAACACACCGACCCGTGGCGGACACCCCACCAACCCGTATTGGACACCACACTGACCCGGGATGAACACCCCACCGATCCGTAACGGACACCGCATAGACCCGTACATTAGCAAACTTTGTAGTTAACATTGTTCTAGATGTGCACAAATATACTGTAAGGTTAGGTTAAATAACGTATGTGAACCTATGTGTATAAACTGTGCAATAAGCTATACAACTATTAAATTAATGTGTCAAATAAACACTATTTATTATTGAAGACGAGTATTAAAAAGGCAGAATTGGTGAATACAATATTTTATCTGTACATACATATTATTGTTTACAATCATGCACGTCGATGTAAAGGTGTACATGTTGTTATGAAGTGTATACATAATAAATTACCTGTGATAAATGATTTCTTACGAGGTACCGCTATGGATGTATAAACGGTAAAGATTGAGAGGCAATGGGGAGAGGAGGAGGGGGTGGGGGGAGGTGCTTAGAAAAACTTTCCGGCGACGATATCGCGATGCTCGAGAAGGGTGCACACACGCTGCCAGCAACGCTCACAATAATGCCGTTCTTGCATACAATGAACTTGCGAGGGACTCAAACCAAAGGTTTTGTATTGTTGCAGTCCATTGCTTAAGTTGTAGCTCTCGCAGTCGTGAGAGTTTTTCATTTCATTTCTTGAAAGTTGAAGTGTGGCTCTCATGGAACTATTTCATCAGACTTCCGCGACTTGTCAAGGCTGACGACTTTGAGGTCGCCTGATTGGTTAATTTTTCCTGCTCTTGTCTTTTTTTCGCGCCTTTTCCTTGGCGTCCGAGAGGTCGTAGCGGAATCCCTCCGTCTTCATGTCTTGTTCCCTCGCTGCCCTCGCTGTCGTACTCGTCACTGCAGGAAAAGAGGTCAAGAGGTCAAACGAGCGCATGGAAAGGTCAATGTCCTTGTATCCATTGTTAGCTCCTCCCCAATCGCACCCTGAGTAAACCGATGTCCTGTGAATATCGTTATGCTAGCTTTTTACGTCTAATATCATTTGAGGTGAGGCATTTAACTGTTATCGTTTTTAGAACGCTAGTACATACCACAAATTGCAAGTAATATATCTTAACAATGGCGCCGCAGACTTAACTGTACTTGGAGTTTTTATACAGCTGTTAAAAGTAGGAACGCCTAGCAATATTGGTCGATATGCTCAAGTCACATTGATAACTACAAATATCGTAACTATAAAAATATTACAAGAGATAACCAGCTGACGTCATCCACGCAACGCCAGCAAACCAGGAACAAGAGTGAAATATTGAGGAAGAGAAGGACAATGTAAAGGTCACACCATGGTGCAATTATAAAACAAAAAACATGTCGTTACGGACGCTTAATCGATGAATGCAAACGTACACTTTACTTTGTTCCAAAGTGCAAAACAGAGAGATTAGTCGGTGCAAATAACCTAAGCACTATGCCAAAGCGATTTGACAGTTGATGTGCAGAAATATTGAAAAGTATATTTGCGCGTCTGGCGCTCACTAAAGTAAGAACGATAAACACACTTTGTGTATAGGTACTACATCGCTTTAGGCTTGTGCCGGTGGATATTTTCAGAAGCATCACCCCGCTAACTCGAAATGGCACGTAAATCTATACAATCAACGGTTAAGAAACTTCAACATCACAACTGCCACAACCACCATCTCCCGACACGTATTCACACAGCAAACTGTTAGAACACACGTTGGCCAACGTTAACAGAACTCAAACTGTTAATCATTAAACACTCACTTTACCATATTCCGCCTGCTCCAAACGATGATAATCCATGTTGATGTTATCGCATTTCGTAGATGTTTTTTCATTAATATGTTTTTTCATTAATATTAAAAGAAAAAAATTACACTTCACCGGCACATTATGATGAAAGCGAGAAGAATCATATCTTTTACCGGCAAATTATGAGGTAAGCGAAAAGAAATTACACTTCACCTGCACATTATGATGAAAGCGAGAAGAAACATATATTTTACCGGCACATAATGATTGAAACCACAAAAATCGCATCTCTCACCGGCACATTATGATTGAAGCCAAAAAAGCACATCTTTCATCGAAACATTATCAAGGATCCGACAGGAATCGCACCTTTCACAGGCACTTTATGCGGGAAACAACACCTTTTCATGAAGACACTTTTCATAAAGATGAAAGATATCACCAGAATCACATTATGGAACATGCACTGTTTATTTCCGTCGTCCTGTAACGCCTCAAGCCACACTGATCGACGTGTATACTCGAACAGCATAGGAATATTATACTTCGATCTCGATTAAATCGAGCGGACTGTACTAAGGAGGCTAAGGAGGCTTGGGAGTCAAACACATTATGATATCATCACGTTAACACATCATACATTGGCCACCCCGATCGCTCATTATGTTAGAGCGCTCGAAATCAGCGATCTGGCCACCTGAGAGACTAACTGCACATGGATCGGTGGTTCGAGTCGTGTCTAAGTTGTCGAATGTAAAAATCTCATGTCCTTCGTAAAGAGTAGGGGGGTTACCCCCGGGGACATGGCTCCGTCATCTTCTCTTCCTACTACCATTGACGCGATATGACCAGCATCGGTTAAACCGTCCTGAATATACGACCAATCACATCCACACAGTCACCGGCGGCTGGCTCAGGATGACACGAAGTGGTTTCCCACAGAAATCACAACTTGACTGTAGTGGATATGGCACACTTCAGATGTATACATGTTTTATAGCTGGCATTCCACATGCATATATGGCGCTGTAGATACATAAATGGTACTCCATGTATAGGTGAAGTATCCCCCGTTGCTGGTAGCGGACTGACCCTCAGATAACCCCACCGGGTTCAATCCTACATCACGCTCGAAATCGGGAACGGGGTGACTGGTTCACCTCATCAACACTTACCCGTACTTAGTATATGAGTTTGATACTAGATCAACGGCTATAACTAACGGGAGGGGGGAGGAGCGAGGGGGATCATGCAGGTATGGAGTTAATCTGGTCTAGGTAACAACAGACCGATCCAAGCTGTCAATCATTCACTGACGTCACTGTTGCTTTTATCCAATCATGTGGTAAAAAGATGTCTTCCACGTGAGTTACGTCGGACAAACAAGCCGGACAAACAAAGAAGCAGGTCACTTTGTTGTCAGTTTCAGAGATGAGTACATCTTTCTTGTACCCCCTGGTCGAATTCTTGCTCAGACCCCCTCCCCCCCCCCCCCTCTCCGGTCTTCAGTGGGTTCCCCCTTTTGTAAGGAAGAACGCTATCTGAGGCGTTGACCTCCCCCCGACCCGATCGCAAGTTTCCCCTTTTAAAATTGCTGGATCCGCCAATTTAACGGTTATAAAAAATACCCCACCTGAGTCCATGTACGAGAACAACAGGTCAAGCACAACACACTTACACTCTGATACCGGTTCAGGTTTCAAAAAAGCACCAGCCACGTGGGCGAAGTTTATCAGTCGTGATCTCTTGAAGATGGGCTTATCGCGTAAAGAGACTTCACTCAACGCTATTCCATTGTCCTTTTAAAAAAAATACGGGCACAACGGGCACTCGGACACGTTAACATCGTGGTCTGGTGGAGAGAAATGAGGTGGCAAGCCAGAACGCGGTTCGAATGGGATAGGGGTGTGGGGTAGGGGGTTGGCGCAAGTGCCCCCAGGCAAGCCCACTTCTCTAGGGGCACAACGGTGTCCATGCTAAATTCCTTAGATGCAAGTCGAGAATCGACTGTGGCTTTTGCTGCAATGAGTACGCGTACAATCATAGTGCTTATGTATTCCACATGCCTTGTTCTATCTTCCGACATCCAAAAAGTGTGTCAACACCAGGTTGTTTTCGTTATAGTATCACGAAGATATGTTGGAACATACGTCTTTTCAGGACCAACCGCCATTACGATGTGCAGCGCCCCTTGGTGACCACGCCACCATTTGCACCATGGGAAGAAATGGGCGAGCCTCAATTCGAAGTTCAATTAGTTTGACTTCCGGTTTTTTACGTGCATTTTTACGCCTCCTAGTAGGCATGGTGAAGTTAAGCATAAGATTCAAATTAAACTGTTTGATTAACGACGTCATAATCACCGGGTAAGATATATCCGAGAGAGGAAATAGTTGTCACAGGCGGGACTAAATTATTCTGTTTAGCAACACATTCCATGATATGAAAGTCAGATTTTATTACGGTCTGGTTTAGATAATTGAGTCGCTTGCTAGTATAGCCGATCGCTTGCTTATGCGTCGGTCTGTTGCTCGTCTTCAAATCTACAAGCCCTATCTCAGAAACTCTAAGCTGGTACAAGTATACAAGCAAAGTTGGGGCAGCTCAACCAGGCTACAGAAGGCTATGCAGCGTGCGTGACGTATGAGTTATTCGAATGCGTTTGATCAGTTTGGGGCTGAGCAAGCCAGGGTGGATGTGGGTATGATGGTGGCTAGAGTAAAGAGGGGCAATCGGCTGCATGGGGTCATTCTTCAGCTGTTTCTGCATGGTGCGCACATGACAACCTCGTCCTGAGGGACTTGGTGGAGGGCGGGGCGGACGGGCGTGAGAGGGTGGCGCATGGGAAGGTAGAACCGTATATGTGGGACCTGGCGACTCACTTGGAGAGAGGGAAAGAGGGTGTCCCCCACCGCGAGGGGGTCATCCACCCTTTGCTGAGCGGTGAAGGGGTGGAGGACATCCCTCCGCGGTCAGAGCGGGGAGAGGGGCTGTATCCAAGTGACCCAGTGAGCTGTGCCAGGACGAGGTCCCGGTATCCTGTCTGGCGCTTGCTTCCCTTCCTCTCCCTCAGTCACTGTCACACTGAGGTATGCCGTAAGCTCTGTGACATCACGCAAGTCACGTGATCATAATGAGACGCCAACCACGTCACAAGATGCTGGCTGTTTGTGTACATCCGATGATTTTGTACGAGTGGCGGGGTGTAGCGGGTAAGTGTGGGGGGTTGTTGGTGGGAACCCTTAGATGAAGCGGCGATGGTGTTTAAAAGTTCTTTCAAATTCTTTAATCGTGACTTTTTTTTATGAAACTTGCCTTTCCGTACAATTTGTTTGGGGCAGTTTAGACAGGATTAGATCAAACAGGTTTTAGTGGTGAGGGGGAGTGGGGGGCTGGGGGGAGAACTCGTTAGCCTTCGACTAACTCTGACCGCTTTGACTATCGGCTGCCTGGCCAGGTTCCCTTTTAAGTTAATATATCAATAATAAATATATCACGTGTTGTGATATTTTATTCGTTTGGCTTAGTATTTTTTTAATTGATCCAGAGTAAGAACTCTAACATGCGTGAGGCTCCTAGCCAGGTCACAACTTTCCAAGGTGTTTGACCCTTGGGGAAACTGCCGCGACCCGTGGAAGACACCACAGCGACCCGTGGCAGACAACACGCTCACCCCGAGCGGACAACAAACCGACCCGTATCGGACACCACATTGACATGTGGCGGACACCACACTGACATGTGGCGGACACCACACTGACATGTGGCGGACACCACACTGACCCGTGGTGGACAACACACCGACCCGTGGCGGACACCCCACCAACCCGTATTGGACACCACACTGACCCCGGATGAACACCCCACCGATCCGTAACGGACACCGCATAGACCCGTACATTAGCAAACTTTGTAGTTAACATTGTTCTAGATTTGCACAAATATACTGTAAGGTTAGGTTAATTAACGTATGTGGACCTATGTGTATAAACTGTGCAATAAGCTATACAACTATAAAATTAATGTGTCAAATAAACACTATTTATTATTGAAGACGAGTATTAAAAAGGCAGAATTGGTGAATACAATATTGTATCTGTACATACATATTATTGTTTACAATCATGCACGTCGATGTAAAGGTGTACATGTTGTTATGAAGTGTATACATAATAAATTACCTGTGATAAATGATTTCTTACGAGGTACCGCTATGGATGTATAAACGGTAAAGATTGAGAGGCAATGGGGAGAGGAGGAGGGGGTGGGGGGAGGTGCTTAGAAAAACTTTCCGGCGACGATATCGCGATGCTCGAGAAGGGTGCACACACGCTGCCAGCAACGCTCACAATAATGCCGTTCTTGCATACAATGAACTTGCGAGGGACTCAAACCAAAGGTTTTGTATTGTTGCAGTCCATTGCTTAAGTTGTAGCTCTCGCAGTCGTGAGAGTTTTTCATTTCATTTCTTGAAAGTTGAAGTGTGGCTCTCATGGAACTATTTCATCAGACTTCCGCGACTTGTCAAGGCTGACGACTTTGAGGTCGCCTGATTGGTTAATTTTTCCTGCTCTTGTCTTTTTTTCGCGCCTTTTCCTTGGCGTCCGAGAGGTCGTAGCGGAATCCCTCCTTCTTCATGTCTTGTTCCCTCGCTGCCCTTGCTGTCGTACTCGTCACTGCAGGAAAAGAGGTCAAGAGGTCAAACGAGCGCATGGAAAGGTCAATGTCCTTGTATCCATTGTTAGCTCCTCCCCAATCGCACCCTGAGTAAACCGATGTCCTGTGAATATCGTTATGCTAGCCTTTTACGTCTAATATCATTTAAGGTGAGGCATTTAACTGTTATCGTTTTTAGAACGCTAGTACATACCACAAATTGCAAGTAATATATCTTAACAATGGCGCCGCAGACTTAACTGTACTTGGAGTTTTTATACAGCTGTTAAAAGTAGGAACGCCTAGCAATATTGGTCGATATGCTCAAGTCACATTGATAACTACAAATATCGTAACTATAAAAATATTACAAGAGATAACCAGCTGACGTCATCCACGCAACGCCAGCAAACCAGGAACAAGAGTGAAATATTGAGGAAGGGAAGGACAATGTAAAGGTCACACCATGGTGCAATTATAAAACAAAAAACATGTCGTTACGGACGCTTAATCGATGAATGCAAACGTACACTTTACTTTGTTCCAAAGTGCAAAACAGAGAGATTAGTCGGTGCAAATAACCTAAGCACTATGCCAAAGCGATTTGACAGTTGATGTGCAGAAATATTGAAAAGTATATTTGCGCGTCTGGCGCTCACTAAAGTAAGAACGATAAACACACTTTGTGTATAGGTACTACATCGCTTTAGGCTTGTGCCGGTGGATATTTTCAGAAGCATCACCCCGCAAACTCGAAATGGCGCGTAAATCTATACAATCAACGGTTAAGAAACTTCAACATCACAACTGCCACAACCACCATCTCCCGACACGTATTCACACAGCAAACTGTTAGAACACACGTTGGCCAACGTTAACAGAACTCAAACTGTTAATCATTAAACACTCACTTTACCATATTCCGCCTGCTCCAAACGATGATAATCCATGTTGATGTTATCGCATTTCGTAGATGTTTTTTCATTAATATGTTTTTTCATTAATATTAAAAGAAAAAAATTACACTTCACCGGCACATTATGATGAAAGCGAGAAGAATCATATCTTTTACCGACAAATTATGAGGTAAGCGAAAAGAAATTACACTTCACCTGCACATTATGATGAAAGCGAGAAGAAACATATATTTTACCGGCACATAATGATTGAAACCACAAAAATCGCATCTCTCACCGGCACATTATGATTGAAACCAAAAAAAGCACATCTTTCATCGAAACATTATCAAGGATCCGACAGGAATCGCACCTTTCACAGGCACTTTATGCGGGAAACAACACCTTTTCATTTAGACACTTTTCATAAAGATGAAAGATATCACAAGAATCACATTATGGAACATGTACTGTTTATTTCCGTCGTCCTGTAACGCCTCAAGCCACACTGATCGACGTGTATACTCGAACAGTATAGGAATATTATACTTCGATATCGATTAAATCGAGCGGACTGTACTAAGGAGGCTAAGGAGGCTTGGGAGTCAAACACATTATGATATCATCACGTTAACACATCATACATTGGCCACCCCGATAGCTCATTATGTTAGAGCGCTCGAGACTAACTGCACGTGGATCGGTGGTTCGAGTCGTGTCTAAGTTGTCGAATGTAAAAATCTCATGTCCTTCGTAAAGAGTAGGGGGGTTACCCCCGGGGACATGGCTCCGTCATCTTCTCTTCCTACTACCATTGACGCGATATGACCAGCATCGGTTAAACCGTCCTGAATATACGACCAATCACATCCACACAGTCACCGGCGGCTGGCTCAGGATGACACGAAGTGGTTTCCCACAGAAATCACAACTTGACTGTAGTGGATATGGCACACTTCAGATGTATACATGTTTTATAGCTGGCATTCCAAATGCATATATGGCGCTGTAGATACATAAATGGTACTCCATGTATAGGTGAAGTATCCCCCGTTGCTGGTAGCGGACTGACCCTCAGATAACCCCACCGGGTTCAATCCTACATCACGCTCGAAATCGGGAACGGGGTGACTGGTTCACCTCATCAACACTTACCCGTACTTAGTATATGAGTTTGATACTAGATCAACGGCTATAACTAACGGGAGGGGGGAGGAGCGAGGGGGATCATGCAGGTATGGAGTTAATCTGGTCTAGGTAACAACAGACCGATCCAGGCTGTCAATCATTCACTGACGTCACTGTTGCTTTTATCCAATCATGTGGTAAAAAGATGTCTTCCACGTGAGTTACGTCGGACAAACAAGCCGGACAAACAAAGAAGCAGGTCACTTTGTTGTCAGTTTCAGAGATGAGTACATCTTTCTTGTGCCCCCTGGTCGAATTCATGCTCAGACCCCCTCCCCGCTCCCCCTCTCCGGTCTTCAGTGGGTTCCCCCTTTTGTAAGGAAGAACGCTATCTGAGGCGTTGACCTCCCCCCGACCCGATCGCAAGTTTCCCCTTTTAAAATTGCTGGATCCGCCAATGTAACGGTTATAAAAAATACCCCACCTGAGTCCATGTACGAGAACAACAGGTCAAGCACAACACACTTACACTCTGATACCGGTTCAGGTTTCAAAAAAGCACCAGCCACGTGGGCGAAGTTTATCAGTCGTGATCTCTTGAAGATGGGCTTATCGCGTAAAGAGACTTCACTCAACGCTATTCCATTGTCCTTTTAAAAAAAATACGGGCACAACGGGCACTCGGGCACGTTAACATCGTGGTCTGGTGGAGAGAAATGAGGTGGCAAGCCAGAACGCGGTTCGAATGGGATAGGGGTGTGGGGTAGGGGGTTGGCGCAAGTGCCCCCAGGCAAGCCCACTTCTCTAGGGGCACAACGGTGTCCATGCTAAATTCCTTAGATGCAAGTCGAGAATCGACTGTGGCTTTTGCTGCAATGAGTACGCGTACAATCATAGTGCTTATGTATTCCACATGCCTTGTTCTATCTTCCGACATCCAAAAAGTGTGTCAACACCAGGTTGTTTTCGTTATAGTATCCCGAAGTTATGTTGGAACATACGTCTTTTCAGGACCAACCGCCATTACGATGTGCAGCGCCCCTTGGTGACCACGCCACCATTTGCACCATGGGAAGAAATGGGCGAGCCTCAATTCGAAGTTCAATTAGTTTGACTTCCGGTTTTTTACGTGCATTTTTACGCCTCCTAGTTCACATCATCATGATCTTGGGGTGAATGTCTCCAAGAGACCCACAAGGTGGCAGCACTTCACTAATCGAGAACCCCAGTTAGGGTCTCCTGGAATTGAGCTGTCTGGTTCCACGCCCAAATGTTTTAAATGTCACTACGTGAGCAATATAAGTAATTTTTATTCACAAGGAAGTATAGTATAGCCATTGTCTGATAGTGTGATCGATAGGCATGGTGAAGTTAAGCATAAGATTCAAATTAAACTGTTTGATTAACGACGTCATAATCACCGGGTAAGATATATCCGAGAGAGGAAATAGTTGTCACAGGCGGGACTAAATTATTCTGTTTAGGAACACATTCCATGATATGAAAGTCAGATTTTATTACGGTCTGGTTTAGATAATTGAGTCGCTTGCTAGTATAGCCGATCGCTTGCTTATGCGTCGGTCTGTTGCTCGTCTTCAATTCTACAAGCCCTATCTCAGAAACTCTAAGCTGGTACAAGTATACAAGCGAAGTTGGGGCAGCTCAACCAGGCTACGGAAGGCTATGCAGCGTGTGTGACGTATGAGTTATTCGAATGCGTTTGATCAGTTTGGGGCTGAGCAAGCCAGGGGTGGATGTGGGTATGATGGTGGCTAGAGTAAAGAGGGGCCATCGGCTGCATGGGGTCATTCTTCAGCTGTTTCTGCATGGCGCGCACATGACAACCTCGTCCTGAGGGACTTGGTGGAGGGCGGGGCGGACGGGCGTGAGAGGGTGGCGCATGGGAAGGTAGAACCGTATATCTGGGACCTGGCGACTCACTTGGAGAGAGGGAAAGAGGGTGTCCCCCACCGCGAGGGGGTCATCCACCCTTTGCTGAGCGGTGAAGGGGTGGAGGACATCCCTCCGCGGTCAGAGCGGGGAGAGGGGCTGTATCCAAGTGACTCAGTGAGCTGTGCCAGGACGAGGTCCCAGTATCCTGTCTGGCGCTTGCTTCCCTTCCTCTCCCTCAGTCACTGTCACACTGAGGTATGCCGTAAGCTCTGTGACATCACGCAAGTCACGTGATCATAATGAGACGCCAACCACGTCACAAGATGCTGGCTGTTTGTGTACATCCGATGATTTTGTACGAGTGGCGGGGTGTAGCGGGTAAGTGTGGGGGGTTGTTGGTGGGAACCCTTAGATGAAGCGGCGATGGTGTTTAAAAGTTCTTTCAAATTCTTTAATCGTGACTTTTTTTTATGAAACTTGCCTTTCCGTACAATTTGTTTGGGGCAGTTTAGACAGGATTAGAACAAACAGGTTTTAGTGGTGAGGGGGAGTGGGGGGCTGGGGGGAGAACTCGTTAGCCTTCGACTAACTCTGACCGCTTTGACTATCGGCTGCCTGGCCAGGTTCCCTTTTAAGTTAATATATCAATAATAAATATATCACGTGTTGTGATATTTTATTCGTTTGACTTAGTATTTTTTAATTGATCCAGAGTAAGAACTCTAACATGCGTGAGGCTCCTAGCCAGGTCACAACTTTCCAAGGTGTTTGACCCTTGGGGAAACTGCCGCGATCCGTGGAAGACACCACAGCGACCCGTGGCAGACAACACGCTCACCCCGAGCGGACAACACACCGACCCGTATCGGACACCACATTGACATGTGGCGGACACCACACTGACATGTGGCGGACACCACACTGACATGTGGCGGACACCACACTGACCCGTGGTGGACAACACACCGACCCGTGGCGGACACCCCACCAACCCGTATTGGACACCACACTGACCCCGGATGAACACCCCACCGATCCGTAACGGACACCGCATAGACCCGTACATTAGCAAACTTTGTAGTTAACATTGTTCTAGATTTGCACAAATATACTGTAAGGTTAGGTTAATTAACGTATGTGGACCTATGTGTATAAACTGTGCAATAAGCTATACAACTATTAAATTAATGTGTCAAATAAACACTATTTATTATTGAAGACGAGTATTAAAAAGGCAGAATTGGTGAATACAATATTGTATCTGTACATACATATTATTGTTTACAATCATGCACGTCGATGTAAAGGTGTACATGTTGTTATGAAGTGTATACATAATAAATTACCTGTGATAAATGATTTCTTACGAGGTACCGCTATGGATGTATAAACGGTAAAGATTGAGAGGCAATGGGGAGAGGAGGAGGGGGTGGGGGGGGGGGTGCTTAGAAAAACTTTCCGGCGACGATATCGCGATGCTCGAGAGGGGTGCACACACGCTGCCAGCAACGCTCACAATAATGCCGTTTTTGCAGACAATGAACTTGCGAGGGACTCAAACCAAAGGTTTTTTATTGTTGCAGTCCATAGCTTAAGTTGTAGCTCTCGCAGTCGTGAGAGTTTTTCATTTCATTTCTTGAAAGTTGAAGTGTGGCTCTCATGGAACTATTTCATCAGACTTCCGCGACTTGTCAAGGCTGACGACTTTGAGGTCGCCTGATTGGTTAATTTTTCCTGCTCTTGTCTTTTTTTCGCGCCTTTTCCTTGGCGTCCGAGAGGTCGTAGCGGAATCCCTCCTTCTTCATGTCTTGTTCCCTCGCTGCCCTCGCTGTCGTACTCGTCACTGCAGGAAAAGAGGTCAAGAGGTCAAACGAGCGCATGGAAAGGTCAATGTCCTTGTATCCATTGTTAGCTCCTCCCCAATCGCACCCTGAGTAAACCGATGTCCTGTGAATATCGTTATGCTAGCTTTTTACGTCTAATATCATTTAAGGTGAGGCATTTAACTGTTATCGTTTTTAGAACGCTAGTACATACCACAAATTGCAAGTAATATATCTTAACAATGGCGCCGCAGACTTAACTGTACTTGGAGTTTTTATACAGCTGTTAAAAGTAGGAACGCCTAGCAATATTGGTCGATATGCTCAAGTCACATTGATAACTACAAATATCGTAACTATAAAA
Organism: Arenicola marina; assembly: GCA_964019135.1. Lineage (NCBI taxonomy): Eukaryota > Metazoa > Annelida > Polychaeta > Arenicolidae > Arenicola > Arenicola marina. Next base: position 21,886,371 of record OZ025253.1, read on the forward strand.
ATATTACAAGAGATAACCAGCTGACGTCATCCACGCAACGCCAGCAAACCAGGAACAAGAGTGAAATATTGAGGAAGAGAAGGACAATGTAAAGGTCACACCATGGTGCAATTATAAAACAAAAAACATGTCGTTACGGACGCTTAATCGATGAATGCAAACGTACACTTTACTTTGTTCCAAAGTGCAAAACAGAGAGATTAGTCGGTGCAAATAACCTAAGCACTATGCCAAAGCGATTTGACAGTTGATGTGCAGAAATATTGAAAAGTATATTTGCGCGTCTGGCGCTCACTAAAGTAAGAACGATAAACACACTTTGTGTATAGGTACTACATCGCTTTAGGCTTGTGCCGGTGGATATTTTCAGAAGCATCACCCCGCAAACTCGAAATGGCACGTAAATCTATACAATCAACGGTTAAGAAACTTCAACATCACAACTGCCACAACCACCATCTCCCGACACGTATTCACACAGCAAACTGTTAGAACACACGTTGGCCAACGTTAACAGAACTCAAACTGTTAATCATTAAACACTCACTTTACCATATTCCGCCTGCTCCAAACGATGATAATCCATGTTGATGTTATCGCATTTCGTAGATGTTTTTTCATTAATATGTTTTTTCATTAATATTAAAAGAAAAAAATTACACTTCACCGGCACATTATGATGAAAGCGAGAAGAATCATATCTTTTACCGGCAAATTATGAGGTAAGCGAAAAGAAATTACACTTCACCTGCACATTATGATGAAAGCGAGAAGAAACATATATTTTACCGGCACATAATGATTGAAACCACAAAAATCGCATCTCTCACCGGCACATTATGATTGAAGCCAAAAAAAGCACATCTTTCATCGAAACATTATCAAGGATCCGACAGGAATCGCACCTTTCACAGGCACTTTATGCGGGAAACAACACCTTTTCATTTAGACACTTTTCATAAAGATGAAAGATATCACAAGAATCACATTATGGAACATGTACTGTTTATTTCCGTCGTCCTGTAACGCCTCAAGCCACACTGATCGACGTGTATACTCGAACAGTATAGGAATATTATACTTCGATATCGATTAAATCGAGCGGACTGTACTAAGGAGGCTAAGGAGGCTTGGGAGTCAAACACATTATGATATCATCACGTTAACACATCATACATTGGCCACCCCGATAGCTCATTATGTTAGAGCGCTCGAGACTAACTGCACGTGGATCGGTGGTTCGAGTCGTGTCTAAGTTGTCGAATGTAAAAATCTCATGTCCTTCGTAAAGAGTAGGGGGGTTACCCCCGGGGACATGGCTCCGTCATCTTCTCTTCCTACTACCATTGACGCGATATGACCAGCATCGGTTAAACCGTCCTGAATATACGACCAATCACATCCACACAGCACCGGCGGCTGGCTCAGGATGACACGAAGTGGTTTCCCACAGAAATCACAACTTGACTGTAGTGGATATGGCACACTTCAGATGTATACATGTTTTATAGCTGGCATTCCACATGCATATATGGCGCTGTAGATACATAAATGGTACTCCATGTATAGGTGAAGTATCCCCCGTTGCTGGTAGCGGACTGACCCTCAGATAACCCCACCGGGTTCAATCCTACATCACGCTCGAAATCGGGAACGGGGTGACTGGTTCACCTCATCAACACTTACCCGTACTTAGTATATGAGTTTGATACTAGATCAACGGCTATAACTAACGGGAGGGGGGAGGAGCGAGGGGGATCATGCAGGTATGGAGTTAATCTGGTCTAGGTAACAACAGACCGATCCAGGCTGTCAATCATTCACTGACGTCACTGTTGCTTTTATCCAATCATGTGGTAAAAAGATGTCTTCCACGTGAGTTACGTCGGACAAACAAGCCGGACAAACAAAGAAGCAGGTCACTTTGTTGTCAGTTTCAGAGATGAGTACATCTTTCTTGTACCCCCTGGTCGAATTCTTGCTCAGACCCCCTCCCCCCCCCCCCCCCTCTCCGGTCTTCAGTGGGTTCCCCCTTTTGTAAGGAAGAACGCTATCTGAGGCGTTGACCTCCCCCCGACCCGATCGCAAGTTTCCCCTTTTAAAATTGCTGGATCCGCCAATGTAACGGTTATAAAAAATACCCCACCTGAGTCCATGTACGAGGACAACAGGTCAAGCACAACACACTTACACTCTGATACCGGTTCAGGTTTCAAAAAAGCACCAGCCACGTGGGCGAAGTTTATCAGTCGTGATCTCTTGAAGATGGGCTTATCGCGTAAAGAGACTTCACTCAACGCTATTCCATTGTCCTTTTAAAAAAAATACGGGCACAACGGGCACTCGGGCACGTTAACATCGTGGTCTGGTGGAGAGAAATGAGGTGGCAAGCCAGAACGCGGTTCGAATGGGATAGGGGTGTGGGGTAGGGGGTTGGCGCAAGTGCCCCCAGGCAAGCCCACTTCTCTAGGGGCACAACGGTGTCCATGCTAAATTCCTTAGATGCAAGTCGAGAATCGACTGTGGCTTTTGCTGCAATGAGTACGCGTACAATCATAGTGCTTATGTATCCCACATGCCTTGTTCTATCTTCCGACATCCAAAAAGTGTGTCAACACCAGGTTGTTTTCGTTATAGTATCACGAAGATATGTTGGAACATACGTCTTTTCAGGACCAACCGCCATTACGATGTGCAGCGCCCCTTGGTGACCACGCCACCATTTGCACCATGGGAAGAAATGGGCGAGCCTCAATTCAAAGTTCAATTAGTTTGACTTCCGGTTTTTTACGTGCATTTTTACGCCTCCTAGTTCACATCATCATGATCTTGGGGTGAATGTCTCCAAGAGACCCACAAGGTGGCAGCACTTCACTAATCGAGAACCCCAGTTAGGGTCTCCTGGAATTGAGCTGTCTGGTTCCACGCCCAAATGTTTTAAATGTCACTACGTGAGCAATATAAGTAATTTTTATTCACAAGGAAGTATAGTATAGCCATTGTCTGATAGTGTGATCGATAGGCATGGTGAAGTTAAGCATAAGATTCCAATTAAACTGTTTGATTAACGACGTCATAATCACCGGGTAAGATATATCCGAGAGAGGAAATAGTTGTCACAGGCGGGACTAAATTATTCTGTTTAGGAACACATTCCATGATATGAAAGTCAGATTTTATTACGGTCTGGTTTAGATAATTGAGTCGCTTGCTAGTATAGCCGATCGCTTGCTTATGCGTCGGTCTGTTGCTCGTCTTCAATTCTACAAGCCCTATCTCAGAAACTCTAAGCTGGTACAAGTATACAAGCGAAGTTGGGGCAGCTCAACCAGGCTACAGAAGGCTATGCAGCGTGTGTGACGTATGAGTTATTCGAATGCGTTTGATCAGTTTGGGGCTGAGCAAGCCAGGGGTGTATGTGGGTATGATGGTGGCTAGAGTAAAGAGGGGCCATCGGCTGCATGGGGTCATTCTTCAGCTGTTTCTGCATGGCGCGCACATGACAACCTCGTCCTGAGGGACTTGGTGGAGGGCGGGGCGGACGGGCGTGAGAGGGTGGCGCATGGGAAGGTAGAACCGTATATGTGGGACCTGGCGACTCACTTGGAGAGAGGGAAAGAGGGTGTCCCCCACCGCGAGGGGGTCATCCACCCTTTGCTGAGCGGTGAAGGGGTGGAGGACATCCCTCCGCGGTCAGAGCGGGGAGAGGGGCTGTATCCAAGTGACCCAGTGAGCTGTGCCAGGACGAGGTCCCGGTATCCTGTCTGGCGCTTGCTTCCCTTCCTCTCCCTCAGTCACTGTCACACTGAGGTATGCCGTAAGCTCTGTGACATCACGCAAGTCACGTGATCATAATGAGACGCCAACCACGTCACAAGATGCTGGCTGTTTGTGTACATCCGATGATTTTGTACGAGTGGCGGGGTGTAGCGGGTAAGTGTGGGGGGTTGTTGGTGGGAACCCTTAGATGAAGCGGCGATGGTGTTTAAAAGTTCTTTCAAATTCTTTAATCGTGACTTTTTTTTATGAAACTTGCCTTTCCGTACAATTTGTTTGGGGCAGTTTAGACAGGATTAGATCAAACAGGATTTAGTGGTGAGGGGGAGTGGGGGGCTGGGGGGAGAACTCGTTAGCCTTCGACTAACTCTGACCGCTTTGACTATCGGCTGCCTGGCCAGGTTCCCTTTTAAGTTAATATATCAATAATAAATATATCACGTGTTGTGATATTTTATTCGTTTGGCTTAGTATTTTTTTAATTGATCCAGAGTAAGAACTCTAACATGCGTGAGGCTCCTAGCCAGGTCACAACTTTCCAAGGTGTTTGACCCTTGGGGAAACTGCCGCGACCCGTGGAAGACACCACAGCGACCCGTGGCAGACAACACGCTCACCCCGAGCGGACAACACACCGACCCGTATCGGACACCACATTGACATGTGGCGGACACCACACTGACATGTGGCGGACACCACACTGACATGTGGCGGACACCACACTAACCCGTGGTGGACAACACACCGACCCGTGGCGGACACCCCACCAACCCGTATTGGACACCACACTGACCCCGGATGAACACCCCACCGATCCGTAACGGACACCGCATAGACCCGTACATTAGCAAACTTTGTAGTTAACATTGTTCTAGATTTGCACAAATATACTGTAAGGTTAGGTTAATTAACGTATGTGGACCTATGTGTATAAACTGTGCAATAAGCTATACAACTATTAAATTAATGTGTCAAATAAACACTATTTATTATTGAAGACGAGTATTAAAAAGGCAGAATTGGTGAATACAATATCGTATCTGTACATACATATTATTGTTTACAATCATGCACGTCGATGTAAAGGTGTACATGTTGTTATGAAGTGTATACATAATAAATTACCTGTGATAAATGATTTCTTACGAGGTACCGCTATGGATGTATAAACGGTAAAGATTGAGAGGCAATGGGGAGAGGAGGAGGGGGTGGGGGGGGTGCTTAGAAAAACTTTCCGGCGACGATATCGCGATGCTCGAGAGGGGTGCACACACGCTGCCAGCAACGCTCACAATAATGCCGTTCTTGCATACAATGAACTTGCGAGGGACTCAAACCAAAGGTTTTGTATTGTTGCAGTCCATTGTTTAAGTTGTAGCTCTCGCAGTCGTGAGAGTTTTTCATTTCATTTCTTGAAAGTTGAAGTGTGGCTCTCATGGAACTATTTCATCAGACTTCCGCGACTTGTCAAGGCTGACGACTTTGAGGTCGCCTGATTGGTTAATTTTTCCTGCTCTTGTCTTTTTTTCGCGCCTTTTCCTTGGCGTCCGAGAGGTCGTAGCGGAATCCCTCCTTCTTCATGTCTTGTTCCCTCGCTGCCCTCGCTGTCGTACTCGTCACTGCAGGAAAAGAGGTCAAGAGGTCAAACGAGCGCATGGAAAGGTCAATGTCCTTGTATCCATTGTTAGCTCCTCCCCAATCGCACCCTGAGTAAACCGATGTCCTGTGAATATCGTTATGCTAGCTTTTTACGTCTAATATCATTTAAGGTGAGGCATTTAACTGTTATCGTTTTTAGAACGCTAGTACATACCACAAATTGCAAGTAATATATCTTAACAATGGCGCCGCAGACTTAACTGTACTTGGAGTTTTTATACAGCTGTTAAAAGTAGGAACGCCTAGCAATATTGGTCGATATGCTCAAGTCACATTGATAACTACAAAAGTCGTAACTATAAAAATATTACAAGAGATAACCAGCTGACGTCATCCACGCAACGCCAGCAAACCAGGATCAAGAGTGAAATATTGAGGAAGAGAAGGACAATGTAAAGGTCACACCATGGTGCAATTATAAAACAAACAACATGTCGTTACGGACGCTTAATCGATGAATGCAAACGTACACTTTACTTTGTTCCAAAGTGCAAAACAGAGAGATTAGTCGGTGCAAATAACCTAAGCACTATGCCAAAGCGATTTGACAGTTGATGTGCAGAAATATTGAAAAGTATATTTGCGCGTCTGGCGCTCACTAAAGTAAGAACGATAAACACACTTTGTGTATAGGTACTACATCGCTTTAGGCTTGTGCCGGTGGATATTTTCAGAAGCATCACCCCGCAAACTCGAAATGGCACGTAAATCTATACAATCAACGGTTAAGAAACTTCAACATCACAACTGCCACAACCACCATCTCCCGACACGTATTCACACAGCAAACTGTTAGAACACACGTTGGCCAACGTTAACAGAACTCAAACTGTTAATCATTAAACACTCACTTTACCATATTCCGCCTGCTCCAAACGATGATAATCCATGTTGATGTTATCGCATTTCGTAGATGTTTTTTCATTAATATGTTTTTTCATTAATATTAAAAGAAAAAAATTACACTTCACCGGCACATTATGATGAAAGCGAGAAGAATCATATTTTTTACCGGCAAATTATGAGGTAAGCGAAAAGAAATTACACTTCACCTGCACATTATGATGAAAGCGAGAAGAAACATATATTTTACCGGCACATAATGATTGAAACCACAAAAATCGCATCTCTCACCGGCACATTATGATTGAAGCCCCAAAAAGCACATCTTTCATCGAAACATTATCAAGGATCCGACAGGAATCGCACCTTTCACAGGCACTTTATGCGGGAAACAACACCTTTTCATTTAGACACTTTTCATAAAGATGAAAGATATCACAAGAATCACATTATGGAACATGTACTGTTTATTTCCGTCGTCCTGTAACGCCTTAAATCGAGCGGACTGTACTAAGGAGGCTAAGGAGGCTTGGGAGTCAAACACATTATGATATCATCACGTTAACACATCATACATTGGCCACCCCGATAGCTCATTATGTTAGAGCGCTCGAAATCAGCGATCTGGCCACCTGAGAGACTAACTGCACGTGGATCGGTGGTTCGAGTCGTGTCTAAGTTGTCGAATGTAAAAATCTCATGTCCTTCGTAAAGAGTAGGGGGGTTACCCCCGGGGACATGGCTCCGTCATCTTCTCTTCCTACTACCATTGACGCGATATGACCAGCATCGGTTAAACCGTCCTGAATATACGACCAATCACATCCACACAGTCACCGGCGGCTGGCTCAGGATGACACGAAGTGCTTTCCCACAGAATTCACAACTTGACTGTAGTGGATATGGCACACTTCAGATGTATACATGTTTTATAGCTGGCATTCCACATGCATATATGGCGCTGTAGATACATAAATGGTACTCCATGTATAGGTGAAGTATCCCCCGTTGCTGGTAGCGGACTGACCCTCAGATAACCCCACCGGGTTCAATCCTACATCACGCTCGAAATCGGGAACGGGGTGACTGGTTCACCTCATCAACACTTACCCGTACTTAGTATATGAGTTTGATACTAGATCAACGGCTATAACTAACGGGAGGGGGGAGGAGCGAGGGGGATCATGCAGGTATGGAGTTAATCTGGTCTAGGTAACAACAGACCGATCCAGGCTGTCAATCATTCACTGACGTCACTGTTGCTTTTATCCAATCATGTGGTAAAAAGATGTCTTCCACGTGAGTTACGTCGGACAAACAAGCCGGACAAACAAAGAAGCAGGTCACTTTGTTGTCAGTTTCAGAGATGAGTACATCTTTCTTGTACCCCCTGGTCGAATTCTTGCTCAGACCCCCTCCCCCCCCCCCCTCTCCGGTCTTCAGTGGGTTCCCCCTTTTGTAAGGAAGAACGCTATCTGAGGCGTTGACCTCCCCCCGACCCGATCGCAAGTTTCCCCTTTTAAAATTGCTGGATCCGCCAATGTAACGGTTATAAAAAATACCCCACCTGACTCCATGTACGAGAACAACAGGTCAAGCACAACACACTTACACTCTGATACCGGTTCAGGTTTCAAAAAAGCACCAGCCACGTGGGCGAAGTTTATCAGTCGTGATCTCTTGAAGATGGGCTTATCGCGTAAAGAGACTTCACTCAACGCTATTCCATTGTCCTTTTAAAAAAAATACGGGCACAACGGGCACTCGGGCACGTTAACATCGTGGTCTGGTGGAGAGAAATGAGGTGGCAAGCCAGAACGCGGTTCGAATGGGATAGGGGTGTGGGGTAGGGGGTTGGCGCAAGTGCCCCCAGGCAAGCCCACTTCTCTAGGGGCACAACGGTGTCCATGCTAAATTCCTTAGATGCAAGTCGAGAATCGACTGTGGCTTTTGCTGCAATGAGTACGCGTACAATCATAGTGCTTATGTATTCCACATGCCTTGTTCTATCTTCCGACATCCAAAAAGTGTGTCAACACCAGGTTGTTTTCGTTATAGTATCACGAAGATATGTTGGAACATACGTCTTTTCAGGACCAACCGCCATTACGATGTGCAGCGCCCCTTGGTGACCACGCCACCATTTGCACCATGGGAAGAAATGGGCGAGCCTCAATTCGAAGTTCAATTAGTTTGACTTCCGGTTTTTTACGTGCATTTTTACGCCTCCTAGTTCACATCATCGTGATCTTGGGGTGAATGTCTCCAAGAGACCCACAAGGTGGCAGCACTTCACTAATCGAGAACCCCAGTTAGGGTCTCCTGGAATTGAGCTGTCTGGTTCCACGCCCAAATGTTTTCTATGTCACTACGTGAGCAATATAAGTAATTTTTATTCACAAGGAAGTATAGTATAGCCATTGTCTGATAGTGTGATCGATAGGCATGGTGAAGTTAAGCATAAGATTCCAATTAAACTGTTTGATTAACGACGTCATAATCACCGGGTAAGATATATCCGAGAGAGGAAATAGTTGTCACAGGCGGGACTAAATTATTCTGTTTAGGAACACATTCCATGATATGAAAGTCAGATTTTATTACGGTCTGGTTTAGATAATTGAGTCGCTTGCTAGTATAGCCGATCGCTTGCTTATGCGTCGGTCTGTTGCTCGTCTTCAATTCTACAAGCCCTATCTCAGAAACTCTAAGCTGGTACAAGTATACAAGCGAAGTTGGGGCAGCTCAACCAGGCTACAGAAGGCTATGCAGCGTGTGTGACGTATGAGTTATTCGAATGCGTTTGATCAGTTTGGGGCTGAGCAAGCCAGGGGTGGATGTGGGTATGATGGTGGCTAGAGTAAAGAGGGGCCATCGGCTGCATGGGGTCATTCTTCAGCTGTTTCTGCATGGCGCGCACATGACAACCTCGTCCTGAGGGACTTGGTGGAGGGCGGGGCGGACGGGCGTGAGAGGGTGGCGCATGGGAAGGTAGAACCGTATATGTGGGACCTGGCGACTCACTTGGAGAGAGGGAAAGAGGGTGTCCCCCACCGCGAGGGGGTCATCCACCCTTTGCTGAGCGGTGAAGGGGTGGAGGACATCCCTCCGCGGTCAGAGCGGGGAGAGGGGCTGTATCCAAGTGACCCAGTGAGCTGTGCCAGGACGAGGTCCCAGTATCCTGTCTGGCGCTTGCTTCCCTTCCTCTCCCTCAGTCACTGTCACACTGAGGTATGCCGTAAGCTCTGTGACATCACGCAAGTCACGTGATCATAATGAGACGCCAACCCCGTCACAAGATGCTGGCTGTTTGTGTACATCCGATGATTTTGTACGAGTGGCGGGGTGTAGCGGGTAAGTGTGGGGGGTTGTTGGTGGGAACCCTTAGATGAAGCGGCGATGGTGTTTAAAAGTTCTTTCAAATTCTTTAATCGTGACTTTTTTTTATGAAACTTGCCTTTCCGTACAATTTGTTTGGGGCAGTTTAGACAGGATTAGATCAAACAGGTTTTAGTGGTGAGGGGGAGTGGGGGGCTGGGGGGAGAACTCGTTAGCCTTCGACTAACTCTGACCGCTTTGACTATCGGCTGCCTGGCCAGGTTCCCTTTTAAGTTAATATATCAATAATAAATATATCACGTGTTGTGATATTTTATTCGTTTGGCTTAGTATTTTTTTAATTGATCCAGAGTAAGAACTCTAACATGCGTGAGGCTCCTAGCCAGGTCACAACTTTCCAAGGTGTTTGACCCTTGGGGAAACTGCCGCGACCCGTGGAAGACACCACAGCGACCCGTGGCAGACAACACGCTCACCCCGAGCGGACAACACACCGACCCGTATCGGACACCACATTGACATGTGGCGGACACCACACTGACATGTGGCGGACACCACACTGACATGTGGCGGACACCACACTGACCCGTGGTGGACAACACACCGACCCGTGGCGGACACCACACCAACCCGTATTGGACACCACACTGACCCCGGATGAACACCCCACCGATCCGTAACGGACACCGCATAGACCCGTACATTAGCAAACTTTGTAGTTAACATTGTTCTAGATTTGCACAAATATACTGTAAGGTTAGGTTAATTAACGTATGTGGACCTATGTGTATAAACTGTGCAATAAGCTATACAACTATTAAATTAATGTGTCAAATAAACACTATTTATTATTGAAGACGAGTATTAAAAAGGCAGAATTGGTGAATACAATATTGTATCTGTACATACATATTATTGTTTACAATCATGCACGTCGATGTAAAGGTGTACATGTTGTTATGAAGTGTATACATAATAAATTACCTGTGATAAATGATTTCTTACGAGGTACCGCTATGGATGTATAAACGGTAAAGATTGAGAGGCAATGGGGAGAGGAGGAGGGGGTGGGTGGGGGTGCTTAGAAAAACTTTCCGGCGACGATATCGCGATGCTCAAGAGGGGTGCACACACGCTGCCAGCAACGCTCACAATAATGCCGTTCTTGCATACAATGAACTTGCGAGGGACTCAAACCAAAGGTTTTGTATTGTTGCAGTCCATTGCTTAAGTTGTAGCTCTCGCAGTCGTGAGAGTTTTTCATTTCATTTCTTGAAAGTTGAAGTGTGGCTCTCATGGAACTATTTCATCAGACTTCCGCGACTTGTCAAGGCTGACGACTTTGAGGTCGCCTGATTGGTTAATTTTTCCTGCTCTTGTTTTTTTTTCGCGCCTTTTCCTTGGCGTCCGAGAGGTCGTAGCGGAATCCCTCCTTCTTCATGTCTTGTTCCCTCGCTGCCCTCGCTGTCGTACTCGTCACTGCAGGAAAAGAGGTCAAGAGGTCAAACGAGCGCATGGAAAGGTCAATGTCCTTGTATCCATTGTTAGCTCCTCCCCAATCGCACCCTGAGTAAACCGATGTCCAGTGAATATCGTTATGCTAGCTTTTTACGTCTAATATCATTTAAGGTGAGGCATTTAACTGTTATCGTTTTTAGAACGCTAGTACATACCACAAATTGCAAGTAATATATCTTAACAATGGCGCCGCAGACTTAACTGTACTTGGAGTTTTTATACAGCTGTTAAAAGTAGGAACGCCTAGCAATATTGGTCGATATGCTCAAGTCACATTGATAACTACAAATATCGTAACTATAAAAATATTACAAGAGATAACCAGCTGACGTCATCCACGCAACGCCAGCAAACCAGGAACAAGAGTGAAATATTGAGGAAGAGAAGGACAATGTAAAGGTCACACCATGGTGCAACTATAAAACAAAAAACATGTCGTTACGGACGCTTAATCGATGAATGCAAACGTACACTTTACTTTGTTCCAAAGTGCAAAACAGAGAGATTAGTCGGTGCAAATAACCTAAGCACTATGCCAAAGCGATTTGACAGTTGATGTGCAGAAATATTGAAAAGTATATTTGCGCGTCTGGCGCTCACTAAAGTAAGAACGATAAACACACTTTGTGTATAGGTACTACATCGCTTTAGGCTTGTGCCGGTGGATATTTTCAGAAGCATCACCCCGCAAACTCGAAATGGCACGTAAATCTATACAATCAACGGTTAAGAAACTTCAACATCACAACTGCCACAACCACCATCTCCCGACACGTATTCACACAGCAAACTGTTAGAACACACGTTGGCCAACGTTAACAGAACTCAAACTGTTAATCATTAAACACTCACTTTACCATATTCCGCCTGCTCCAAACGATGATAATCCATGTTGATGTTATCGCATTTCGTAGATGTTTTTTCATTAATATGTTTTTTCATTAATATTAAAAGAAAAAAATTACACTTCACCGGCACATTATGATGAAAGCGAGAAGAATCATATCTTTTACCGGCAAATTATGAGGTAAGCGAGAAGAAATTACACTTCACCTGCACATTATGATGAAAGCGAGAAGAAACATATATTTTACCGGCACATAATGATTGAAACCACAAAAATCGCATCTCTCACCGGCACATTATGATTGAAGCCCCAAAAAGCACATCTTTCATCGAAACATTATCAAGGATCCGACAGGAATCGCACCTTTCACAGGCACTTTATGCGGGAAACAACACCTTTTCATTTAGACACTTTTCATAAAGATGAAAGATATCACAAGAATCACATTATGGAACATGTACTGTTTATTTCCGTCGTCCTGTAACGCCTCAAGCCACACTGATCGACGTGTATACTCGAACAGTATAGGAATATTATACTTCGATATCGATTAAATCGAGCGGACTGTACTAAGGAGGCTAAGGAGGCTTGGGAGTCAAACACATTATGATCTAATCATCACGTTAACACATCATACATTGGCCACCCCGATAGCTCATTATGTTAGAGCGCTCGAAATCAGCGATCTGGCCACCTGAGAGACTAACTGCACGTGGATCGGTGGTTCGAGTCGTGTCTAAGTTGTCGAATGTAAAAATCTCATGTCCTTCGTAAAGAGTAGGGGGGTTACCCCCGGGGACATGGCTCCGTCATCTTCTCTTCCTACTACCATTGACGCGATATGACCAGCATCGGTTAAACCGTCCTGAATATACGACCAATCACATCCACACAGTCACCGGCGGCTGGCTCAGGATGACACGAAGTGCTTTCCCACAGAATTCACAACTTGACTGTAGTGGATATGGCACACTTCAGATGTATACATGTTTTATAGCTGGCATTCCACATGCATATATGGCGCTGTAGATACATAAATGGTACTCCATGTATAGGTGAAGTATCCCCCGTTGGTGGTAGCGGACTGACCCTCAGATAACCCCACCGGGTTCAATCCTACATCACGCTCGAAATCGGGAACGGGGTGACTGGTTCACCTCATCAACACTTACCCGTACTTAGTATATGAGTTTGATACTAGATCAACGGCTATAAGTAACGGGAGGGGGGAGGAGCGAGGGGGATCATGCAGGTATGGAGTTAATCTGGTCTAGGTAACAACAGACCGATCCAGGCTGTCAATCATTCACTGACGTCACTGTTGCTTTTATCCAATCATGTGGTAAAAGGATGTCTTCCACGTGAGTTACGTCGGACAAACAAGCCGGACAAACAAAGAAGCAGGTCACTTTGTTGTCAGTTTCAGAGATGAGTACATCTTTCTTGTACCCCCTGGTCGAATTCTTGCTCAGATCCCCTCCCCCCCCCCCTCCCTCTCCGGTCTTCAGTGGGTTCCCCCTTTTGTAAGGAAGAACGCTATCTGAGGCGTTGACCTCCCCCCGACCCGATCGCAAGTTTCCCCTTTTAAAATTGCTGGATCCGCCAATGTAACGGTTATAAAAAATACCCAACCTGAGTCCATGTACGAGAACAACAGGTCAAGCACAACACACTTACACTCTGATACCGGTTCAGGTTTCAAAAAAGCACCAGCCACGTGGGCGAAGTTTATCAGTCGTGATCTCTTGAAGATGGGCTTATCGCGTAAAGAGACTTCACTCAACGCTATTCCATTGTCCTTTTAAAAAAAATACGGGCACAACGGGCACTCGGGCACGTTAACATCGTGGTCTGGTGGAGAGAAATGAGGTGGCAAGCCAGAACGCGGTTCGAATGGGATAGGGGTGTGGGGTAGGGGGTTGGCGCAAGTGCCCCCAGGCAAGCCCACTCTTCTAGGGGCACAACGGTGTCCATGCTAAATTCCTTAGATGCAAGTCGAGAATCGACTGTGGCTTTTGCTGCAATGAGTACGCGTACAATCATAGTGCTTATGTATTCCACATGCCTTGTTCTATCTTCCGACATCCAAAAAGTGTGTCAACACCAGGTTGTTTTCGTTATAGTATCACGAAGATATGTTGGAACATACGTCTTTTCAGGACCAACCGCCATTACGATGTGCAGCGCCCCTTGGTGACCACGCCACCATTTGCACCATGGGAAGAAATGGGCGAGCCACAATTCGAAGTTCAATTAGTTTGACTTCCGGTTTTTTACGTGCATTTTTACGCCTCCTAGTTCACATTATCATGATCTTGGGGTGAATGTCTCCAAGAGACCCACAAGGTGGCAGCACTTCACTAATCGAGAACCCCAGTTAGGGTCTCCTGGAATTGAGCTGTCTGGTTCCACGCCCAAATGTTTTAAATGTCACTACGTGAGCAATATAAGTAATTTTTATTCACAAGGAAGTATAGTATAGCCATTGTCTGATAGTGTGATCGATAGGCATGGTGAAGTTAAGCATAAGATTCCAATTAAACTGTTTGATTAACGACGTCATAATCACCGGGTAAGATATATCCGAGAGAGGAAATAGTTGTCACAGGCGGGACTAAATTATTCTGTTTAGGAACACATTCCATGATATGAAAGTCAGATTTTATTACGGTCTGGTTTAGATAATTGAGTCGCTTGCTAGTATAGCCGATCGCTTGCTTATGCGTCGGTCTGTTGCTCGTCTTCAATTCTACAAGCCCTATCTCAGAAACTCTAAGCTGGTACAAGTATACAAGCGAAGTTGGGGCAGCTCAACCAGGCTACAGAAGGCTATGCAGCGTGTGTGACGTATGAGTTATTCGAATGCGTTTGATCAGTTTGGGGCTGAGCAAGCCAGGGGTGGATGTGGGTATGATGGTGGCTAGAGTAAAGAGGGGCCATCGGCTGCATGGGGTCATTCTTCAGCTGTTTCTGCATGGCGCGCACATGACAACCTCGTCCTGAGGGACCTGGTGGAGGGCGGGGCGGACGGGCGTGAGAGGGTGGCGCATGGGAAGGTAGAACCGTATATGTGGGACCTGGCGACTCACTTGGAGAGAGGGAAAGAGGGTGTCCCCCACCGCGAGGGGGTCATCCACCCTTTGCTGAGCGGTGAAGGGGTGGAGGACATCCCTCCGCGGTCAGAGCGGGGAGAGGGGCTGTATCCAAGTGACCCAGTGAGCTGTGCCAGGACGAGGTCCCAGTATCCTGTCTGGCGCTTGCTTCCCTTCCTCTCCCTCAGTCACTGTCACACTGAGGTATGCCGTAAGCTCTGTGGCATCACGCAAGTCACGTGATCATAATGAGACGCCAACCACGTCACAAGATGCTGGCTGTTTGTGTACATCCGATGATTTTGTACGAGTGGCGGGGTGTAGCGGGTAAGTGTGGGGGGTTATTGGTGGGAACCCTTAGATGAAGCGGCGATGGTGTTTAAAAGTTCTTTCAAATTCTTTAATCGTGACTTTATTTTATGAAACTTGCCTTTCCGTACAATTTGTTTGGGGCAGTTTAGACAGGATTAGATCAAACAGGTTTTAGTGGTGAGGGGGAGTGGGGGGCTGGGGGGAGAACTCGTTAGCCTTCGACTAACTCTGACCGCTTTGACTATCGGCTGCCTGGCCAGGTTCCCTTTTAAGTTAATATATCAATAATAAATATATCACGTGTTGTGATATTTTATTCGTTTGGCTTAGTATTTTTTTAATTGATCCAGAGTAAGAACTCTAACATGCGTGAGGCTCCTAGCCAGGTCACAACTTTCCAAGGTGTTTGACCCTTGGGGAAACTGCCGCGACCCGTGGAAGACACCACAGCGACCCGTGGCAGACAACACGCTCACCCCGAGCGGACAACACACCGACCCGTATCGGACACCACATTGACATGTGGCGGACACCACACTGACATGTGGCGGACACCACACTGACATGTGGCGGACACCACACTGACCCGTGGTGGACAACACACCGACCCGTGGCGGACACCCCACCAACCCGTATTGGACACCACACTGACCCCGGATGAACACCCCACCGATCCGTAACGGACACCGCATAGACCCGTACATTAGCAAACTTTGTAGTTAACATTGTTCTAGATGTGCACAAATATACTGTAAGGTTAGGTTAAATAACGTATGTGGACCTATGTGTATAAACTGTGCAATAAGCTATACAACTATTAAATTAATGTGTCAAATAAACACTATTTATTATTGAAGACGAGTATTAAAAAGGCAGAATTGGTGAATACAATATTGTATCTGTACATACATATTATTGTTTACAATCATGCACGTCGATGTAAAGGTGTACATGTTGTTATGAAGTGTATACATAATAAATTACCTGTGATAAATGATTTCTTACGAGGTACCGCTATGGATGTATAAACGGGAAAGATTGAGAGGCAATGGGGAGAGGAAGAGGGGTGGGGGGGGGGCTTAGAAAAACTTTCCGGCGACGATATCGCGATGCTCGAGAGGGGTGCACACACGCTGCCAGCAACGCTCACAATAATGCCGTTCTTGCATACAATGAACTTGCGAGGGACTCAAACCAAAGGTTTTGTATTGTTGCAGTCCATTGCTTAAGTTGTAGCTCTCGCAGTCGTGAGAGTTTTTCATTTCATTTCTTGAAAGTTGAAGTGTGGCTCTCATGGAACTATTTCATCAGACTTCCGCGACTTGTCAAGGCTGACGACTTTGAGGTCGCCTGATTGGTTAATTTTTCCTGCTCTTGTCTTTTTTTCGCGCCTTTTCCTTGGCGTCCGAGAGGTCATAGAGGAATCCCCCCTTCTTCATGTCTTGTTCCCTCGCTGCCCTCGCTGTCGTACTCGTCACTGCAGGAAAAGAGGTCAAGAGGTCAAACGAGCGCATGGAAAGGTCAATGTCCTTGTTTCCATTGTTAGCTCCTCCCCAATCGCACCCTGAGTAAACCGATGTCCTGTGAATATCGTTATGCTAGCTTTTTACGTCTAATATCATTTAAGGTGAGCCATTTAACTGTTATCGTTTTTAGAACGCTAGTACATACCACAAATTGCAAGTAATATATCTTAACAATGGCGCCGCAGACTTAACTGTACTTGGAGTTTTCATACACCTGTTAAAAGCAGGAACGCCTAGCAATATTGGTCGATATGCTCAAGTCACATTGATAACTACAAAAGTCGTAACTATAAAAATATTACAAGAGATAACCAGCTGACGTCATCCACGCAACGCCAGCAAACCAGGAACAAGAGTGAAATATTGAGGAAGAGAAGGACAATGTAAAGGTCACACCATGGTGCAATTATAAAACAAAAAACATGTCGTTACGGATGCTTAATCGTTGAATGCAAACGTACACTTTACTTTGTTCCAAAGTGCAAAACAGAGAGATTAGTGGGTGCAAATAACCTAAGCACTATGCCAAAGCGATTTGACAGTTGATGTGCAGAAATATTGAAAAGTATATTTGCGCGTCTGGCGCTCACTAAAGTAAGAACGATAAACACACTTTGTGTATAGGTACTACATCGCTTTAGGCTTGTGCCGGTGGATATTTTCAGAAGCATCACCCCGCAAACTCGAAATGGCACGTAAATCTATACAATCAACGGTTAAGAAACTTCAACATCACAACTGCCACAACCACCATCTCCCGACACGTATTCACACAGCAAACTGTTAGAACACACGTTGGCCAACGTTAACAGAACTCAAGCTGTTAATCATTAAACACTCACTTTACCATATTCCGCCTGCTCCAAACGATGATAATCCATGTTGATGTTATCGCATTTCGTAGATGTTTTTTAATTAATATTAAAAGAAAAAAATTACACTTCACCGGCACATTATGAAAGCGAGAAGAATCACACCTTTCACCAGCACATTATGATGAAAGCGAGAAGAATCATATCTTTTACCGGCAAATTATGAGGTAAGCGAAAAGAAATTACACTTCACCTGCACATTATGATGAAAGCGAGAAGAAACATATATTTTACCGGCACATAATGATTGAAACCACAAAAATCGCATCTCTCACCGGCACATTATGATTGAAGCCAAAAAAAGCACATCTTTCATCGAAACATTATCAAGGATCCGACAGGAATCGCACCTTTCACAGGCACTTTATACGGGAAACAACACCTTTTCATGAAGACACTTTTCATAAAGATGAAAGATATCACAAGAATCACATTATGGAACATGTACTGTTTATTTCCGTCGTCCTGTAACGCCTCAAGTCACACTGATCGACGTGTATACTCGAACAGTAAAGGAATATTATACTTTGATATCGATTAAATCGAGCGGACTGTACTAAGGAGGCTAAGGAGGCTTGGGAGTCAAACACATTATGATATCATCACGTTAACACATCATACATTGGCCACCCCGATAGCTCATTATGTTAGAGCGCTCGAAATCAGCGATCTGGCCACCTGAGAGACTAACTGCACGTGGATCGGTGGTTCGAGTCGTGTCTAAGTTGTCGAATGTAAAAATCTCATGTCCTTCGTAAAGAGTAGGGGGTTACCCCCGTGGACATGGCTCCATCATCTTCTCTTCCTACTACCATTGACGCGATATGACCAGCATCGGTTAAACCGTCCTGAGTATACGACCAATCACATCCACACAGTCACCGGCGGCTGGCTCAAGATGATACGAAGTGGTTTCTCACAAAAATCACACCTTGACTGTAGTGGTTATGGCACACTTCAGATTTATACATGTTTTATAGCTGGCATTAAACATGCATAGATGGCGCTAGAGATACATAGATGGTACTCCATGTATATGTGGAGTATCCTCCGCTGCTGGTAGCGGACTGACCCTCCGATAACCCCGCCGGGTTCAATCCTGCGTCACGCTCGGAATCTGGAACGGGGTGACTGGTTCACCTCATCAACACTTACCCGTACTTAGTATATGAGTTTGATACTAGATCAACGGCTATAACTAACGGGAGGGGGGAGGAGCGAGGGGGATCATGCAGGTATGGAGTTAATCTGGTCTAGGTAACAACAGACCGATCCAGGCTGTCAATCATTCACTGACGTCACTGTTGCTTTTATCCAATCATGTGGTAAAAAGATGTCTTCCACGTGAGTTACGTCGGACAAACAAGCCGGACAAACAAAGAAGCAGGTCACTTTGTTGTCAGTTTCAGAGATGAGTACACCTTTCTTGTACCCCCTGGTCGAATTCTTGCTCAGACCCCCTCCCCCCCTCCCCCCCCTCTCCGGTCTTCAGTGGGTTCCCCCTTTTGTAAGGAAGAACGCTATCTGAGGCGTTGACCTCCCCCCGACCCGATCGCAAGTTTCCCCTTTTAAAATTGCTGGATCCGCCAATCGTCTGGAAAACATGCATCGCTTCCCATGGTGCAAATGGTGGCGTGGTCACCAAGGGGCGCTGCACATCGTAATGGCGGTTGGTCCTGAAAAGCCGTATGTTCCAACATATCTTCGTGATACTATAACGAAAACAACCTGGTGTTGACACACTTTTTGGATGTCGGAAGATAGAACAAGGCGTCGGTCTGTTGCTCGTCTTCAATTCTACAAGCCCTATCTCAGAAACTCTAAGCTGGTACAAGTATACAAGCGAAGTTGGGGCAGCTCAACCAGGCTACAGAAGGCTATGCAGCGTGTGTGACGTATGAGTTATTCGAATGCGTTTGATCAGTTTGGGGCTGAGCAAGCCAGGGGTGGATGTGGGTATGATGGTGGCTAGAGTAAAGAGGGGCCATCGGCTGCATGGGGTCATTCTTCAGCTGTTTCTGCATGGCGCGCACATGACAAATGATATGTGATATACCGTCCGTTTCGTGGGTTCACTCTAAATTAGAACTCAGTTTATTTTTTCCAACATTTCATTGCAATCTCTTATCCCGAGTCTTCTTTCTAATTTATATTCACTTATTCAACTTATTCAATATGCAAACAACGGTGATGATCCACCGTTCTATGCGGGTGGGGGGGTGGTGTGCAAGGGGTATTTGCGTTCCTCGGCAATGGGGTTTTTAATTTCATTGTGAACTGAGAATGAGAAAATTAATTCTTCGTGAACTGGAAACGCTACATTAGCCGACCCTCATGATCAAAGATTTCCATGTTTTGTGAACTAGGAAATTGGATATTAAATAACCGGGAATCGGGAAATCGCCTATTTACATCATATATCAACTCTTATTATTGTATGCATGTAGTTTATCTCTTAATCCACTGTGGCCTGTGAATAAAGACATGCATTCTTCGTGATTTGGGAACATGCCCCCCCCCCCAGCTACCCTACCCCCCTATGCAGACCGACTGACGCCAACCATGGCTTGGAGTTTGTAAATGTGACGTAGAGAGCTGTGGCTGTCGTGTTAGTGTTGTTTGTGAATGTGACGTAGAGAGGGTTGTGGCTGTCCTGTTACTGCTGTTTATAAATGTCACGCAGAGAGGGTTGTTACTGCCGGGTTAGTGCTGTTTATAAATGTGACGTATGGAGGGTTGTTACTGCCGTGTTAGTGCTGTTTATAAATGTGACGTAGAGAGGGTTGTGATTGAGTTAGTGTTGTTTATTAATGTGATGTAGACAAGGTTGTGACTGTCGTGTCAGTGCAGTTTATAAATATGATGTAGAGAGGGTTGTGGCTGTCATGTTATTACTGTTTATAAATGTGACGTAGAGAGGGTTGTGACTGTCATGTTAATGCTGTTTATAAATGCGACGTAGAGAGGGTTGTGGCTGTCATGTTAGTGCTGTTTATCATTGTGACGTAGAGAGGGTTGTGACTGTCGTGTTATTGCTGTTGATAAATGTGACGTAGAGAGGGTTGTGGCTGTCGTGTTAGTGTTGTTTATCAATGTGACGTAGAGAGGGTTGTGGCTGTCGTGTTAGTGCTGTTTATCATTGTGACGTAGAGAGGGTTGTGACTGTCGTGTTATTGCTGTTGATAAATGTGACGTAGAGAGGGTTGTGGCTGTCGTGTTAGTGTTGTTTATCAATGTGACGTAGAGAGGGTTGTGGCTGTCGTGTTAGTGCTGTTTATCATTGTGACGTAGAGAGGGTTGTGACTGTCGTGTTAGTGCTGTTTATCAATGTGACGTAGAGAGGGTTGTGGCTGTCGTGTTAGTGCTGTTTATCAATGTGACGTAGAGAGGGGTGTGACTGTCGTGTTAGTGCTGTTTATAACTGTGACGTAGAGAGGGGTGTGACTGTCGTGTTAGTGCTGTTTATAACTGTGACGTAGAGAGGGGTGTGACTGTCGTGTTAGTGCTGTTTATAACTGTGACGTAGAGAGGGGTGTGACTATCGCGTTAGTGCTGTTTATAACTGTGACGTAGAGAGGGGTGTGACTGTCGTGTTAGTGCTGTTTATAACTGTGACGTAGAGAGGGGTGTGACTATCGCGTTAGTGCCATTTATAATGTGATGAAATTATTGTGGTTGTCGTTCGGCGTCGCTTGTAAAAGTGATGTAGAGGGAGTTGTGACTGTCGTGTTAGGGCCGTTTGTAAATGTGACTGGCTGTGGCTGTGGCTGTTATGTTTTAAAGCTTGCGATGGACGAAAGTCCTCCGATCAGCTTTATAGTCGGCTTCCTTGCATGTGAGATTTAAGTAATCTAGTAACGATTAGTAATCTAAAAGCACGTGCGCTTTTTCACCGACCCAAATATTCCGTTAGGATTCCCATGGCTATAATTCACTCATTCTACTTCCCAACCTTTTCAGGTCTGCGCGATTGACAAGTATGAATTCTTGGAGAATCGTGATCAGCTGTTGGCAACTTTTGGGGATAGTTATCTGTAAAATTCCTGGTTCAACGCGAAGACCCTTTCCCTATTTACCTCAGAATAGTAATCTAAAAGCACAATAGTTTTTATTCCAATATTCATTCTATTGCCAAGGGGGCTTTGAATAAACTTAATATATGATTAATATATTCCCCAATATTAGGGACTCCAGATACAACCCACCTCAGTAACACGGCACACCACTTCCAAAAGGCACGTACCAGTATATACATATTACAATGTTATCTTGAGGTACAAATGTCTAGTCCTAAGTTCAAGTGGGCATAAGTCTTTCGACACGTCATAAGTAGCTCTTGGGTCCTATATATCGCTGATAACGGTGGCAGATGCTCCCTCAGAGACAGGGGGCTGGCAGAGCACGAAGAGTTACGTAATCTCAGTATGCTAACTGGTATTATAACACAACATAATTGACACGGAAGGACGTGCCACACTTTGGGAATAAGACATGGGAGAAGACCGACGGAAAGTGGAACCCAGCAGAGCATACTCTGCTCTTTGCTGCAATGTTAGTACTGACATCAACACTTTGATACAGAGGTAAATATTTTAATCGGCATTATAACTACAACTACATATGTGCATTAATCTTGAAGATATTTAAGGTAATATTCGTATTGGTGCTACCCATGGCGGCGGGGCTGATCTAAACCTATAACACATTGCATTTTTTTATTATTTGTATACATGCTTCAAAAAGAGGCCTTCCGGACCCCACCCATACTTTAACATGGTTGTCCTTCGCAGTCTAAATTGGTGTCCAATTCTTGTTGCTGCGACCAGTCCACGGTAACCATTATGTACTTTGGATATTCATCCTTCTCCCTGTCTTCACTATTTGGGAGGGAATATGTAATCGAAAGTAGACGCTCACACCCATATTAGAATCTTCGTTGGATCTTGCATCTTTATCCTGACATAGATCTTTTTGTGCAATGTTTAATATATTTAACCACGCTACCGATTACAAATATATGGAAAGTGTATGAGTGTTCCTGTATTGCCATACCAATTCGCCATACTAATTCCACTAAAGCGAATATTCGTGTTCGTAAAATCTTTTATTACGAGCCAGTAATGATATAAATAAGAACATAAGGAGTTTTTTCGCAGGGACATACTTAGAACATTTAAATTAAATCGTATCGTGGCGGAAAACCTGTATCATGAGACGATAATCTTGCGGCGCTAACTGTCTCAGACCGTGGTCCAGATTGTGAATTCCTAAGTACGAGCGTTGCTTAGCATCTGCCTGCATCTGCCTGGACTATCGCCGAACCATGTCACGCGGGTCTAACATTCTATGTAGGTCGTCCTTTCTCATTCTTTGCAGGACTTGGCCAGAATGGGTGCACGTTTAACGAAGAGGTCTCGACGAACGAGGGAGTCGGCGGTGTAAGTGTCTTTATGTCACAAACTCTTAAAGGGAACCGCCAGCCTGGCCTCTAACGCTGCTTTACCGATGCCTATAATACCTAATTATCTATCCTCCAAATTATAGAATTTTTCGTTCTATCTGTAGCTCACAATAAAAATTAGAAGTGACCGCCAGGCACGATTTCGCCGCCTACCCAGGCGGCAGCCCTTTTTGGAGGCGTGTCCGGGATTGACCAATCAGGAGGCGATACTCTACTTTATTCAAACCGGAAATTACGCCTATTGTGTGAGCAAAACAAGAGCGCGTGATAATTGCTAATATAACTAGCTGCGATTCTAACTCCAATCATGGCATTGTTGCAGAGTCAATCGTCGCAAGACGTATATCAATTTGTTTGGACGGTACGTTTCCATGAAACGCTAACATCTTGCGCTACTGATCTTACCGCTCATCTAAGCGATATAAGGTATGCGTCAAGTTCTTTGAAATCTGTTATATATTGTTAATGGTTTAAAAATAGGTGTACAGTATTATGCTTATTATGGCAGCAAAGGTTGAAGAATGCGATATAACATTATAAATGGTAAACCATTGTATGTTCAAAATCCGTCACCAGTGTTGTAATTTGGTAGTGTGTATATTTCAATGAGCACCCTAGGGTACGCATACTGTTTTTGTGGATGCCGCCATCCACGGATGTATTTGCTATTGTTATTTTAATTTTGTGTTATTATATTTTCACTTCATCGCATCACTCTTGCGTTGGTCTTATTGGGGTAATGAAAGTATTGTTTATGCTCGTATTTAATGCCTGTGGATGTAAATGAATTTTTGCTACAGTTAGGAGGAGCTAAAAAGAACTCACTGGTCGAACTTTTAAACCCCAATAATGGTAATATCCGAGATGTAGACCCTGCTAACCAATATATTCAGCATTCTCCGTATTATGAGTTAGATCAATTGGATCCTGTTCTGCAAAACAGGACCGATGATTGTTCCATTCTTAGTATGAATGTGGCCAGTATCAATGCCAAGATCGATGAACTTCAAATAATGATTGATATGTTATATAAGCAAAATATTGTATTTTCCGCTTTATGTATACAAGAGTCCTGGTTAACCGACATGTCAGATACATCCCTATTTCATATTGAGGGATATACACTTATATCCAAAGGTAAAACTTGCAGTGAGCATGGTGGGCTAATGATATATTTAAAAGATACTCTAAGCTTCACGGTCCTAGATATTCCTATTGATTCTGAAATTTGGGAAGGTCAATTTATAAAGGTAAAGGGATCTGATAAAACTATTATACTAGGAAATATATATAGGCCACCATGCGACATTAATGAAAATTACTGGACCTTTACTGAGGAACTTTCAAAAATCTTATCTCTCTTTGAGAGAAAGAGCGGTGAATTATTAGTAACCGGAGATTTCATTATTGACTTACTTCAAATCAATGAAAAAGCAGCATTTAGTAATTATTTTGACACAATCACATCCCTTGGCTTTTTCCCAATGATTACATTTCCAACAAGACTTTCAAAGTATAAAGGAACCCTTATAGATAATTTTCTGGTACGAATATCTCCTGCCATGCAATCTGCTGTTTCTGGTATTTTAGTGAAATCGATTTCAGACCACTTCCCGTATTTCCTCAGCCTAGACTTACAGCAAAAGGCAACGAGGAAATCACCCGCATACGTCACAATTAAAAATAATGACCCTGCTACAATTAATTTGTTTACTGATCATGTGGTAGATTTTGATGTGTTTAGTAGACTGAACCATGAAATGGGAACTGATCCTAACCTAAATTACGATATCTTACAGGATATCTTAGTAAAATCTAAAGAAATGTTTTTGTCGGATAAAGTTGTGAAGTTTAATAAAAAAAAAGCATAAAATGTCGAACTGGATTTCGAACGGTATCATCAAATCTATTGCATTTAAGGATCGACTGTATAAGAAACTTAAGACGACTCCGTCTACCAGTTCACAATATAATACGTTAAAAATAAATTTTAAAACTTATAGTAATATTTTAAAACAATGTATTCGTACCGCAAAAAAAGATTACTATTATAATTACTTCGATAAGTGTAAGGGGGATATAAAAAGAACGTGGCAAGCGATTAACACAGTCCTGAATAACAATAGGGCGAAGAATAAATCATTGCCTGAGGAATTTAGCATAAATAGAGAACTTATTAGTGACAAAGTAGTCGTAACAAATACTTTTAATGCATTCTTCTCTTCTGTTGGTTCGACAGCCTGTGAAGGACTTCGAACTGAAGACCATCCCTCTTTCTCTCAATACCTTGGATCGCCGGCTACTTCCAAAATGAACTTTGAGCTTATAACCAAAGCAACAGTTGAAAAAATCATCGATGGTCTCAAACCTAAACAAAGCACTGGGGATGATGGGCTATCTGTGAAACTACTTAAGGTATTAAAATTCGATCTAAGTGAGTCACTGGCCTTAATCATTAATCAATCGCTTTCTACAGGAATATTCCCTGACAAATTGAAAATTGCAAAGATAACTCCGGTTTTTAAGAAAGGAGATGCTTCCAATATCGACAATTATAGACCCATCTCCGTTCTGCCTGCAATTTCAAAGGTATTTGAAAAGATTATTTATGATCAAATCTATGATTATTTCCAGAAAGAAAAATTATTTTACAATGGTCAATATGGTTTCAGAAAGAAACATTCCACCCAGCTTGCCGCGCTTGAATTAGTTGATCGAACTCTGCAAAAGCTGGACGAGGGCGAGGTTCCTATCAGTATATATCTGGATCTGTCGAAGGCGTTTGACACTTTAAATCATAACATTCTTATCCATAAACTAAAACACTATGGTCTATCTGAACCAGCTATTTCTTTGCTAACGTGTTATCTCACAAATCGTTATCAATATGTGCACTTGGGAGATGTTAAATCAAATGTAACGAAAATATCTCGAGGGGTACCTCAGGGCTCTATTCTGGGTCCCTTGCTATTTATTATTTATGTAAACGACATGTCACGCGCCAGTCAGCTATTTAGAGCTATTGTATATGCTGATGATACCACTCTGTGTAGCACGTTGACTGCGTCATCGTCTGATAACATGCTGGTTGATGATATATTAAACGACGAACTCTCTAAGATATACGGTTGGCTATGTGCAAACGAGTTATCGCTTAACGTTTCCAAAACCAAATTTATGATATTTTGTATGCCGCGAAAAATTGTTAGAATTCCGCGTTTATTCATACATAACATACCTGTCGAGTGCGTAGAAGAGTTCGATTTTTTGGGTCTGACAGTTCAGAAAGATCTCAAGTGGAACGGTCATATTAATAAGATATCTTCAAAAATATCAAAGGTTATCGGGGTAATGAGTAAGTTAAAACATGCAGTTCCATCCTATGTTTTGAAAATTATTTACAACTCTTTGATCCTACCCCATTTACACTATAATGTTCTGGCATGGGGCTTCCAAGCTGATCGTATAAGGTTATTGCAGAAAAAGGTGATTCGCATCATAGCAAAGGGTTCATATCTTTGTCATACGGAACCATTATTTAAGCAATTAAGTGTGTTGAAGCTGACAGACATAATGTTCTCTCAACAACTGAAATTTTATTACAAGCATTTCCACGGGGATCTACCAGATTACTTTTTAACTGATATGCCTATCTCCAAAGTGTCGGATCTTCATAACTATGACACAAGACAAAAGGATGACCTGCTAGTTGCACGGGTAAAACATAAGTTTGCTGAACAATGTTTAAGATATCGATTTGCTAGAAATATAAACGAAACACCTGATATTATATTAGATAAGGTCAAAACTCATGAATTGGACGGATTTTCAAAATATGTCAAACAGTTCTTGCTTAATAGGTATTCATTGGTATGTGATATGGTTAATTGTTATATTTGCCAAAGAAATAATTAGAATATAAGAGGTCTCCCCCTTTGTTTACTTCTCGGTAAGAGCGACGTGTAAGGATTTCATCTAATTCCCTCAAGACTCTCGCCTTTACATATACTTAATATAACTTTGTATCTTTGTGATGACGCGATGATTTTTTGTTGTTGTTTTTTTTTTTTTTTTTTTTCTTTTTTTCGTTTTTTTTCTTTGGTGGCTCCTATGCCAGCGGCCCTCGTGGTCTTAATGGGAGTCCCCAGAGCGAGAATTTTCTACGTTGCCATGTTTTTTGCCATCTAATGTTTGTAGTGGTTCTTGCTCAAATAAATGACATTGAATTGAATTGGCTTGGAACTGTCGCTGTTCATCTGTAAATCGCGGCCCTGATCTCTCTCGCCGCGAGTTATAACGTAAGACGGCGCCATATGAATAGTCACAATATGCGTCACTGCTCCCGGCAAAATGGCGCTCTGCTTGACATTTTTTTCTCCTTACCAGTCGGCCGAAACGAAGCGTTAACACTCGCCAATTTAATATTAAGATGTAAACTTTTGGAGCAGATCGCGATTAAATTAGGTTAGACACCCGCTTTAAGAAACGTCTTGTTCACCACCGTGAACCACCATGAACCTCCTGCGCTTCACCATCAACCTCTTGTTCAGCAACATTAACATCTGGCTCACCACCATGAACCTCTTGCGCTTCACTATCGAGCTCTTGCGCGCCACCATCAACCTCTAGCGCACCACCATCAAGCTCTTGTTCAGCAACATCAACATCTGGCTCACCACCATCAACCTCTTGCGCACCACCCATCAACCTCTTGCGCTCCATCATCAACGTCTTGTTCAGCAACATCAACCTCTTTCCTTCTTTCAGTTTTTACGCTATCGCACTCTACAATGTTGTGTATTGGGTCTATATGTGGCTTGTACGCGGTGTTAACATTTTGGAAATCACCCGAATTGGTTTGTTTCTGCCAAAAATTCCCAAACTTTAACATTGAACCATATGAGAGCATTTTGGTGGGAAAACGACGTCCTCGATTTTTCTATGAAAGCAACATGGGAGACCAATGACACTTTGCGTGGAACATAACATTATTATTTGGGCGCGGACGATGATATTGCACAAGGTCACGTATCCAAAGTCAAGGTCATATCAAGGTCATGTTTCCCGCGTAACTTCGGGGGGCGGCCATGTGTAATTGACCTTGTAGGTTGCTGCTGCTCGCTTTGGTTGAGGGTTCTAGGCTACGGATCACAGCGCCTGTGCCTCCAACCTTGTCGGTCTCTGTTGTCCGAATGATTGACTGATTTACATATCTTACTTGATCGAGTTCCGCTTTTTGTCATAATCGCTGTAGTCGTCTCGTGGTCGTGTTGTATGTAATATCTGGCACGCATTTCCCCCGTAGCCTCAGTATCACTCAGTGATAAGATGTTTCTCTTCTTTCTCAGGGATTCCGGCCATGAGCCACTTGTCGAAAAGCCCTCCGGAGACCAGCCCTCCGGAGTCCAACCGACCGGAGTCCAACCCTCCGTAGAACAGCCCTCTGGAGACCAGCCCTCCGGAGACCAGCCCTCCGGAGACCAGCTTTCCGGAGTACAGCCCTCCAGAGACCAGCCCTCCGGAGACCAGCTTTCCGGAGTCCAACCCTCCGAAGACCAGCCCTCCGGAGACCAGCTTTCCGGAGATCAGCCCTCCAGAGACCAACCCTCCGAAGACCAGCCCTCCGGAGAGCAGCTTTCCGGAGATCAGCCCTCCGAAGACCAGCCCTCCGGAGACCAGCCCTCCGGAGTACAGTCCTCCGGAGTCCAACCCTCCGGAGACCAGCCCTCTAGAGACCAGCCCTCCGGAGTTCAGCCCTCCGGAATCCTGCCCTCCGGGGACCAGCCTTCCGGAGTTCAGCCCTCCGGAAACAAAGAGGCCATCATACTCAAGATATTAAGGTAAGTCTAATAAGATTGGTGTGGCTTCCCAGTAGAAAATGCTTGTAAACTCTTGAGACGTAGGTGACTGGGGCACAAAATTAAAAAACGGGCCCCTGTGCTCCCCCCGTCCCCTCCCTCGTGGACACGCCCATACACTTTGTCCACTGAGTCGAGCAAGCACACAAGCGACGAATTAAAGATGATGGGGAGAAATTATAGCCAGCAGCATATATTTAAGGGCCTCAGAGGGCTTTTTTCAACACGGCGACAAGAGGATTTTTAAAATCGACAACGCCTCGTTGGGCCTGCCTTCAAATCGACATGCGACACAAGACTTCTTCTTAAAATGGATTTGCCTAAATATAATATTGCTTCCCCCCTCAGGAGCGCTATATTTAGTCTCAAATATGATTGATATGGCGTCCAATTTCCCAGTTATATATATGATATTTTATCCATAGTACTTGTGTTTGCAATAATTTTAAAATATTTCATGACATAGTTGACGACTCACCATAAATTAGAGAGAACTTGAATACTAATAACTACTTAATTACCTGTTAACCAACATGCAACAAATGGCCAAGTTTGCATTTTCCGTCTAGGCTATAGCTGAGTCGTAACGGCATCTGCATTTCCGACCTTGTTTCATAATTTAGTCAACTAACGGTCTTAACTTTAATTAACCATTTTAAATTCTTGGCATTTTTTCAGAGCACGTTTGGCAGGTGGAAGTCAGAGTCGCACCGAGTAAGTCAGACTTTATCGATCGTACCGTAAGTGAATATCTGTGATGCAAA
Source organism: Arenicola marina (assembly GCA_964019135.1). NCBI lineage: Eukaryota > Metazoa > Annelida > Polychaeta > Arenicolidae > Arenicola > Arenicola marina. Next base: position 21,916,239 of record OZ025253.1, read on the forward strand.
ATCGATAGGCCAGCGATAAACGACACACTTTGCCTTTCTGCACCCCTTCTCCGCCCCGTCTCCGCCCCCTCTCTGCCCCGACCCCTTATATAAATATGAAATGAAGAATTAGACGCCCTGCTAGAGCAATAGCTATCAGAGGCCGGCCCGGTAGTTCAGTGGGCTGGAAGTCGCATTAAGTGCTCTGGTCACCTGATAGCCTGACGGCACGAGGATCGATAGTTTGAGCCCCGCTGTGGCCATGTCTGTGTGGTCGCAGGATAAATATCCAATGTCCTTCTTCACAAAGAGTAGGGGGTTTTCCCGGGGACATGGCTCCACTCTCCCTTCCGTCTCCCATTCACACGATATGACCAACAGTGTCTTGAATATACAACCAACTACCAATAGCTATCAGTGTTATGGCCTGACTCCGGCTATCAGTGTTTGAGCTTGGGTATCATTTACCGCAGTATCCAACTGTACAGTCAAGTGGACTACATGCGGAAACAGGCGGCTAGAGTTAAAAAGATACCGATGCAAATATACCTCAAGCACCTCAAGCTGCCATAGAAACTGTTTATCTATGTATTTAATCGGTTATCTTGTAATGTTTTGCCTTTACTACTGTTTTATTGTATTAATGTTTCCTAAGCGGCCATATAATTTTTTTATCGTGAATACTACTGCATTAGTGTATACGGAAACTTGCAACATTTAAAGGTACCGGTTTAGCAAAATATATCACACTATGTTTAACTCGTGGAACCATCAAAATGTTGAAGTCTATGGTAATTTTATCAGTGCTACTGTGGTCGGTGACCATATCTGTTTGTATTCTTAACTGAAGAAGGTTATATTTAACTAACTATGAGCCGGCATTGCCGATGAACATTAATATCTGGCATCAAACTAGTCCTTGTATCGTGTATGATACTTAAGTAAACTAGCGGTCTTAATTTTAATCGAAGAATTAACGATGTTAAAATCTTGTAATTTGTCCAGTGGGCGTTTGGCGGCTGCACATGAGAATCGTTCCAAGTCAGACTTTATCATGCATTTCTCCGCCTCTTTCTCTTCCCCTCCCCGACCCCTCGCCGACCCCTTCTCTCCCCTTTTCCGCGCGTTTATCATAAATTAGAGGTTTAATTTTAATGGATGACTGAGCTGTCTTTCAGCAACGGCTGACAGCTGTGTCCTGACAGCTGTTTACTATGTTTCCCGAAGTAATTTTGTCCCATAACGTATCCAACAAAAATAGCCAGTGTTACGTGTTAAGGTGGCACCCATGACAATGACCCGATTGGGTCTTAATGGAAGTCCCCCGATCAATTCCACAAACTAAGTTCAGTTAATTTCGCGTTTATTCTGTGATGTGTATTTTTTTGGTGAAATCGATAATAAATGATTTCAGTCAATGTTCTTTTGTTACTACGTAAGACATCTACCTTTAAGTCATCGGAAGGGCTAGATACGTCACCGTACATACAGTTCTACAGGTCTGTATGCCGAAATATGACACAGCCTCAATCTTGCAGTTATCATGCAATTGAGTGACAAATGTCTATCTCAGCGATTTGATCCCCCCCCCCCTTTATGTCCGACATTTCTTGGTCCGCCAAAACAACGTTTTAGATATACTGTGATATAATGTGTATTGCAGCCTGTTTTTATCTCTAAGCTGACCGATACATACGTCAAATATATCTAACGTCGCAAGGCGTCGCCAGGCATCGGCTCCGATGCTTCAGGTCAGCCTGGCCCCGGCCTTGGCCCTGATGCGTTAAATAGGTCTGATCCAGGTCTCGGCCTAGATGCTTCACATGAGTGGCACCGGCATGGGTCCTGATGTTTCACACGAGTCCGGCCCCAAAGACGGTCCTGATTTTCCCCACGAGTGGCACCGACCTCGGTCCTGATGTTTCACATAAGTCTGGACTTGGCCTCGGTCCTGATGTTTCACATGAGTCTGGTCTCGGCCTCGGTCCTGATGTTTCACATGAGTCTGGCCTCGGCCTCGAACCTGATGCTTCGCATGAGTCTGGCCTCGGTCTCGGTCCTGATGTTTCACATGAGTCTGGTCTCGGCCTCGGTCCTGATGTTTCACATGAGTCTGGTCTCGGTCTCGGTCCTGATGTTTTACATGAGTCTGGACTCGGCCTCGGTCCTGATGTTTCACATGAGTCTGGTCTCGGCCTCGGTCCTGATGTTTCACATGAGTATGGCCTCGGCCTCGATCCCGATGTTTCACATGAGTCTGGCCTCTGCCTGGGTTCTGATGTTTCACATGAGTCTGGTCTCGGCCTCGGTCCTGATGTTTCCCATGAGTCTGGTCTCGGCCTCGGTCCTGATGTTTCACATGAGTCTGGTCTCGGCCTCGGTCCTGATGTTTCACATGAGTCTGGCCTCGGCCTCGGTCCTGATGTTTCACATGAGTCTGGCCTCGGCCTCGGTCCTGATGTTTCACATGAGTCTGGCCTCGGCCTGGGTTCTGATGTTTCACATGAGTCTGGACTCGGCCTCGGTCCTGATGTTTCACATGAGTCTGGCCTCGGCCTCGGTCCTGATGTTTCACATGAGTCTGGTCTCGGCCTCGGTCCTGACGTTTCACATGAGTCTGGCCTCGGCCTCGGTCCTGATGTTTCACATGAGTCTGGGCTCGGCCTCGGTCCTGATGTTTCACATGAGTCTGGCCGCGTTTTATCGCGGCCACTCTGGTAGCTACGTGGGCTAGCTAGAGCGCTCGCATTGACAGCTCTGGCCACCTGAGAGCCTAACGGTACATGGATCGATGGTTCTAGCCCCGCTGTGGCCATGTCTGTGTGGTCACAGGCCAACGATCCCATGTCCTTCTTCGCAAATAGTAGGGGGTTACCCCCTGGGGACATGGCTCCACTCACCCTTCCTCCTCCCATTGACGCGATATAAACCAAAAGTGGTTAAAGCGTCCTGAATATACAACCATCGTTCAAAGTGTTGTCTGCATCGTCCTTTTCTCCTGGCACGCTCAGTTGTTTTTCGTACACATCTGAGCACCCATCGGCCGCTCTTCCTCCTCATTTGCTAATATTACCACCGCTTCTCATCTTCTCCTGATCTTTTCAGTTGCACATTTTTCCCTTTTCTGTAGAAATGTCACTCATTAAACTTTTGATATTTTTCCAGGGAAACGTTTGAGCGTCTAAAGCGGTAAGTCAGACTTTATGGATTCGGTCGGCCACTTAATAGTCAGTCAGAAGGTTTGTCAGAATCTTGAGGCATGGGATAACGGGCTGCACCTCCGGCACTATGCAGCCCCCTTTATTTGACTTGATGAGTGATATTTGACCATCATACACTTTCTGGTGTTTGAAAAACACTAGTTTCCAAATCAATGTAAACAACCAGAGGACCAACTTGAGAGTTGCAGTGGCGTCCAGGTTATCTTGTTGCTGCTGTGGCGGGCGTTGTTTGGGTGTAGGACAAAAGCCACGGTAGCCATAATTCCCGGACCCAAAAATATACTAGGACAAAAGCCCCGGGCGGAAAAAATCTCCGGTCTAGATAGTAAAGTACTTTATTCAATGATTGAAAGATGTTAAATTCTTGGCATGTTTTCCAGACGATGGTTTGCGGTTGAACGCGTGCGTCATACCAGGTAAGTCAAACGTTATCGAAAGCAGCTGTACATAGAATATACTGCAGTGCAAACTTCAATACGACTGTATCTATACATGATGGCATTATTATAATATATATGTATTAAATATCAGTGGGAATAGTGTCCAAAATATACACATGGCCGAGCTTAGATGGCAGCTCTCGTACGAAATAAGCGTAATCTGTTTTCCTTTATTCCAACATGTTCATCATCTATACACTGACACAAAGTTTGCATTAAACTATTAAATTAAGTTGTTTACCAGTCCTGATGTTCACATGAAATCAAATTCCTTTCAAAGTCGTGCGTCCGCCATTGTCAATGACAAACGGACGCCTTGTATATTCATTCAGCCAGGTTGGGTAGCCCAATAAAGGACGTGATGACAATGGATGACTGAGCTGTCCCTTAGCAACGGCTGACAGCTGCGTCCTGACAGTTGTGCCCTGACAGTCCCAAATATGTAATAAGAAGCTTTTTACCTCGAACGGTTGTGGCCCACCGTCCACTATTATCGTTATTCTTTTGTTCTACGTAGAACATCTACCTTTAAGTCGTCGGAAGGGCAAGATGCGTCACCGTACAAACAGATATACAGGTATGCATGTCAAAATATGACGCAACCTCAATCTTGCAAGAATCGTTCATTGGAGTGACCAATGTCTATCTCAGCGCTTTGAGACGCACGCACGTACCATGTAAATGGGGCTGTATAAATGGTGGTCAACACTAGTCATCTGGAATTTTAAAAAGTACTCATCTTCAATATGGCAAAACGCTTATGAAACCGACGAACTACTGCTCCAATTGATTTTTTTATCTTCGTTTAACCAGATAATTAATGTTCCGCTCTTGGCTGAATTACGTGCCCTGTGCTGAACGGACATCTTAATTACAGACGGAGACAGATAGCGCCGGACTGCATAGCCCGGGGTGACGTCACTCTCGAAAGCACAGGGGGGAATCTACGCGGAGAACGTAGCGCCATCTGTCGCGCTGCATGCACGGCGTTCCTGCTCGCCGCCGACGCCTGGCAGCTTCATTGGCTACCGAGACACCTGGATCGGATAACATTCCTAGGGTTTGAGATCCTTAAGAGGCAGCCGGAAGCGGCGTCTAGCTGTGACCATCCCGTGCAGATCAGGATGCACCACACGCTGCACACCATCAGGTCGAAGGAACGGCTTACCTTGAACATGTCAGGGGACGACGCATCATAATCTGCGATGGAGCACGTACTGAACGCCAACAACTGTGGCTTGGTTGAATGGCGACAGTCTGCTGCAGCTATTATCCAACGCAAAGCTGAAGAAAACTTTCTGGTCTTTCGCTCTGGATGGACAGATTCCCCTGAGTTATTTCAAGTTGAGAGTCTGGAAGGCCTGTACACAGCACTCTCCACAATGTCGGACGGCGATGAAGTATCACTCACGCCGTTGAACATCACAAGGTACCAGTAAATCTTATGACATTTGGGTTGTCGAATCATCCAGATTTTTACAAATTATGTCTATATTAACTTCTTGTAGTATGATCATCTAGTGTGTTCATTTCTACACCTGTGTAGAACTACTGTTTCTTGCACCTTACACACTGCCGTACAAGTGATATAATGGAAGAATCAACGCGGGACTTTTTTTCGACATATGTCGGTCTTTTTCGTTTGTGTGTAACTTTGCGTGGGTTTGTCTGACCATCCACATGGTCGCGAACTGTTTAAGGCTTACAGGTTTCGTTATGAGACTTTAATAAAATATTCCCATAGAGAAACGTCAGGTCAGGTTCGTTATCGGGCAGAATCGTTGATAGTCAAGGTCACATTGACGTCATTTTTCTCAAAACACATGTTATGTTTTGGCGCCCTTACAATTGGCCATAATGTCGCTGGGTAGGGTTAGTATACACAGTTCTTTAATATTTTTCCACTAAATGCCTCAAATTTGACGTAATATAACGTTATGTCAGAAATCATGGCGATCTCCGTTTCCATGGTGACGAAAATCTCCAATATAAAGCAATGGAGGGTTTTTTCCCCCGGATTTCGAAGAACACGTATCTCGAGGCCACTTGGCAGAACAGCAATTCCGTCGGATAGATCATAAGCACCCCTAGTCCACACATATCGTTTTCTCTAACACGCTTAATTGGGGTTGACGGGGTTCCGCAGATCATCGGATTTGTCACAGGTACCCACCGCCATATCGACTGGCTGACAATAAAACCTAACGAACAACAATCAACATCAGATTTTCTGTCTGAAATGCCATCTACAGTTCGGAAGATATTCAACGTGATCAGATTCATGCGTTTCACTGGTACATATCTTTTGTCTGCAGAAAACAGCTACAACCCGATTTCCATGAGCGGAGCGAAAAAACGCTAAAATTATATAGGTAAGTCACTTTTATTGATGACCATTAATGCATCGAAACATACAGACCTGAATTACCGATTGAGTATCCACTCATTAAGTCCCATAAAGCTTGTCTGTATACATACGCGCATCGCGCATACATACGCGCATCGCACAAGGTGAATTGAAATGTCGTTTCATGTTATGTTTTACCTGAGAACCCATGTCATTTATGAATGAAAAGCACGAAGCGGCTTGGCCAGCGAAGTGGAAAACCATTATTTGTTGTGCCAGCATCTTATTGGTGTCGGTTTCTAAAATGGTTCCCAGTCATGCTTGAAACTCGTGTGAGACGGCAGGACAATTCTTGCGGTGACCTATCATCCCCGGGCCTATCCGTATCCCAGTCTACTGCGAGACCCAACATTTGATTTAAGGTCTAGCCAAAATGGAAATATAGGTCAGAGCATAACCTGACCTAATTTTAAAAAAATTACATAAGGCATATGCGTCTGAGCCACAAATGCGCCAGGATAACGCGTTCGTGTTTCACATTCTTTTATTTTGGGAATATATATTTCCTTTGTTTCAACCTGATATCACATGCTCTGCTCTAGATACAGACGATAGGTTCCTTTCCCCCCAACTGTCGTTCCTTTCCTCCCAACTGTCGTCCCTCTCCCCCAACTGTCGTTCCTCTCCCCCCAACTGTCGTTCCTCTCCCCAAATTTGTAGAGACGCACTTTCAGAGAGTCGGTCCGGAACTATAGCATTTGAAATGCAGGCACATGATGCATGGCACGCGACTATAACTGGAGACAAAGCACGTCACGTAGAGTATGTCCCTACCCCACATGGACCCTATCATGGATCCCCCCCCCCGTTTCCGGTCGTAAAAAATGACCATTTTGTTCAGGGAGTTTTCTGCAAGTTTTCAGAGAGCAGTCCCCCCCCCCGCCCCCGCTTCCCACCCCCTCCTTTCAAATTTGTAGATCCGCCCTTGCAACCCCAACCTATATTAGGTTGAACTGTTGAGCGGTTATAATTTTTATATTCCGATTTATTGGTGCATTTTTGTATCCTCAACACGTTTACGTTCATCTCCAACAAAGGTAAACGTAAACCATAAGCCTTCAATATGTTGAGAATTATAAAAACGTGCCCAAATAGTTTACATTTTTAATATATGACATAAATGGAAAGAATATATTTATATACTGAACAGACATTTGAATTCACCATTTAGATTCGTATTAAGGCAAAATTCACAAATTTAAGGCTTATAGGCTTAATGACTACCGGATACATCCTACCGTAGGTGTTATATCCGACTGAAATAGCAACAACAAAATTATTGCCCCAGTCAAGTTAGGGGCGGATCCCCCTATCCAGATTTTCACGATTTCTTATTTCTTTTTTTACATTTCAGGTCGACATCAGCGGCAGGCGACCCTCGAGCAACCAGGCCCGGCACAACCGACAACACCATCCCCGGCACCACCACCACCACCCCCGGCACCACCACCTCTGGCACCACCACCTCTGACACCACCATCCCCGGAACCACCACCCCCGGCACCGCCACTCCCGGCACCACCACTCTCGGCACCACCACCTCTGGCACCACCACCCCCGGCACCACCACTGCCGGCACCACCACCCCCGGCACCACCGCCCCGGGAACCACCACCTCCGGCACCACCACTCGCGGTCCCACCATCCCCGGCACCACCACCTCCGTCATCTCCACCGCCTGTACCCCCACCCACGGCACCCATCACCCCCGGCACTACTACCCCCGGCACCACCACCCCCGATACCACCACTCCCAGCACCACCACTCCCGGTACCACCACTCCCGGCACCACAACCCCCAGCCCCACCACCCACTGCACCACCACCACCACAACCACCACCACCACCTCCAACACCACCACCACCTCCAACACCACCACATCCGGTACCATTACCACCCAGACCTTCATCCCCGGCAAAAGTACCCTCGGCGCAAGGACCCCCCAGACCCTCACCTGGGAGGTGAAACTGCCAGGAGAGTGGTCCACCCAAGACGCCAAGATCCGCCGCGCCCGGTCACGGGTGGAGGGCCGACCCCCCGGCAGCCTGACAGAGGAGGCGGTCAGGCTGGAAGATGAGACGTTCGACTGGGGTCACCCTTACACAGTAGCCCTAAGAGAACAACTATGGATCTTAGTCTGTGATCTGGTTGAGGAGGTGCGGAGGAGGGACCCCCTGTTTACCGGATTCAGCCTCAAACAGGTCGGTAGTTATGGCGACGGGACAGATGTCAGATCGCGGGCTATCGAGTACAACTTTTTAATTAGTGTGACGTGGGAGGGGGTAAGGGTAGTGAGGGAGGAGAGGGAGTGGAGTGTGTGGGTGCGAGGAGACGCCCTGGCCGCCTGCCAGGAGGAGGTGGGGAGGAGGGGAGTCCTGAAAGGTGAATCCCGTGTCGTTAATGGGGTGGAGGAATGTGAGGTGGACCCTGATGCCTTCCACCAGCGCTGGGCTGACGGGATAGATGCTGTGGGGCCCACCGTCACACTCTCCGAGGGTCTGACTCACGGCGGCCCTCTCTCCCCCAGGTACACTAGGGTAAAGATTGACAGCACAATCGCCACTTTGCCTCTGGTGTGGCAGGGAGACACCCAGCTGACCTCTGACCTTACCCTTGCTTTCCCTATCCCCCGGGGCGTCCTGAAGGGGGTCACCCTGGAGGCGATGTGCCGCCTGGAGGGGGTGGTGGGGCTAGCGCGGTCCTCGCACCCCGCCCACCTGGTGCCGGGGAGGCTGGGGATTGGGTGGTTACCGACGACAAGTTTGGTGGAAAGACACGTACTGGACGTCCTCGGCCTCCGTTCATCCCCCGTCACCCTCATCCGGGGCCTCAAACTGCTAACACAGCGCTACCTTCAGTGGTGCCCCATCGAAGAGAGTGAGGTGAGGGAGGCCAGGCAGGCTAGAGACATCCTGGCGAACCTGGCGGGTGAGGGTGGCGGGTCCCTGGGGTGTATTGGGGGGTTGGTGGACGTGGATGGACTCTCTGAGTGTGTTAGGGAGTCGCTGGAGGCCGGGAAATTGAGGCTGCCTGGGAGGAGGGAAGTTGAGGAGGGCGGGAAGGATACTGAGGGGGTTTACTGGAGCAGGGTGGCGCTGGTTATATCCGCCACCCACACAGCGCACTGGGCTGGGCGGGGGGCTAGGAAGTGTCACAATAATTGTGGCCTGTGTGAGAACCTGACCCGTGAGGCCCGGAAGATGTTAGACGGGCCCATTGCCCGCCTCCTCCACCCCGCCGTGGGGGAGGCTGTGGGGGTGTCACCCTCCTCTCAAATTGAGGTATCTTCCACCTTCCTCAAATACATGGTCCTCGGGGACTTGGTGTTCGGCGGGGCGGGAGGGGCTGAGAGGGTGGCGCAGGGAAAGGTGGAACCATACATGAGGTACCTTGCGACTCACTTGGGGAAATGGCGGAAGGGTATCCAACATCCCTTGTTGAGCGGTGAAGGGGTAGAATGCATCTACCCGCGGTTAGGGTGGGGAGACAAGCTGGACACACTCCGTACAGTGCACAGCGCTGACATGCGGTCACAGCATCCTGTCTGGCGCTTGCTTCCTGTCCCCTCCCTCGATGACTGTCACGCGGAGGTCTGCCGTCAGCTGTGTGACGTCGCACAGGACACGTGATCACTGACATACCTACCACGTCACGGGTGTATCACGTGACACAACATGTGACGTCGCAAGATGGGGACAGTTTGTTTGCATCTGGTGACTGAGAGAGAGGTGGGGGTGTAGATGGTAAGCATTGGAGGGTAAATTTTGAGGTTATTTGAATGAGAAATTAATATGGCACCGGTGTGGTTACCTTTTTCAAATTCATCTTTACTGTCTTCGCAGAAATTTGACTTGGTCCGATTTTTGTTCAAAGGTATGGATCATAGCTTTCTAATAGATCACATTGTCAGGTTTTGGAGGTAGTTTAGACTTACAATTAGATCTAACATGTTCAGTGTTGTGCGTGTGGAGGGCCGGGCAGTTATGAAATGTGAACTCGTTAGCCTTCGACGGACTCTGACCGCTTTGACTGCCGACTGCTTGGTCCGCTTTTCTTAAGGGGGCACAGTATTTTCCTTTTCTCAATTGATCCCCAGTTTGAGTAAAAGCTATCCTAGCCAGATCACAACTCTCCAAGGTGTTTTTATTGAAAGTAAGCTTAACATCGTAAGCTCGTAATGATGAGAGGTGATAAATAGTTCAATTATATAACAATAGCGCGAGTTAGGGGGCGTTAGGCAATTTTATTGGCCCGACATGAAACTGAAGCTGTCCGCCATTCTCGGCCTCAGGCGGATAATGAAAATGAAGGGCTGCTACAGGTTGATGAAGGGCCAATAAAATGTATAACGGCATGCAAAACTTGCGCTATTACTATTATTACGACTTAAATATAAGTTTTACTTTACCTCACATGTGTGCTGGTTGTTAACAGGCCTCCTTGCTTCTTTAGGTGAATTCGCATACAATGTTCGAAGTAAGTGCAAGTCTTCCCACATCTTGTGAGCCAGACGTCTTCTTTATATCAGTATATCATGACCAAGAAACGGCACGCGTACCCAGGCGAATAGGCGAGCCATTTAAATCAAGAATTTTGTTGTGCGTGACGTCATGTTTCATTGTTCTACGCCAATGTAACTATGGCAACGATTGTCTATTGAAAGGGCCAAAGGGTTGTTTGGGTCAGATTACAGGATTTGAGCAGCCTTCAGATTTAATGCTTTTGTACTAGTTAACAGGACCACCAACTCGTAATAATAACAATGTTGGATGATCTCCAAAATATACTTTTATTCATGCGGCTATCGTGTGATACTGTAAGAAAATTGATAAATAACCGCTGGGTGTTCAGGTAATTGTCTGATGAACTGCCACTCATTTATTATCCTCGTGTAAAGACCTATTTCCATGACATGTGTTATATATCTATAAAACAGGTGAAAATACCGGAAAATCCCATTGGCCGCCATGTTAAAGTGTAATAGGAGGGTGCGGGGCACTTACCTCACTTTTTAGAAAAAGTAGTCAAAGAACACATGTTTTTATTACTGCGTTGTCGTAAGCATGTAAAAAGATGTATCTGGTGAAAATTTCACTTTTTTTTACCTTAAGTTTTGAAAAGTAGCATACTACCGTAAGTGACATGCTACAAATACCTTTGTTTTCTCCTATAGGTTTCGTTGTACAAGTTTTATGAATAAATTCATCGCTTTGACCAGCACAATGCTCACCAGTATTCTTTGCCTTTTTGTACCTGTCTCAGTATACTAGTGCAAACCATGCATTATATATTTTGTAACAAAGCATATATTTTGGGAATGTGAACACATTTATGGCACAGATCGTTGGGTGTATCTTTAGATGAAGAGCTCAAACATTGATATGCGAAATGGCAGCTTAAAACATTTTTGCTATTTGTTATGCTGTATGGGCAACCATGAAACTAAAGCTAGTTTGCCCAAATTGACCGTTTGACATGACGATAACTCAAGTTGATATGCTCAACACCGTGACACGCCTCAGAGAGCAGGCTTGACGGTTTTGGATTCGAAGGTCTGTTTATATGGTCGAAACTAGATTTTTGTAGTATAATTTGAGTACAATTTGAATACAAGATAGCGATTAATTTTATTCATACAATAAAGTGACAGACATTCTTCACGGATGCAACAAATAAAAATGCTGAACCAGAAATGATGGTGGACATCACACCGACCTGTTATATATTGTTAGTCTTATAGCAACATTGTTCTGCAAATGTAATATACTTATGATGGAAAACAAGTAGTAAAACGAAGGCAGAAATAGTGAATAAAATATTTTATCTGTACATATATATTATTGCATACAATCATGCACGTCGATATAAAGTTGTACATGTTGTTATAAAGTGTATACATAATAAATTACCTATGATCTTTAATTTCTTATCACGTACCGTTATGGATGTATAAACGCTAAAGGCTATGACTGACTGGTGTCAGACACAATAATTCATGTATCTGCTATTTAGTATCACTTCACAAAAACATTTCATCTCTCGGTTTGTCCTAAAGGACCGCTAAAAACAACATCATGATTTACCCACAGATCAGTCTGGTACACTGTCATTCAGACTCAGCAGACAGAAGACCCTGAATACTGCATTACATTCCCCATTATCGCCCACGCTATTCGGTTTCATGATCAGTTACTGAGCTGAGGCAATGTTCGCTACTGTAGCAGCATGCCCGTCAAATCTACATTAATCAGTAAAACCTTCTACTGAATGATCCGAATGACGTACTGCGCGTTAAGTATCGTAACTAAGAGGTCGCAACTCAGGAAGATTGAGGGGCAACGGGGAGAGGAGGAGGGGGTGGGGGGGGGGCTTAGAATTATAAACTTTTATTATATCGTGTCTTATATATATGGTGTTCGCGAATCCTATCCTGACGACGATATCGCGATGCTCGAGAAGGGTGCACACATTCTGCTAGCAACGCTCACAATAATACCGTTCTCGCATACAATAAACTGGTAATACTCAAACCAAGGGTATTGTTGCAGTCCTTGCTTAAGCTGCAGCTCTCGCAGTCGTGAAAGTTTTTCATTTCATTTTTTGAAAGTTGAAATGTATCTCATTTGTGGAACTAGTTCATCAGACTTCCGCGTCGTGTCAAGACTGACGACTTTGAGGTCGTCTGATTGGTTAATTTTTCCTGCCCTTGTCTTTTTTTCGCGCCTTTTCCTTGGCGTCCGAGAGGTCGTAGCGGAATCCCTCCTTCTTCATGTCTTGTTCCCTCTTTCGCACGGAGCGCATGGCTTTGTGAATCAGCTCGTTCCGAGTGAACGGACGGTTGTCCTCGTCCGAAAGCTCACTGCCCTCGCTGTCATACTCGTCACTACAGGAGAAGAGATCAAGAGGTCAAACGAGCGCATGGAAAGGTCAATGTCGTTGTTTTCATTATTAGCTCCTCCCCACTCGAACCCTGAGTAAACCTATGTCCTGCGATATCGTTATGCTAGCTTCTTACGTAGAGACCATTATCAATTCAAGCTGTTTTTAAATTAAAATATCTAGCTCAGTTCAAAGTAGATAGGATTTATAGAGGTTTTAATGTACCTCAACTGTTTTATAATTTACACCAGCAACATAAACAAACATGTACAGTAGAACCGCCCCGAATCGAACCTTGAATAACCCGAAGTTCTGTTCATGCCATGTTCATGTTCATTGTTCCGATACTACTCTAAATGTGAACCTTTATAAATAATATGGAGATCGCTAGGTACGGCTGTACTTACCCCACGGTGGGTGCTGGGATGGCGGGTGTTTGCTGGGGCGGCTCGGGACCGGTGCCTAGCAACGTCAGCTGCTTCCGGGCATATTCCTCGTAATCCTGCAGAGAGGAATCGACACACATTGTTATCGCATTTAACTTTTTTTTAGAACGCTAGTACCACAAATACCACAAATTGCAAGTCATATATCTTAACAACGGCGCCGCAGACTTATTTGTTCTTGGACAGCTGTTTAAACCAGGAACGCCCAGCAATATTGGTGGACATGCTCAAATCACATCGATAACTACAAAAGTCGAAACTGCCGAAACATTACAAGCGATAACCAGCTGGCGTCATCCACGCCACGCCAGCAAACCAGGAACAAAAGTGAAATATTGAGAAAGAGAAGGACAATGTGAAGGTCACAACATGGTGAAATTATCAAATAAACAACATGTCGTTACGAACGCTTAATTGATAAATGCAAACTTAAGACTTTACTTTGTTCCAAAGTGCAAAACAGAGAGAAGAGTCGGTGCAAACACCCATGCACTATATAAAAACCCAGCGACTTGACAGTTGATGTGCAAAGATGATATTGAAAACTATACTCGCACACAACTTGCGCGAATGAAGAGTTACGCTCACTAACGTAGGAACCATAAACACACTTTGTTTATAAGCGCCACATTGCTTTAGGCCAGTGCCTGTGGACATTTACAGAAGCATCACACTGCAAACTCAAAATTGCTCGTGAATCGTTACAAGTAAGGGTTAAGAAAATTCAACGTCACAACTACAACAACCACCACCTCCCGACAGGCATTCACACCGCAAACTATTACAACACACGTTGGCAAACGTTAACGGAACTCACACTAACTATCATTAAACACTTACTTTATCATCTTCCGCCTGCACCATACGATGATAATCCATATTGATTTTAGTGAATTTCGTATATATTTTTTAGCAAACAATTATATTTTAAGACAAATCAACTACCGGTATCTACAACTACATCATAGTTTTAACTGTTATTAAACTATCAAACAATTAAGGCTTCTAAATCAGGCTTCAATATAATGAACCTGGCACAAGGTTGACAACATCCACAGTTTACCTACAATCACACATTCGGTACACGGATAAGAAGCCCTTAACTACATATCTGTATTGCCCAGACAAATGGTCTTTAATGTGGAATCAGATAAGGGAGGCAGAAATGCATGCTGCCGAATATTACGTACTGACCTTTTGAATGGCGAGGTAGGCTTGTATCTGCAGAAGTTCGTTGGTTTTTTCCTCGATGACGCCAAGATACTGGATCAGATTTTGATCCGTGACTCCCTGTTGGGATCCCAGCATGTCATCCAGAGTATCCGGCTTGCAGCCGATCTTGCTGAACAAGGATTCGATTCCTGGCAGAAGGTACGCAACTCGATTATTACTTAATGAGGCAAGACGGCTTTCTAACAGAACAGCCGGAGAACAGTTATCACTGCTTATACAAAATAATATGAAATAGAAATCGAAATAGAATAAAATGATGAAATTATGTTATGAAAAGTATCATGAAGTATATTAGAATATAACATCATTCTGAATATTCCGCAAAGCTCTTTGCGGGTTGTCATAACCCGGATAAAATGTAGTTTTGATTAGTACTAAATAAATGAAATGTCACAAAC
This sequence comes from Arenicola marina, assembly GCA_964019135.1. Lineage (NCBI taxonomy): Eukaryota > Metazoa > Annelida > Polychaeta > Arenicolidae > Arenicola > Arenicola marina. The sequence continues at coordinate 21,931,243 of OZ025253.1, forward strand.
CGGCTTTGAGTTGGTCCAACATCTTTTTAACCTCTTTGTGCTTCTCGTCGTATTCGCTGCCCTGTTTGGATGCTTTGTGTTGCTTGTCTTCCAGCTGCTTCAGTATTGTCTGTCGCTCGTCCTCCATCTCCACCCCTTCGCTTTGGAATCGCTCAATGTCGTGATGTATCTGTTACAGGCAGCATATATTACGCGTTAGTAGAGCCACTCATACTTCTATCGATGACATAAGTTTATCGATTCCGGTTTTCTTCTACCATTCTATTCCATTGGCATCTTGGATAATTCTCTTTTGTCTGAAGGACAGTCCCTCTACCCTTGACTCCACCCCTTCGCTTTGGAATCGCTCAATGTCGTGATGTATCTATTACAGGCAACATATATTACGCGTTAGTAGAGCCACTCATACTTCTATCGATGACATTATTTTATCGATTCCGTTTTTTTTTTATCCATTCTATTCCATTGGCATCTTGGATAATTCTAGTTTGTCTGAAGGACAGTTTCTCTACCCATGACTCACTGCTAGACCTATTTAAACGGGATCAAAATTAACGAAATAATAGCCATGCCTACCTCTTGTATTTGTTCCTGCAATTTCTCTATCTGCTCATTCTGTTCGCTGACGTAGTTAAAGAGAGCGAAGTTACGGTCCTCCACTTCGATGAACTTGGTGACGAGCAGTTCCGTATCCTCTTCGCCAGTCATCTCCTTTATCCTTTCAAACGCCGCCGCGTATGTCTCTACTGAGTCCGTCTGGCTGGCTTTCTTCTTCTCCGCTTCCACGGTTTCTGATCGGGTTATAGCAAAATATGGCATTTAGGATGCATGATGCAATTTTGTCCTAGAGTTTTTTAATAATTTTCATATGTATATCGTTCCAAAAAAAGTGAGATTAAGGATGTATGATACAGATGTTTTGAGGTTGTTTTCTTCTTAAATTTAAATTAAATTGGGAAAAAAGAAGAACAAATAAAATGAATCATATATGTTTAAGTCTCACTTTTTTGTAAGGATATACATAAGTGGCATTAACAGAACCATGTAGTTCAATGCCAGAATAATACAAGTCTCGTAATAGATATAGGAACATCATTTAGTTGCTCTCTACAAATAATATGATTCATTCGATCTTTATATTATATATATATATTTTTTTTCTTTTTAATTAATAATCTGATTAAAGTGCGTCCGTCAAGTCAACTTAAACAACTGCGACCATTGCATCATAAAACTTGATTTTCCGCCCGACAATTAGGTCTACATTTGTTTCCCTCCCGTTAATGTTTGAAGACGAAACGGCCACGTTTCTTGTTTCGACCAGCCCATCGTGAAAAAAAAAGACTTCCCCTACTCTGGTAGCGTATAGGGTCTGTAAGTGACGTCACAGACAGCGCGCGCTCACCTAGAAACAACCGTTCTGGGTACAACGCGTCAGCGGGTCCCTATACTTTACTACGGGCCTCAAACTAGACCCACTGATGTTTGAGATATGAATGCAATGTTAGATTTGAAAAACATATGGAAAAAATGTTTGGGGGTGTACCTTCATACTCGTACAAGTTTTAAACCGCAAGACGCTGGTTTTCTGTGCGTTTCACGCCATTACAAAGAGCCCCCTGTGCTTTGTATATGGGGCGGTGAAGCGTCATGTACTCAAAACCGGATTCGCTGGAGGTGAGCGCGCGCTGTCCGTGATGTCACTTACAGACCCTATTTCAGTAATAATCAACGAATCCATTGTGACGTACATCAATTATGTAAATCCATGGTAACTCCAACAACCCAGACCACTGTAGAATGGTCGCTAGGCAACGCGTTGACTTGATATATGTTTTGCTTCGATTCCATTGTTTTTTTAGAAGTGTTGCTAAGAAACGCTGTTATTGTGACGTATGTACCTTTCTTCTGTCGCCAAGCAACCAGTTGCTGGTCTTCCTCCCGCTCCTTGCCCTTTGTGTTCATGAACTCGCGCAGTTTTCGGTCGTGGTCAATGATGCGGACCAGTTCCTTCATCTCAGCGTTGTGTTGCTGCAAGTCCTTATCCGCCTTCTCCTTCAGCAGAATCATCTTAGCCTGGGCCTCGTCCCTGTTAAAGGCAACAGCAAACATGTAAACATGCCCACTATATGCACAAAGCGCTGCAAAAATCTGTTTTTTTTTGTGTGTGTGTTCATGCAGTTATAAATATATCTTGCCCAGCCACAAGATGAGTTAAAAAATTTGCATTTATGGGTGTTTCTTTTCCAAGTTATTAATTAATAGACGCAATTTTTCACAGTATACAATACAGGAAATGCAAAAGTGACAAACCTCTGGTCGTAAGCCTGAGTGGACTGGTCGATGACTTCGCCAGTCTTTTGCTGCAGTCTTTCTCGCTCCTTTTCTAGTTTCTGATACAGGCCATCAAAGCGCGTTCTCTCCACCCTTAGACAGTCGATATCCTCTCTTAGCTTGCGGTTCACTTCCAGAGCATCGCAGAATCTGTTGTTAGCCTGAGAAAGAAATCATACAAGGTGTACAAATACAAGCCAAGGTACAGCTACATACGAATTTGTAGTCGACCTTGTGTACCTCGTTTAAAAGGCCAGATATGCATGCAAGCCATAGGTTTTCAATTAAACCGAAAATCTTTAACCAGTTCTGCCCGTGCCGGAGGGGCAACCACCTTAGTTAAGACACATTGCTAAGTCCGGTAATTTAAAGCACAATTTTAATCATTTGACAGTACACGTCAGTGTCCAGTGTATATGTAATGCAATGAGCCAAGATAATCGATCATTTTGCTAAACCTACCAACTGAAGTTGATTTTCCAACTTGCGGTTGTTTTTTGTGGTTTGCGCTGAGTGTGCAGAGCTGGAATTGCTTCCCCCCATATTTTTGTGCTGTTCTCGGATTTTTTTCTCTTCATCTCGTATCTGAACATCGAGATCTTTCTGCTTCTGCTTTTCATCCTTTATCTGTTGGTGGACGTCACCTAGAAGACAAATGATTGAATATAAATAGTCATCAAACCGCAGGAGTAGCGGTGTCGACGATACCGGACTATAGTGATTAACAGTGGTGACTTCTCATACTAGGCAATTGATAGCTGTCCGTTCGATTTCAGTTTAATGTTACTACGGTATATCACATACATGTCGCACAGTTAATGTACAACATCTTAAAGACGGATAAAGCCATCTTTAATTGGATCACAAAATGCGGACCTAAGACTACATGCCAAGTGTTCATTGAATGACTTACTCTTAGCTCTGCCGAGATCACCGAGGTCTTCACAGTGTTTGTCGTCCTTGGTTTGGTTGCTCCGACTTTCAATGAGGCGCAGATCCTTTGAGATTTCATCTCTTTCCTTCTCCAGCTTGTCCATCTCAGCACTGTGTGAAAACAACAAAGAAACACACGTGTAATAAAAGAATAGTGTACAAAACCCATAAGTAAAAGATAAATGCCCTCCATTGCAAATAGTGTTCATTCAGCTTCATCTCACATCTGTCATCTTTCGACATCTGAAGCCTTTGAAGGAATTTAGTTGAGTTCTTTTCTAGTGCTTCCCTTGGGAAAGGCAAGTAAATTACCATCATATGACTTGATAGCTATGCCTGTGACTGACTCAAGCCATAATCGTTTTAACGGGCCTTGGGTTTAAAACAACATTAAAAATTATCCTATGTTTATTATCATTTACCATAACGCATTATGCAACTTTAATTTACTGGGGTGAAATATATTAGTGCATGTGATATGGTCCAATAAGTATGTAATATTGGTAATGAAAAAATGAATATATTTATATTTTATAATATTATATGCTTACCGCTGGCGCTTGATGTGGTCCTGAGATTCCTGTGTATATGCCTTGCGATCACTCTCCATTAAGCGGTACTGCCGCATCAGCCTCTGGTATTCAAGTTCCCTTTCTGCTGACCCATCCAAGTCCCCATCACTGACATCAGACCGTGCTGACCTTGCTCGTGGCATTTTGCTATTGTATCACGCTGGTGGAGAAACAAACTACTAATGTGTAAATTACAAAAATAACACAAGACTATATAAAGGATATATATTTTGAGGGGTATATATCAACTTTAAAGAAAGGTAATATGCTGAAACAGAAGGATTATAACAATAATGACCACGAGCAGCCATGAAACCAATTTACTATAATTTCAAATATTCATAACCTGTAATGTTATTAATGTTTGTGTGTGGGCTTCAAAATTTCAACACTGATAACGAAGCTAGTTGATATGTATACATAATGGATAACAGCTAAACATGCTATACTAATTTAATGACTCCAGACCATATACATAACTGACTTAATAAAAGGATTGTCATTAATATTTTGACAAAATTGATTCAATGATAATTCATCTTATCCACTTGATCAACTAGAAAACTACATATATATATATAACTGATACATTCCACTCCTCCCACTTTTATATATAAGATCATAGATACCACCAGAAAGTGTTTGATTGCAAGGTGGCCTGATGTTTACAATATTGGTGCCAGCTAAAGTCCAAATTGACTTGTTAGTTAAGAGGGCCACAGGAGGGAGTGGCAGTTACATGATCGGTACTGTATAAATCCTGGCAATTCAACATTGCAGTATACAGTACAGGCCTAGATAGCTTTTTACTAGCTTTTCTTCATTTGGCAATCACTAGTCAGATATTGATACTATAATTGCTATGGAGTTTTTGCCTAGCTAAGAGCAGTGTCAAATGAAATGACATTATGAACAAGAATATTGACTAATAGTTTATTAAAATACAATAAATATTGTCATCGCAGGGTCAAAGTGGCCTTGAGATGCTACGGCCAGTACGGGTGCAGCCACTGGCAAGATTGTAATTCTATCTCCGACACCTAGTGGCTCCGCCAGCTCCGCCACGATGGCGGAGCAGGCGGAGCCACTAGGTTTCGGAGATGGAACTGATACGATCATATCCTCAGCGAATTTACAACAGGGCCATGTTGCTAAATTGCTGTATGAGCATTAATGACAAATGCCAGTATTTATTCCATCCTTGGATATTAACGCAATATTAAATTAAACCTGAGCCTGAGGTAGTAGTGGCCTAAACCAGTAAGTATAAACTCGTATAAACAGGCTGTATAACTGGGCGCAGTTCTTTGGGCCAGGTTCAGTATACCATCCCGGACCCGCAACACGTGACAGAGAACTTCTGAGTTTACCGATAGGGATATGCCTATTCCAATGAAATGCATACACAGTTCACATCCGGTGCACGTTAGGACACTGGAACCAGCCTTCTCTCAGCACCTTTCAATCAGCCGCCATCTTCTCCTGAATGTCCTATGCTGTTTTGAATGGGGCACATCGGCATACCGAATGGATGCGCGCACACCCATACCCGGGTGAAAGAAGTGTCGGGCGGTGAACCGAGGGGCAATGTGCGTATTCGGTCCACCGTAGGGATACACCCGGGATACAGCCGTGATACACCCGGGATACACCCGGGTTACCAAAGAAATGAACCCACTGATCGGGCACCTGCCAAAGGACAGCACAATTAAACCGGCATTGATAATGATATGATGAATGTAAGCTGTGTCAGTTACCTGTGTATATCGCCGGAATAATGGAGCCGTCGACAAAGATGGAAACAATAACTAAGTCTTATTGGGATGCAGCATAAACACTTGCTTGCCGCCTGTATATGATTGTGACGACGTCGCACCGATCAAAGCTTCTCTGTGGTGTACATCGTTGCCCCAAGCAACGGAAGTAGCAGCCTTCTTCCAATAGAGGGCGCTACGGCAGTTCGAGTTTCAACTTGACTGCCACTCAGTAGATGGCGACACACTTCAATTGTGTTGTGCACGTAGTGCGTTATGATATAAAACATCCAATTATAATGGTCCGGAGGATTTTAGATGCCAAAACATTATGAGATCTGGTCCCAACTTAGGACTGAATATAAGCTTACATACATTTAAATGCAACACAACTGACAATTTATATGTAAGTGGAAATTACTCAAATCATAGTCTCTTTTTCAAAGAATTCTTTCCAGCCAGTATCTTGTCAGTGCCTACACTTGTGACATGAACAATGATATTGTGCAATGCATTATCTGGGGTTTAATTATAATTTAAATACAATTTCTGCAATAAGTCAGTCGATTACACACGCGTCTGACACGTATTGAATTTAATTTCCTTTAGCTGTCAAGTAAATTATTTCTTTACTTTCCGATCGTCCTCTTTATAATACTGAAGTTCCAATTTTTATGGACGCTATAGAACTACGTTTCAAGCAATGAACTTCTACTGGCAAAATTGGGGATTATTATTGCACTAAGCATCCCACCAAATGTTAAACTTGTAAAGACGCCCATCATCGTGGCGAGGAAAAGCTGTTTGAATAGTATTATACTTAATTTTGTTCTGTTTCCACAGTGACTTCGTAAACCCGGCCCTGATTAACTGGGTGGGGCAGTTCTTTTAAACCATTATAGGCCTATCTCACAGGTGGTTTTTAGTAAATAAATCAATTAATGACCTACTTAATTACTCACTATACACATTACCATTGCAACTTATTCTTTTATGGATCATCTGTGGACGGCATTTTTACTTTCAGAAATCAACTACGTCGCGTTGAAGGAGAGGAGAGAGACTATACATACATATATCCGTCGTTGGTGCGTAGACAGCGGAACTGGGACCGTATCGGCCGGGAGGGCGGCCTTGTCAGCCAAGGTTCAGGTAAATAAACCGTGGGGGCCCCGGGGTTTGCCGCCTTGGTGCGGCGGCCTCGGATGAACGACATCGGCCTTGTAAAGTGCGTACCACGAACGTGAGACAAGCGGCGGTGGTAAATCTACTGCAAGTAGGCTGGCAAACTGGATGGGCCGGGGTGGTCGGAATTAAAGTCTGTCCCAGGCTGATGGATGGCGACAGACCTGCGTGATGCCGTCTTTATGCCGCGATCGAGGGAAGCATTAAATGGTGGCGTACATATGGGAAATTAATGGCCATTGGGAATACTTGCGTAAAATGCAACGTGGTAAATGTGCAATAACAAACAGATTTAGATCTTTTAGTTTTATGACTTAATTACTAATTAAATGTTCCGAATTTGCTCGACGCTCTCGATCGCTGAATGTTTGTGTTGGCGTGTGTTCTTTATTATCAGAGACATATATTTTTCATATATAATGAGGGACATTTGCAGTGGCAAAGAATAAGGCTAACGGTGACATAGACCTATGACCTTGTTGTCATGGATTAGGTATGCAACGCATAGGAACACATGCACTAATCCGCCAGAACATCTTTTAAAGAACATTCCTCTGGCGATTTCTGTTTATTAATATTTATCAGGCTAACAGTAATAGGAAAAGGAAGATACCTATTCCTTGTAAAACGCCGAACGGACGCAATACCCATGGCGTAAGAAGATGACGCTATGTTTATCCGGACAAACTCACTTATTGAGGGCATATATGCTGCATATATACATGTAACATATGAGCGACAAATGTGTTATGCTGCATGTTACAATGTTATGACAAAGTCAACCTTTTAAACGGGTCGAGGGAGGGGGGGGGGGGGCATCCAACCCATTGCAGTGGCTGTGTCGCAACGCAATATAGACATCAAATGTTATCTAGAATTTAAAGGTACCGTCTAAGACAGCGTTTCGTTTAATAACCTGCTTTGATATTTTATTGTGCATTATTGTTTGCATAAATGTTTTATGACTATTAAATGGTGTTGACACATATTTCATGAGAGTTTCGCTCTCATTTGTAAACACATTTGTCCACGCATTTGTAAACACATTCGTTACACACTTGTAAACACATTCGTTCTCACATTTGTACACACATTTGTCTACACATTCGTCTACACATTAGCTTGCTAGCCAGAAAAGAAAGCAAATTTTGTTTTTGTTCCGACATTTCTCGCCTTCTGGTCCGCTTAATATATATATCTATACTATATGTATACGATATTCAGTTAGAATGCGTGAAGGTTCGAGCCAGACCAAAATGCAAGATAACCTTGACCTTTGACCTTTTAAGTGAGAGGACTTGTTAAGTGCTTCTGCTAAGTTGATCAGTCGACTTTCGCCAAGCGCGGGGGCGGTGAATGGGGGGGGGGTGCGTCCAGGGGGGGGGGGGGCGTCCACGGGGGGGGCGGTCGGTGCGACGGCAGGTGGGGTCAAGGCGGTCCGACCAAACAGGGGGGAGTAGGGCTCAAGGCCCTTCTCTCCTGGCCGACACCGCTGTAGTACCGTAAGCATATGGA